>CM035807.1:112408285-112703285 GCA_020466095.1 Chlorops oryzae
AGCTTCAATGTATCGCACTGCGAGACCTCGTAGCGAGAAAATTTTGAAAAATTGAATATTTCTCGTTGCGAGGCAATTTGACAGGTTAATGATGTAGCTATTTTTTGAGTACTCGCTATTGGGTACTCGTTTAAACTAATAAAATAAAAACTGTTCATTGTTCCGTGATAAAATATTTCTCGAGCTTTGGTTCATATTGAAAATTTTTTGAAAATTTTTGAAAATTTTTAATTAAAATTTAAGCTCAAGTGATAACGTATAATTTTTATGAGTGCTCGGTACTCATTAGATTGGTACTTGGTTCAAATATTGCATTACTAGGAGTGAAATTATGCAATCATCTGCGTGATGCAAAACTCTCATTGGACATTGAAATGCGACACGCAAAACATTTTCGTGACGTCGCGCACTCTCGCATCGGGCTCTCGCAATATTGGATTTTGGGCTTCAGTGGCAACGCTGTAAGCACATAAATCCTAGAATTTAAATTATTTGTCTTGAAAATTTTTATCTGTCAAAAATTTTCAATAATTTCAACCAATCAGAATACTTATAACGCTACGTCACAAGTGTACATGCGCAGAAGAAACAAATTTTGAACTCTGATTTTCGTAACCTTATAATCTATCATCCTTCATAGCGACGAATATCGTTCGTTATGGAAACAATGAAATATTTTCTCGACAATTCTGACATTTCGAAATTGCTCAAATAAATAATATCTCAAAGAAAATTCCGATCTTATGAAGTTTTTAGAAATCAATGGAATGAAATGAATGCCAATAAAATCCAAGGCCTCTGCTTAAAGTAAAAAAAAAATATTTTTCATTAGAATGAATTTTTGATTTCTTTTTACTTCCCTTGATACCCATAACCGATTTAAAGTCAAATCCATCCGTTAATTCAAATTATCCTTAACAAGCACATTTTCAAATTCATTACAATCCATAAAGAATTCAATTTGAATTTATTGCTACACCCTCACATGCTCGAAGTGAAGTGCTTCAGTACTCAAGAAAAAGCTTATGGGACAAAATTTCACGCATGATTTGTCAATCAACAAATTGAACTCGAAATTTGTTCGGATAAGAGCTTAAATTTATTACCACATAACCAAAAATATCGTAGGTACATTTCTTATTGAATTTTTCATATACACACACTGAAAGGACAAATGGGAAATTTCCATAAATTGTTAAGCATAAGATTACCTCTCGAGGAATATATTTATATAAAAATTGTTCAAGAAATTCCTCTCAAATTTAAGCCTTTGGCTTTAAAATCATTTTTATATTCCCACATGCCTCTAAATGGCTTCCTTTTTATAACCTTCATTTCGGGAGATACAATTACACATCCTTGTTGCATGCATTTTCCATCTTCAACTCAAATTGACTCAAAGGAAATTCGCTCGCCTTGGATTTTCATTCAAATGAGGAATGTTATTGTTATTGTTGTTATTTTGCTTAATTAGAGGGACAGACAAAGGCAGGAAGGACTAATCAAGAGACCATCGAATTACGCCCTAAAACACATTCATGTTTACATAAATACCTTAATTAAAGAACACATAAACCAAAAGCGAAGTAATAATTTAATGACCCAGCGAGGAAATATCGGCTGCAGGATATGCAAAAAATTCAAAATATTCAAAAAAATTCAAAAAAAAAAATACAAAAAATACAAAAAATTCAAAATATTCAAAAAAAATTTTTTTTAAATGCAAAAAATTCAAAAAAAATTTAAAAAAAATCAAAAAAAAAAAATGCAAAAATTCAAACAAAAATGCAAAAAATTCAAAATATTCAAAAAAATTCAAAAAAAAAATGCAAAAAGTTCAAAAAATATTCAAAAAAAAATCAAAAAAAAAATGAAAAAATTTAAAAAAAAATGCAAAAAATTCAAAATTTTCAAAAATTTTTTTTAAAATTCAAAATATTCAAAAACTATTCATAAAAAATTAAAAAAAAAATTCAAAAAGATGCAAAAAATTCAAAAGATTCAAAAAAAATTCAACAAAAAAAATGCAAAAAATTCAAAATATTCAAAAAAATTCAAACAAAAATGCAAAAAATTCAAAATTTAAAAAAAATGCAAAAAATTCAAAATATTCAAAAAAAATTTTTTAAAAAAATGCAATAAATTCAAAATATTCAAAACAATTCAAACAAAAATGCAAAATATTCAAAAAAATTAAAAAAAAATGAAAAAAATTCAAAATATTCAAAACAATTCAAACCAAAATGCAAAATATTAAAAAAAAAAATTTTTTTAATTCAAAAAATTCAAAAAAATTCAAACAAAAATGCAAAAATTCAAATAAAAATGCAAAAAATTCAAAAAAATTCAAATAAAAATGCAAAAAATTCAAAATATTCAAAAAAATTAAAAAAAAATGCAAAAAGTTCAAAAAATATTCAAAAAAATAAAAAAAAATGAAAAAATTAAAAAAAAAATGAAAAAAATTAAAAATTTGCAAAAAATTTTTTTAAAAATTCAAAATATTCAAAAACTATTCATAAAAAATTATTTCAAAAAAATTCAAAAAAAATGCAAAAAATTCAAAATATTCAAAAAAAAATTCAACAAAAAAATTCAAAAAATTCAAAAAAATTAAAAAAATATTAAAAAAATTTCAAACAAATAAATGCAAAAAATTCAAAAAATTCAAAAAAATATTTTAAAAAATGCAAAAATTCAAAATATATTAAAAAAAATTTTAAAAAATGCAAAAAATTCAAAAATTATTCATAAAAAATTAAAAAAAAATATTAATTCAAAAAAAATTGTAAATATTCAAAATCCGAGCTATACTCATAAGCTTGAATATCATTCATTATTTATTTGGACAAAGATTATAATGTAATGTTTCCGATAGCGAAAGAATTCCGTCAAATATTCAAACGTGTAGAACTAGTTCTGATCTACTGTGGATTTGATTATAGCTGGGTCTCTATATTTTTATCTGTTGCAGATTTGATATTTAAAATCAAGCATTATTTATAAAATGATGCAAGTCTTAAGGAAAATCTCATTGTCAGTTTGTGAATCCTTTGATTTACGGGCATGGCAAGCCCTCGGACCCTAGTCAACAGTTTAGCAATACTGACTGATTGGGTATAGAATCGTTAAGTGGCATGTTCACGAAAGGTTAACCAGTTGATCTTGTAAACTTGGAGCAGCGGCAATCAGTTGCCTCACTTGGCTGATCATCCGTCCCTGATCGTCGTGTTTTCCGCATACAAAGTCACTTTGACGTCATTATCACTGCTGCCTGGGCTGACTATTCCCACTCGGGGAGATTACCCATTGAATTAACTGTTGCCCCCCAACACACGTACGAAAATACGAAGAAAACCATTTCACTTCTGGGAAAGAAGTTTAAAGTTTCATATCAAAGGCTAAGATAACTTATAACACTTTCGAACAAAAATGTGAAAAATTTTTTATCAAAATTTCTGGAAATCATTCACCATGGATACGTTGCCTCCTGTCCCTCTTTTGTTAAACTTATATTTCGATGGAATCTGATATGAAAAGTTCCTTTTGTACACAGTCCTTAAAATTAATTTTCCTTCCTCAACGTACCCTCTATCCTAAATTTCTCTTTTGATAAAGAGCCATCATTAATTATTTGAATTTTGACTATCGTCCTTTTGATCTAAGGATTTTAATTAAGATGGTTTGAAGTGTCTGTTGACTTGTTCTTTTGTCTTAAATGCGCGATTTTCCTTCAACCGAAAAGTAAGGCATAATCAATCCATTTATTGAAAAAGGATTTTCAAATAATAATACATGAACAAAGCGCTAGTGCCTTAAATTGAGGATACTTAAAAAAATTAGAAAGAAAAAAACAAAGTTTCAAAAAGTCCTTCATAAGAAGAAGGAACGAACTTTCATCTTTCTTTCAAGGAAAGGGTCATCAAACTTAAGTAAAAACATTCACAAATTGAACCCAAAACAAAAGAAGCTAAAAAGTTAACTTGACCAATAATCAAAAACAAAAAAACAAGGATTAAGTTTCAAGTAGGTACATAACTTAAAAGGATTCTGGATTCGATGACTTACTTTAAGTTAGCTATGAAAAATAAAGTCTGAAACTTTGTGACGTTTTCCCTGAAATGCTTGGATCCGTGCTCTTTAATTAGAAAAATGTCAAACAAGCAATTTTGGGTCTTTCCTTTTTCATTTCTGCAGGAGCTCATTGAGTGAAACAGTCATGGTCTTGCGTACTTACAGTGTTAATACTCTGCCATTTATACGTTTTCGATGTTATTTTTGTTGTATTTTTTTTGTTTTTTTTTTTTTACAACTTAAGTACAGAAAGTTCAACGCTCTGGCTTAACACTCCCATAAACGGTAAAGTAAATAGCGCCAAAAATTTGCGATAAACGAATTGTCGTGTCTCTTGCAGATGAGAAAAAAAATAAATAAAAACAAAAACACGAGGTCTCCAACGAGATGAGCTCTGTTCAACAAGAAGATGGCTTAACCGAAACATACACGAACAAGCATGCAGAACATGTGTACATACATTGTTCTGTTTTTTTTCCGGCCCAAAAATGTTCGCTAGATACATGACTTTCGTGTGTGGGAAGATTTGTTAATGGCATCATAACGAAACACGTATCCCGCCACATTCAACGGCAACAGGAATTGACACCGCGACCAATGAAAACCAACCAACCAACCAACCAACATTCAAGTGCTTAACCAAAACAGATTCAATGGAAATGTCCTTGCGGCTCTCAAGCCAAAAGCCACACACAGTGGTGGGCGACTGCAGGAAACATCAATGTTAATGTCCGAAGACTTTATTCATCTCCATTTCAATTTTCTTCCCATTTCACTTTGTATTCTATTTCATTTAGCCTAATTTCGCGCATAACAAATCAATTTAACTGAGCTTGAACGCAGAGTCGTGAGAAAGGACGTTCGGCGTTTAGCTGCAAACGAAATATTGACGACTTAACTTCACGAAAATTTACTTAAATTAAGACATACTGAGTCCTTTTGTTAGTGAACTTTCTGTTTCAATGCAATTCTCACGGTCCATGGTGATTGACTTTTGTCGAGAATGGGTAATGGACTATTTTTAGAGATAAAATGGTTCAAAAAAAAAACAAAGAAATTTCAGGAAAATAAGTTCAGGTTATTTTTATACAGATATATAGGTCAATGGAATAAAAACCAAGGATTCTCTTAAATGGCGAGGTTATTTTCAAGGATGTCAAAAGCAAGTGCGCACTAAATACCACATTTCAATATCTTCGAAAAAAAAAAATGTTGCGGTTTTTTTTTTCAATGGGAAAAAAGTTTTTTGAATGGAAAAAAGTTTTTTCAAAAAATCCAATTATGATTGAAATTTAAGTTTCGCCTTGATATTCTTTCAAATAGAGCAAAATGAGCCTTGAAATGAGCGAAAATATTCAACTTAACAATAGCCTTCGTGTGGGCACTACTCTGCGTATGAGCAACGTGTACTGATTTTTTGTACTCAATGACCAATGGAATATCCATTTTTTAATTAAAAATTTTCATACTTATTGAAGGTTGAATAACATTTTCCGAATAATTTTCCAAATTCATGTGAAATTTCAATTAATGAGTACCACGAAAAGCTGTAATTTGATATGTAGGTAGAATAAAAAAAAATGATGAAATATAAAAAATAATTGCTCATACGCAGGGTAGTACCATCAAATGCAATGCATTTGTCCATGAAACATTTTTATCTCAGCTTTTTCCAATGAATTTTATACGATTGCAGAAATCTATTTATACGAGCTTCAAATTAGGTCATGGGCAAATGGGCCACAAATAGTAGATGAGGTTCGAAATTTTTTAAGTTTGTGTGATTTTTGCTATTCATCCCTTTCGATAGTAGGAGTATTTTCAGGTTAGCTATTGCTGCAATTCTTTTTTCCATGACCAAGGCTAAAACAGGAAAATGGAATATTAAAAGGCTTACGAGATATGACGAGATATAGTGCGCAACTTAATTCTAAGCCACAGTCTTTGAGATCGATTTAAAATTGACCTGTAGCCAATCTATAAAAACTAATTCCAGGCAATTGCCACATTTTCGAGATCCTTTCAGAAACTGCAATTCGATTATCTCAAAAATTTTTAACAGTATTATAAGAGCGATGACGGCTGAGAGCTTCGGATCGTTCTTTATAGTCCTTAAGTGGCTTAGATTAAGAACCATCTTACCGTATTTCCTAATGTTTTAGAGACCGTTCAGTTTTTTGGGAAAATATGCTTAAGGGGGTCTTCTCATTGAGCAACTTTTTTTTTCGACTTTTTTTTTTCATTTATTTATAGCTTGGGTAGTTGTGAATATGCCTCTAAAAGGATTTTTTGAAATTCGAAATAGTTTAGAGGATATAGCCTTCTTTGTCGAGCAAGATCTGCGCTAAAACGAGTAATTTTTGCATTGCTTCAAACTTTAAACGCGTTTATCTCGAAACCACGTTTTTCGAACTGGCGGCCATGATATCTCCAGTTCAACTGAACCGATTTTCATGAAACAAAGTGGAATCGACGCAGAATTGTCACCATTCTCGGGTGAACCTCGACCATAATTTAAAAAAATTTTTTACTATTTTTTTTTTTACACTAAACTACAAAAAAAAAGCCCGAAATTGAAATTTTTTTTGAATGGCCGTCATTTTGTCAAAAAAAATCACAAAATTAAGCTTGGATTCACCCGAGAATTACATCTATACTGATTATAACCCCGTTTTTTTTTTTCCATTTCGAACGCTCGGAATCGTGGCCGCCGTGACGACACCTTTTTTTTTCACCACCAACTTTGAAGTCTCATTACTTTTTGAACAGCTCACGTATCGAGGCAAAAATTTTTTTTTTATTTACTTTGAACCTTTTGTAATACAATAAATAAAAAAAGTTTTCAATTATTCTTTGCGTTTTCAAATAAGAATTTTTTTAAAAAGGGTCAAAAAACGGGGTTTCAATGAGAAGACCCCCTTAATAACTGCAGAAAATTACGCCTAAAGTCTTACTGCTTTAAATGCTTTCATTGGCACCTCCAATACCTCCATTTCTCAACTTCTAACATTATCCTATAAATTAACTGCATTTGGCTTTGGTATTTAAGTTTCAACTCCCTTCAACATAGTTCATATTCTTAAAAATCCAATAGCATTAAGAATTTTCAAAGGAAAAATCCTTAAGCCATAACTTTCAAAGTGAAATATCAAAGCAAATAGTTGTGGTTCAATGTTAGCTTTTCTCTTACACGCCTAAGCCTTCATCATGCTACCAACGTCAACATCTTCAAACACATACATACGAGTTCCTACATGTATGACTTTGTGCAATTCAAAGAAATTCGATGTGCTTCGATTCAGAGAAATCGCCTAGCGGAGATTTCATTGATAAAAAGAAACTAGAAATCTTTGAGCTTTTACGTTAAGCTAAAGCTATGCGTACGTACAAAGCAAACGCTTGATTCGAAAAAATAAAACGCCTCAAAATATGCTTCGCCGAAAACTCCCTCTGCTCATTTCACCAAATCGAAGTTTACACACGACCGTCACGACGGCTGGTTATGCGAACCGCGAGTATACAGTTTCGTAAAATACTCTTCGTTTTTGTGGCTTTGGCTATGTAAAGGATGGTGGGCGGTGGGTGGGGGCTGGCTATGATAGCACGTATGAACGCTCGGTTAAAAAGCATTGCTGAACGAAGGCCATGTTCGTTCGTGTCGGCTCTTATCGGGTCGCATCGTCTCAACATCGGCTGTTATTTCACTGAATGGCCTTTGAAATATTTTGAATGCAGCTGTATGGCTCCTTTATAAAAGGACAAGCCATACTGTATGAGGACGCATTGTTCAACAAGTGGCCGCGAAATACGAAACAATCGTTAATAATCCGCACAATTTTGAATTTTAAGCTTTGGAGTTTCTTTCGAAACGAAGTGAACCGTTAAAAATACAACAAAAATCAAGCGAAACATTGTGAATTTAAAGGTAACTACGCGAAATTTCAATCCAAATTCGAATAAAAAATTTATCAATCTTGCAAAAAAAAAAATAAATTTAAATGTTTTTAAATATGAGAAATGATCAAAATATATTTTTTAATATTTTTTTTTTTTTGTTAGAATATTTTATGGAAAAGTTCATGTAATTAAAAGTGATGCAAAAGACTTTAAAGAAAATATTTTTATAAAAAAAAAATCTTTCGAAAAAAAAACTCCATTTGAGTTTCAAAGGAAAATTAAAAATTTATTTAAAATAAATTTAATTTAAATTGTGCTTTTTGAGGCTCATAGGCTTCAACCTAGCTTAATCTTTTTGAAGGTTTAAACTTTCAAATCATAGCCTTCGGGAGAGTTTAAACCAGGTTTATTAATTTTAAATGAAAATTTTTTAAATATTCTAATAAAGCAAAGGTAGATGATGGCATGAAGACTGAAAGAATATATTCTTAAATTTAAACTTTCGAAGTTCTTAAACCGATTTGAAGACTACGACCCTGAGTGAACAGTTTGGGACATCTCGAATTAAAAACCATTTATGTATATCTGTGGCAATATTAAGAGAACCGTTTTTCTTTTTTTGAGATATTCGAATTTTTCTACTTAAGCTCTTTATTGATATGTAAATTTTCAATTTACTCAAATTTAAAATGAAAATTCGGAATTTGTGATGAAAGTTAAATTCACATAAGATGTGGCTAAAGCAAAAAAAAGTTTTTTCAAAATACATAAATAAGAATTAAATGCAAATGATTTCGTAAAAAATCATCTATCCGTTTGCTATTAATGAAGTCGAATTTATTAGATAATAACTTCATTTAGATATTTAATTTTCTCATCTTATTTTCAAAAAATTAAAAATTTATTAGACATATAGGGTACCAAATTAAAGGAAATCGATCCAGAATTTCGAATAAAATAAGAAATATGGGTGTTAATAGGACCTTTTTTATACCACAATGGCTCTCAAAGTCAAAAAATGTTTAAAATTTTGACTTTGAAGGCTCAAATACCATTGAAGCTGCAATAAAGTATAAGACTATTTTATACGCCTAGAAAGGTCTGACAATTCTCTATCGAACTGCATTAAAATTTGTATCTTGGATTCAAACGTTGAGGCGTGAAAATTTTTTTTCTGAAACAACTGCAAATTTCTTTCTTTCCCTTATAACTCCTCAGGGGTGCATTTTGGACCACCCCCGGCCATACGATTTTTTGTTAGTTCTGACCCCCTCTATCAGCTCCCGACTGGTTGACCTTCACAAACGGAACACCCTGTATATATATATATATGTTTATTTTTATATGAAAATAAAATTTCGAAAGTGTTGGCATATCTCAATTAAGCAGTGACTTTCGATAGCCAATTCAAAAATGTGTCCGAAGGAAAAGAGGCGCCCAACTCAGGCTCTGAGAAATCGCAAAAAAAAAAAATTGTTTTTTAATTTAAAACTGCCAAATAGAAAGATTTGAACTGAATAATATGAATTGATAGATTTTATCAAAATATATTTTATAAATTTATTTTTTAGTGACGATCCGATTGAAAAAGCATAAATTAATTTGAATGTATTTTATGGAAGATTTTTTCACAACACTTAAAAAGCCTTTAAAAATTTTGTCACCCTAATTTTAAATTTATTTCCAAAAGAATACACAGTCTTAATTGAAGGCTCCGTACTTTGAAAATCGGATTCATTTGGATTCATTGACTTATCGCAGATTTTCGAGCCAAAGAAAGATAGGGTTTCTTCTTTAAAAGTTTCGAATTGTTATCACTTTCGAAACTTCAAGAGGAAAAAAGTGGTAATCTGTGTGTGAACTGATCTCAATGTATATAAATATTTTTAGGACTAAATCAACAAAATTTAAAAATTCCTTTCATGATTCCGCATGCCTTTGCTTAACCCGCCAGACCCTTTTATATAATTATATAGACTTATATAAGTCATAGCCAGGGCTCGGAATTTTTGACTTTTTTAAATTAAGAGCATACTTTATGGGGCAAAAATATTTTCGTACCACCATTTTGCGAATAAGTTAATCGAAGTTGAACTTCAAACCGCTTTTCTAACTTCAAAAAAAAAATGACATTGAAGTTAAACAATTTCAATCCTATCTTTATGTGAGTTGAACAAAATATGTGCTCCATAAAGTATGCTTTAAAATTATAAAATCCGAGCCCTAGTCATGGCAAATTTTTGAACTTTAATCGTGAAAATCTCCTAGAGGCGGCATCTTATCACAATGATGCTTTGGAAAGAAATTTTTGCGAGTCTTTGGGGTACATTTTGACACCAATCTAGAAATGCATGTATGAAATTTTTACCTTTTTTTTTATTTTGTCGAAATCAATGGCCCATAATTTGTTCCCAGCACTTTGACATGTCAAAGTGACAAAACTACATCCACAAAAAAGTTTTTTATTATATCAAATTAATTTTCCATGCCTGTTAAACTCTCTAAAGAAACTTTTAATTTCTCTTCGGAATATTCGATTGAAAATGTTTTTAACAAAAATGGAAATTGAAACTTCCATGAAAGCCTTGTTTCAAATATTTTTAGGACTTAGGAAAATTTTTGTCAAAAAGGTGCTATCTATGAGGTCTAACTGACCAATAAAACTAGCAAAAATTTCGAAATAGCTTGGATATTTTTCTTCCGACTCGAGACTCAAAATCTTCATTAAAAACTCAAAATGTATCACAAAAGCAGAAATTTTTCAAAAATTCGCGCAGCGCGTTCTCTAAACGTTTTCGAATAAATCGAAAAAAAATTCTAAAAAATACTTTAAGCCATAAAATTTCGAAAAAAGCGGGTTAAGGAAAACATTTTTGAACACCCAAACATATACGTATAAATAAAAAATTTTCCAGCCCCTCGCATACATATTTAAAGGTCACAGACACGACTCTCATTAAGATCACAAATATTAAGTCTAAAATATAAATCTATATATCCGAACTTTCTATATATGTAATATCTAACTTCCCGAAGTCAGTAGTAAGGGGAGCCTACTCTGCGTATGAGCAATTAATTTATCATACGCTCACAAAGTGTGTCCCTTAACGATCCACTTTAATCGATTCGGCGCTCTCCCCAAAAAAATTAAACAGAATATTCCTCGACGCAAGAAAATATGGTGTCCGTTACATGTTCTTTAGGGAAATATTCTTTTTTGGACCTCAACGATTGTTCCTGGCATATAAATCCTTTTTTAAATTAGACAAATACTTATGTAGTTGAAATAAACTACACCAACAAAAAAAGGTGAAAAAATAGTCATAAAAAGAGAAAATTTGCAATAGTTACCCACCGTTTTATTCATAAAATTAATTTTTATAATTTTTCTAGTAGTCTGTACCTAAATGAATGGAAACTCTTTTATTTTTCATTGGGAAAATCAACAACTTTAACAATCATCTATTGACTTTCATCAATTATATTGCTTCAATTTCAGACCGATGACAGCCTAAAACTACTGAAAACGTTTTAATAACATTTTATTTGTCAATATTTTTAGTGCTTTTATTAATTTCTCTTTTCAGTTGCGATTTTCCAATTTTAAAATAATAGGAAAATATTTTCCATTATTTGTTTTGGTTTTGTTTGATTTTAGGAATCGTTTTACGAAATATTTATTATTTCATTTCATATTTGATTTGATCCATCTAGTCAAAGGGCAAATGTTAGAAAAAACTTGATTTTTTTGTTTGTTTTCCAATATTCAGAAGGTACAGTTTATTTGATTTGGAAGGTTAAATAATTGACAAAAAAAAACCCTTTCGATTGTTGGATATTTGATTTGGCAGTTCTTCCCACAATTGTTCATTAAAATTTTCCTGATTTTTTTTTTTTTTTTTTTGGTAAAATTCAGGCAAAGCAATTTCGAATATTTTTACTCGGGACAAAAAAAAAAATTACGCCCCTTAGGCTCTTTATGGGAATAAAAAATATTACTCAATTTGTGTTGTTACTCTCCTTGTCCTCGATTTCGAGGTTCAAAGGAGTATTTGGTTTGATCTCCAGTAGAAGCTCAAAAGTATTACTCGCCCGTAAGGACATGCAATGCAAAAAATTTATAAAGCAATTAATTACTCTCAAAGGAGCGATCCAAGCTGAATCTTTGGATGATGTTTTTTTTACTGGGTGATTCAAAACAGACACAGGTTAAAAAATCTTCTCTTTTCTTATGTTTGAATTATTATAATTATGATTAGAGCTCGGATTTTAAATATTTTGAATTTTTTTTTAATTATTTGAATATTTTGAAAATTTTTGCATTTAATTATTTTAATATATAAATTTAATTTATTGTTAATTTGACAACTCAACATTTTAATAGGCATACTAAATCGAACTAATTTGGAATTTTTGGCTGTGAATTTTTTGAATTTTTGCATTTTTAAAAAATATTTTTTGAATATTTTTTGAATATTTTTTGAATACTTTTTGAATATTTTTTGAATACTTTTTGAATATTTATTGAACATTTTTTGAATATTTTTTGAATACTTTTTGAATAATTTTTGAATATTGTTTGAATATTTAATGAATATTTTTTGAATACTTTTTGAATACTTTTTGAATATTTTTGGAACATTTTTTGAATACTTTTTGAATACTTTTTGATTACTTTTTGAATACTTTTTGAATATTTTTTGAATATTTTTGGAATATTTTTTGAATATTTTTTGAATATTTTTTGAACAATTTTTGAATATCTTTTCATTATTTCTTAGAATTTTTTTAAATTTTTTTACATATTCAAATTCCTAGGCATAATAAGAATTATTCAAGATGCTTATTGGCAATGAAAATTTTGAATGCCTAATGTTGTAAGACTCGGAAATTATTTTTTAAATTCATTTGAAAATTCATCTCCGCGATTAAATAAACATTGCGAAAATTAAATCATTCAATTTGATTATTTTAACCCGATAGCGCCTGAATTAAAAAAATAAATATGAAAAATAAAATGATATATGAACAGGTTCAGGTATGGGGATGGCAGCAAACGAACCCTTTCAGTGATGTCATATGGCCGCCTACTTTTATTAGAATATAATTTGAACAAATTTACAAAGGTTAAATATCTAGCGAACCAGAAGAGGTAGAGTAACCTTTTCTCAATAAAATCTCAAACCAAAGTAATCGTAAATAAGGACAAATTAGAATGAAAAACTTGCTTACACACAAGTGTTTTTCATAGAAAAATCAGTTTATCCTTTTCTTCTCCGTATTTTTCTTTGGAACTACCTAAAGTTAACCTTTTAAAAAGGTGATCTTCACTTCGAAGAATTCAATGGAATGATTTAACCTATCAAAATCCCTATTGAATTGCGAGGAATATGCATAAAGTTAAGAGTACTTCGTTGAAGCATTTCCTCTTCAAATATGTACATATGTTAGTCCATATACTACTTCGCATGAATGCTTCACAACAATTTCATCCATTGAGGATTTCCTTTGAAATCACCATGACATCATTGAGACCACAACTTGTAGGGCAAATTGACGAAGAGCATTTATCAAATTTAATGAAAAAAAAAAAAAAATTAAAATAAAATATCAAACAACGTTGAAAAAAGTTGAAGAAATTTTTAATCACCAGGAAAATGAGATAAATGATTCCGAGCTTCTTAAGAAGGAAAAGTTTCGAGAATATGCTTAATTTAATAATTAAGTTTAGATCTTGTGAAACTGATTTTTCTGAGTATGATAAATGCATTCAATCGCTGGAATATAATTAAAATTTATGACACTTTAGACTCTTGAAGGGAAGCATTTCCGTTTCTCCGCCTTAAAGTCTACATTTCTTTTATTGAAATCGAGGAATTGTTGAAAAAAAAAACACCACTTAAAGCAAAAAAATTTCTGTTTTAAAAAAAATTTCGATTCTTGAACGGATAGGAAAATCCGTTAAGCGCTAAGAGGCTAGCCACCCACTGATAAATGGAATTCAGAAAGCCACGAAACTTTTAAGCCGCGTAAAGAAAAATTTAATGTGAAAAAAGAGTGAGTGTTCGGGGGGAAAAATAGCATTCGTCCCAACGGAAATAAAATTCACTTGAAGTTGTTTGGCTTTTTAAGATTTCCATAAATAAATAGGAATTTAATACGTTTAAAAATGGCGCATCATTGAAAGAGATTGGGCGAAAAAAAGTGCGGCAAATAAATCTAAGAGCCGCAGAGTGCTTTCTGATTTCCACACGTAAAAATTTTTCTTTCGAAATGATCGACTATGGTGGCGAGAGGAGCAAGGTGAAGAGAAGAAAATTCCATTCGTCACATCTTACTTATACACATAACTAAAGAATTTTAAAATTACTAGGTATACATTTATATGGCTACAGAGCATTTGAATGACTTAATGACCTGCCACGCCTTCTTTTCATATCATGCTGCTTCAAGTATAAAAAATATAAATTTATGATTTCTAAGATGGCGCGGTGAGGTGCAATTTTCACATTTCCTTGAGACAGGAATATCTGAGAGAAGATTAGGCCACAAGATCCCGATGGATGGATAGAAAAACTCAGATTTCCAATCAGAATTAACTCTGTCTGTGAAGCTTCATCAAAGCTGTTAAAAAATACTCGAAAGCTAGTATACTCATTTGGAGCTGGGTACATACAAAAGTTAATACCTATGTACATTAAAAAGAAGTCTGCTTAAAAAACTTAACTTAGCCAAGTGAAAAGATTTTAATAAGAAAGGGTCTGGCGGGTTAAGCAAAGCATGCGGCATCATGAAAGGAATTTTTAAATTTTGTTGATTTTTCGATAGGTGCCATCTAAAAACACTGTGGAGACTACTTTTTAGATTTTTATTTTGAACGGTCCTTGAAATATCCTGGACAATCCTGGACAATTAAAAAAAAAGCCATTTTTCACAATTTTATATCTCAAAAACTTATTAAGATAAGATGAAACAAACGTTGATTGATTGCTAATATAACAGGAAATAAAAAAAAAATTTTTTTAATTTTTACACTGAGAAAAATTTTTCCACAAAACTAAAAAGAACAATTTTAACAATTTTTTTCAGTGTATTCCCAGTTTGACGCCGCTCAAAAAAATTTTAAAAGATACCTCTAAGTATTTTGCTTTTATTTAAAAAAAGTTTCATTCAAATTAAATGGCGCAACAGTGAGATATTCAAAAAATTACAAGTGCACATAGATGCTCTAGTACTAATATCCAGTACAAATGTGCGAAAATGATACAAAACACATAACTCATACGGCATGTTTTTAAAAATTTAATATCTCCAGAAATAATTAAGATAAAAAGATAAATCAAACAGTGACTTATTGTTAATAAGACAAGGTGTTTTTTTAAAACATTCAAAAGGTTTTACAAAAACTGAAATACACTAAAAAAAAAGTTAGTTTTTTGTTTTCTTTTTTGTGAAAAAATTTTTTTCAGTGTAAAATTTAAAAATAAATTTTCTATATTTCTTGTTTTATTAACAATAAGTCACCGTTTGTTTTATCTTTTTATCTTAATTAGTTTTTGAGATATGAAATTTTGAAAAAAGGCTTATTAAAAAAGGATATTTCAAGGACCGTTCAAAATAAAAATCTAAAAATTAGTCTCCACACTGTTTTTAGCATGGCACCTATCGAAAAATCAACAAAATTTAAAAATTCCTGTCATGATGCCGCAACCCGCCAGACCCTTTTATATAAGTCATGGCCAAGGCTCGGATTTTGTTGACTTTTATAAATTTAAAGCATACTTTATGGGGCAAAAATATTTTCGTACCACCATTTTGCGAATAAGTTAAGCGAAGTTGAACTTCAAACCGCTTTTTTAACTTAAAAAAAAATGATATTGAAGTTAAACGATTTGAATCCTATCTTTATGTGAATTGAAAAAAATTTGTGCTCCATAAAGTATGCTTTAAAATTATAAAATCCGAGCCCTAGTCATGGCAAATTTTTGAACTTTAATCGTGAAAATTCTCCTAGAGGCGGCATCTTATCACAATGATGCTTTGGAAAGAAATTTTTGGGAGTCTTTGGGGTACATTTTGACACCAGTCTAGAAATGCATGTATGAAATTTTTACCTTTTTTTTATTTTGTCGAAATCAATGGCCCATAATTTGTTCCCAGCACTTTGACATGTCAAAGTGACAAAACTACATCCACAAAAAAGTTTTTTACTATATCAAATTAATTTTCCATGCCTGTTAAACTCTCTAAAGAAACTTTTAATTTCTCTTCGGAATATTCGATTGAAAATGTTTTTAACAAAAATGGAAATTGAAACTTCCATGAAAGCCTTGTTTCAAAGTCAAAAGCACTGCCTGTCAAGCGCGATGGGCTCACTGTTGCATATGCTTCGAATACAAAATATGAAAATGCATCATCCTCGTCGTTGATATTGGCAGGTGATGACAGCACTTCAATGGTGCATTCTAAAAGGAAGAACTTTTCATAGCTATTTTTAAATAATTCACGTCACATATATGTACACATGTACACACATATATTCCTTATGATGCGCAATAGAAAATATTTTGGTTTTTTTTTTTTTGTTATGGTCCATAACTTCCGATTGAGTGGTTTTATCATCAATTCTCTGTCATCGCGCATTGAGAAAGCGCTGGTAAACACTCATTTCCAACACTTCATAAAGAGGAAGTCTATTGTAACGCGCCTAATTGGCTGCTTCAAAAAATGACAATAATAAAAAATTGCCACCCAAAAATAACAAGCTCGCAGGCGTAAATGCTTAACAGCCTAGCAACGTGCTTGGATGAATGAAAAAAAGAAAAAAAAACCCACCATAAATAAGTCTAATCCTTTCGTAAATATGCTATCAACACGAACTCGTTTACCAAATAATCTAAGCAAATATAACGTCATGACGTCATTGAATTCTTCACTGCACGATATGACAAACGAACATTCTTTTGAAAATTTACGAAAATCTGTTGTTATAGTCAAGCGAATCCGAAAACAAAATTCTCGACAGAATTAAATGGAATTTTTAAAAAATATTTTTTTGTTAAGTCCAAAGGCCTATTAATCACTAATTTCGGGTAAAAATGTTCAACTTTACAATTCCAAAACGCTATCAAGGAGTGCTCAGATGCTGTAAGTGTACTCAAAGGAATTGTACAGTTTCGTATTTCATTCATTTTATCAAAAATATTTTATGAATTTGAAACCGATCTGGGATCTATGGGCCAGAAATGGTAAAAAGAAGTGGAAAATTCATTAAGCTTGTCTGATTTTTGCTATTTTTCCCTACGAGATGAAGTAATTTCAGGTTAGAAGCTATCAAATTTCTTTTCCCCATGTCTAAGGCTAAAACTTTGTCAAAGACAGGAATGTAGAATATTAAACGGCTTACGAGATATGGCGAGATAAAGTTCGCAACTTAGTTCTCGGCCACGCTCTTCGAGATCGATTTAAAATTGACCTACAGCCAATTTAGCAAAACTAAAAATAGAAATTGGCGACACATATCAAGAACTTTCAGGAACTGAAGTTAAACTTTTGGTTATGTCCGATGATCTCAAAAAATTCTCATTCAAAAAAAATATTCAAAAAAATTCAAAAAAAAAATTCAAAAAATTCAAAATATTCAAAAAATATTCAAAAAATTTAAAAAAAAAAATGCCAAAAATACAAAATATTCAAAAAATATTCAAAAAATTTTCAAAAAGTATTCAAAAAATATTCAAAAAATTATTAAAAAACTATTCAAAAAATATTCAAAAAATCAAAAACAAAATGCAAAAAATTCAAAATATTCAAAAAGTATTCAAAAAATATTCAAAAAAAATTCAAAAAAATATTCAAAAAGTATTCAAAAAATATTCAAAAAATATTCAAAATATTCAAAATATTCAAAAAAATTCAAACAAAAATGCAAAAAATTTAAAATATTCAAAAAATTCACAGTCAAAAATTCCAAATAAGTTCGTTTAGTATCTCTCTATTTAGAACAAACAGAAGCACTCAATCTACCCCTAAAAATTTTCCGATCAAGTGGATTTTCGAAATTGTTTTTACCCATATCTCCGCCAACGTGTGTATCGAATTTCATAAAAATACAAACATATCTCAACTCCTTCGATTAGAAAACTGTACAACGACAGACAGACAAACGGACAACAAGGCTTCAAAACTACTTCTGGTCACGCTGATCATTTTTCGCCTACTTCAATTGCTTCTGGAACAATCTAAGGATATTCCCACACAAAGAGGAAGTTGTTCACTACAAGCCCAACAAAGCACATTGATGACACGTCATATCCCACTCCATTTCATTCCATTCGAAGCGATGCCATACCACGCCATGTTATTCCATTTCAGACTGACAGCGATTCATTGTTTTTGTGTGCCTGACACGCTGCATAACTCTTGACGCGTAATTGATCCAGAAAAAATTAAAAGAAAACATAGAAACGTGGAAGTGAAACAGCAGCAAAAAAAAAATTTTTTTCTATATATAAAATCAAATCAAATAAAATAAAAAATAAATTCCAAGAAAGAATAGAGAAAAGAAAAAAAAAAAAAATAATAGATGGACGCGCTAAATGAAAGTGTCTGGCCTAGAAATCAGAAATCATCGCGGACAATGGATGCGAAATGCGTTTAAGGATCGACCAAGGCGAAGTCATGCTGTCGTCATGACTTGCGATATTGCCTTCAGTGACGTCCTTGCGAATGTCTTTGATTCGGAATTGTTTTTTGCCCGGCTTGACGTTTCTCTGTTTCTGTTTGCGCCTTTTTGCGCTTCTTGTTTGCTCTGGCTGAGAATTTAATTGTTAGGTGGCTTTGTTTACATTTGCTTTGGATAATTTGAAAATAACAAAGTCGGAAAATTTGTTCAACAACAGTTTCCTTCGATAATTGTTGGAGTAATAACAACTTTGATAATTGTTTTTCGAATCTTAAGAATCTCAGTGAGCAATATGGAAAGTTTTTCAGTAACTTACCCGACATTCAGACATGCTTAGAGCCTCATCAAAATGATTTCTATTAAGATTTATAAGGAAAACTTTAAGTTAAAGAATCGCCAGAGGGAATAATGTGGAATACCTTCCGTCCATTAGTGGGATTTACTTTCTCCACTTTAAGTTGAATTGCCCGGATGCATAAAGGGGATTGGAGCAATTACTTAGTTTGATATTTTAGACGAAGAATTGACCTATGAGTTTCAATTTATGTATTCCAGATTAAGTTCGATCGACTCATGTCAGAGATTCCACTCTTTTTTATGCAGTCGATCAAGTACATATATCGGACCCTTCACTTCCAAATGCTATCGCACAATGTATCGAAGTATAAATCTTGAATAATGATCCAGTTATCAGCACTTTATCCAATTTTGTTAGGTTTTACCGCGACTGCCAGCGATCTACACGTGCTTTCATTCGTGATTGTTATTTGTCAAACGATTGTTAGCGTTGCCAGACGATTGTCTCGCTTGTTGACTCAAACAAGAATGCAAGAAACATCCCAGCTGCGAATAAGGGGAAGTGATCTACTAAGCGATGCATCACTTGAAGTATCCCAAGCAGTGTCAATGGGCTTTACTTCTCTTGGCAGTCATTGAGCAGGTAAATGGTGATGTGTTCAAAGAATAGCGTTTGGTTATTTTTTAATAAAAAGTTGAACTAATTAAATGTAAAAGCAAAAGCAAAAGACCCAAAAATTTTGCACATTACAGCGGAGCCCAAAACCAAAAACTTTTCTGAACACCTCACTTTCTGCCTGTTCATGAGGGGCATAGGGAAGGATTTTTTTTCTCTTTTGCTCATTAGTATGCCTCGAATTTTGAATATTATGAATAATTGAATAAAAAAATTTCAAAACAATATTCAAAATTATTTCATAAAAAATCAAATAAATATTTTAAAAATGCAAAAATTAGCTTTATTTTAAACAATTCACAGTTCAAATAGATTCAAATATAATTCGATTTTAGTGAGTTTGCCATATTAAAATGTTTGAACTTGTCAAATTAAAAAAAAAAACCTACTTCAGTAAAAATAAAAATATTCAAAAAGACAGTTAAATGCAAAAAAATTTTAAAATAAATTATATGAAATATTTTCTAATTAATATTTGAATATTTAAAATTATTTTTGAATCAGCTTTTTATTATTAATATTGTAGAGTATTAAAAATTGTGAATATTTAAAAAAAATACTAAGATAAAGAAACTAGAAGACCCGGCGAACTTGCCTCGACTCTAAAGGAACAAATGTGTCAAAAATCAATTACTTACTAAAAATGTGGGAAAAAAATTTTGTTGAGCAAGTAAAGATTTCTGATAAAAACTATTTTTTGAACCTCCCTGTTATCCTTCTTCCTACTTCTTTATTGTGTTTCATTGGTTTTTTTTTTTTGGAAAATATTAAAAAAATCCCGCCTATAAGAAGTCATATGGCAGCACTGATACATATAAATATAAATATGTACAAACATAATCTTCCTATTTCGATTAGCTTTTGAGATATATATATTCGACTAAAGACCTGACACTGCGCAATAAGAACATATAATGTGGTTCCAACAGTTATATTAAAATCCCTTTCAGGGGGCCATACGCCTTCCTTGCACCGGCAAGACTCTTTCCTTGTCTCAGATGTTTGAGAACAGATTTGATCCCAAGGGCACAGACGGCAATATCTCAGCTCAATCGGCTCATTTCCGATTTGTCTCTATTTTAATGGAGTATAACAACAGATGGTACAAAATCCGAAGGAAAATAATAAATCTTCCCTGAAAAGTGTGGCTTCAATTACGAATAACTATGTATGATACCTCGGTAAGGTTAGGTTAGTTTGGCTGCCACCAAGAGTGACACACTGAGGTCACGAATAATGGGAAAACAAGAACAACAGAAAAAAAACGACACAAACATCCTTGACCTCAGCTGGGAATCGAACCCAGGACCTTTCGCTTCTAAAATTGCTATCTCAGCCAACTACGACACAGAGGCCATCCTTCGGTAGGTACCGAAGTCCCAAATAAATGTTTCTTCCCTATATGCCCTCGCAATGGAACACCCGATGGATAATTTTTTCTCTTTTTTTTCAAAAACTCAACTCTGAAGATATCC
The DNA here is from genome assembly GCA_020466095.1 of Chlorops oryzae. Classification (NCBI taxonomy): domain Eukaryota; kingdom Metazoa; phylum Arthropoda; class Insecta; order Diptera; family Chloropidae; genus Chlorops; species Chlorops oryzae. Next base: position 112,429,389 of record CM035807.1, read on the forward strand.
CATTGTAGTTTTTTCCTTCACACAAAAACAAATAAAGTACTTACGTTATAAAAAAAAAGGTCAATAAACGAAGCTCAAACATGAAAACATTTTGCGGAAGCTTCTGGAGGGAAACTTTCGAAACAAAAACAAAAAAACACAAAATAAAAACAAACAAATAAGCACAAAAGACAAAGAAATAAATCACAAATAAAATATTTTCTTTTCTATGTTAGGGTCACCTGCGGGCAGTTTTGTGGTGTCATAAAAGAACATTTCCGACGCCTACATACAAGAGTAAAAATCGTATTAGAAACGTAGTATATGAGGCCAGACTTGCCTCAAGAAAGAACATGTTGCGTATAAACATGGAACATTAAACGAGCAAGAAATCTTAAATAGTGATGTATTTTTTTATTATATCTCTAGGATTTAAGCCACGAATGTTAACGAACGACTCACGAAATACAGCGCTATACTTTAACCCCTTCGTTTCAGAACTATTCTCGTATGTATGTAAATAATTACCATTTTAGAATTTTATTTCCTTCATTTCTTTCGATATTTTGAAAGGCAACCATTTTTTTAAAACTCATTCAGAATTTTTTGGTGGTGTCCCCACGGTAGTGAAAGAGTTAAATTTGCAAAATTTTATCGTTCTGCAGATGTTACAACCTCAAAATGCCTGAACTCTTGTTTGAACTTCTTTGTTACAATTGCTAGAAGAACCAACCTTCCCCCTTAAATCCAACAACCAACCAAACATACATACGTACATACATTTCTTTTCATTTAAAAAGCATAAAATTGAAGCAGCTTAGAGAAAGCTTTAGATGCTTTAAAGAAGACAAAAACTTCGAGTGTTTACACGCGACTTTAGCGCTGCTCTTTCGTTTACCATAAGAAAGCATATTTGCTTTGATTATTCTTGAGGTCAAAAGCATAATTCTATTTTCCGTCTCAAGTGAGTGTCCTGCTCGAAATGTAAATTGAATAAATTAACATGAAAAATAAGGACATTAAATCAATTTCGGACTTAAGTTGACTTAGGCGGTTATTGTTCTCATTTTCAATTGGAATAAAGACCAGCGTTGCCAGATTAAATTTCTTGCAAGGCGGGATTTTTTTTTTGAATTTTCCCAAAAAATCCGGGAATACATTTTCATGAGGAAAATAGAAGACTTTCACAAAAAATCCCCTCCGACCTCACCCAAAAGGTTTAGCCGACTGCGCCCCCCTGAAAGGGATTTTAACGCTTTGTTGTTTTTGAATAAACACCTACTATCTAAAAACGCTGCAACAGCAAAGGGAAATGAAAAGATTACGATCGATCGGACATCATTTTGGGGGGTGCTCAACGAGGTCAAAGTTCAGAAACATGATTTTTTAAACTCATGCCGCTAGTACAAATAACAAAAATATTGCACTTACATTTTTCTAAATATCTCAAAAACTAATTAGATAGGAAGACGAAACAAACGTTGGCTGATTTCTAAAATATCAGGAAATCAAAAATATTTTTTTTAAATTTTTACACTGAGAAAAAAATGTCCACAAAAATAAAAAGTAAATTTAAACGTTTTTTTCAGTGTATTTCTGTCCCGACAACACTTCTTAAAATATGTTTAGAAAATTCTTCAAGAAATTATCTTTTACCAAAAGAAAATTCATCAAATTCGGAAGTATACTTTTTGAGATATTTACAAAAAAGTAAGCGAAGTATGATTTTTTTAAACTCATGCCGCCAGCACAATTTACAAAAATATGCACTTACATTTTTCTAAATATCTCCAAAACCAATTCAGATAAGAAGATGAAACAAACGTTGGCTGATTCCTAATACAACAGGAAATTCAAAAATATTTTTTTTAATTTTTACACTGAGAAAAATTTTTTCACAAAACGAACAAGAAAATTTTAAAAGTTTTTTTTTTTTTCAATTAAACGAAATTTTGAAGTCCAAAAGTTCTGCTACTTATTCGGACTTATGCTTTTTATTTAAAACAACACTGTAACTCTCCATAAGAGAGAACTTTCTCTTTTTGGGAAATCAATTCGCTCTCTTATGGAGAATCGGAATTTTTATGAAACACTTACGTGCGGCCAAAAAGCGGGGCATCTGGTAACTCCGGCTTAGACGTCCATATGCATGTAAACAAAATCTATGCAACTTCATTATGGATCCATTGTCCTTCTTTATTTATTTAGAAATCCCTGCTTTGCACACTGAAAGCAAAAAAAGAAAAAGAAAAACTTAACTAAAGACTTTTATTTATTTAACCGCAAGAAAAATTGGACCTTAAACCGACGACTTAACTTTTCATCTTTGGCCTTTTAATAAATTTTTGTTAATTTTTCTTTGAAATATTTCAAGCTTTTAATTAACCATAGTGTTGTCACATTTCATTGGGCACTGAGCCACTTGGGGGCTCAAATACGTTCTCACTTCATGAAATGTTTTTGTAAATAAATTACGTTCTTCCGTGACTGGCGAGTGTCTAATGACTGCACATTTCTTCTAAGAAGTGCGTTGGTTTTTCTTTTTTTTTCTAAAGTCATTATGAATGGCACTCTGAAATAACACTTGAAATAACAACCGGGATAATACATCCAAGAAAAAAAAAAATAAAATAAAATATAAGAGCAATGAAAGCATCCTATAAATTATACTTAGCCATCACTATTTAAATAATTGTAAGAGTACCCCACCCTAGATGGAACCTAATAACCAATTAAAAGCTATGCACACATAATCGAAAGAATCGAGGCAAGGATCTCTGGAATGCCGCATGCTGACTTGCTGAACGAATTGAGTTAATTAACTTGTTGACAAGACAAGACACGATTTGAAAGACCAAGGCTTCGAAATTCTTTGGAGGTACTCACATTCGAACAGTGCCATCTGTCCGTCCGCCTGCCTGTCAGTCTGTTCGTCTTTTTGTGGATTCCAAAGGGAAAAAATTTTGTAGGAAGAGCTCTTATATTGACTGAGGCCATTGAATTTGCAAGTTCGAATGTGTGGAATGAGTTCGCTTAAAAATTCTCTCTGTCCAAAGCGTTCGAGAAATAAAAGCGCAATGATCCGAATTGCTACATTACTTTGGGATCAACTGAAACGCAAACGTTAGCCAACGTTCGAAATTTTTTCCTTTCACTTGAAACGACTTTAATGTAATTTACAGCATATTTTTTGGTGTGTATAAATCCTTAGAGACAGACATCATTTCGACAGGAATTTTGCACTTAGAAGCATTTGAATTCACGCACTTCTTTCTTTGCATAAATTATCAGGAAATTTCAAAAAAAAAATTGTTTTTTAAATCCGTTTGAAATTATTTATTCAAAGGACTTGTATTCTTGGGCGAGGGGTCGTGCTAGCAATCGTTTGACAGCGCTTCCGAAATTGAATTTGTATAAGGGATAAAGTACTTAGCACCAAACACTTAGTGCAAACATTGACGTATACTGTTGCCCGAGATCAAATCAGAACTTTTTTCTATAATTTTCGGAAACTTTCTCACAGAAATGAGAAAAAGAGGCGAAAAATTGTTAAATTTTTGAGATTTTTGCTATTTTTAACAGCTAGATGGAGATTTTTTGAGTCATATTTTCAAAAAATATTCAAAAAGTATTCAAAAAATATTCAAAAAGTATTCAAAAAATATTCAAAAAATATTCAAAAAATATTCAAAAAATATTCAAAAAGTATTCAAAAAATACTCAAAAAATATTCAAAAAACATTCGAAAAACATTCAAAAAACATTCAAAGAATATTCAAAAAATATTGAAAAGTATTTAAAAAATATTCAAAAAGTATTCAAAAAATTTTCAAAAAATATTCAAAAAGTATTCAAAAAATATTAAAAAAATATTCAAAAAATATTCAAACCAAAATGAAAAATTCAAAAAATTCACAGCCAAAAATTCCAAATTAGTTCGATTTATTATGCCTTTTAAAATATTGAATTGTCAAATTAACAAAAAAAAAGCCTACTTAAGTGAATAAAATATTCAAAAAACACAGTTAAATGCAAAAAAAAAATTCAAAAAAATTCAAAATATTCAATAATTTCAAATAATTCAAAAAAATTCAAAATCTGAGCTCTATTTATAATACAGCTCTTTTCTCCAAGTCTATGAGTATAACTTTTTAATAGGTAAGAAAATAGAATAATAAACGGCCTACGAGATATGAGAAGATATAGTGCGCAACTTAATTCTCGGCCAAACTCTTTGAGATCGATTTAAAATTGATCTGAAGCTAATCTAGCAAAACTTAATATGGGGAATTTTCACATTTACAAATTCCTTTCGGAATCTGCAGTCGAAATGTTGGTGATATTTGCTTATCGATTAAATACTGTAATAGGAGCGTTGATGGCTGAAACCTTCGGATCGCTAATTATAGTCCTTAAATATGTGGCTTTGATTAAAAATAATCTTGCCGTATTTTCCAAAGGTTTTGACCCTGTTCAGTTTCTCTGGAAGTTGCGGATGAAATGCCTTCGACAGAAAAATATAGAATTAACAGGTTTACGAGACATAGCAAGATATAGAGCGCAACTTAGTTCGCGGCCACGCTCTTTGAAATCAATTTAAAATAGACCTGAAGCCAATCTAGAAAAACTTAATATAGGAATTTGCTACATTTATCAAGCACTTTCATGATCTGCAGTCGAAATTTTCCTTACATTTTATGACCTCAGAAATGCCTGCATTGACACTGCAACTGAAGTTTCTGAATCCCAAACCATAAAGTTTAAAAGTCTCTTGGCTCTGGGCTAAGATCACACATAATTTCGTATTAAGGAAAAACTTAATAACGAATGATAATCATGAAAGGAAAAAAGAAAAACTTATTAAAGGTTCCATCACTATAACCGAAGCGAAGCGAAAACTTAAGTAGCTAAAATAAAATTGCGAAAGCGTTTATGTCACTGAAGGCAAAACTAAATCCGTCTGATGCTGTTAAGTAAACCGTTGACGTCACCAGTGCACTTTGGGTTATTTTATTTAATTAAAAACAATTAAAAACGGCTTATCACTGTTATTTGTCTTTTGTCAAAGTTTCATCGTAATGTGTGTGGAACGCAAAAAAAAAAAAAAATAATTAAAAAAATTTTCAAAAAACACAACTTCAATGAAATCGAGAAAAAATTACAACTGACGGTAGAAAATTTCCAATGTTGTGGGTGCCGTTGGCTCAGTGGATACTGAATATGCCAGAAGTATGTCTGTTCGAATTCTACTCGAAGCAAAAATCTTCAAAAGTTATTACAGTTAATTTTTAACAAGTTACGGCGCCCACTAGTCGGTCGGTGGTGGTTCCTGGCAATTCCACCGATGAAGCAAAATACTTGCTTCTTCTTTAAAAGAGCTATTTGCCGTTCTGAGTCGGCGTTAAACTGTAGGAGTCCCCAATCTTCCTACTAGATTTATGCAGACAGCGACAGGTGGGCTGTAAGAAAAATTTCGTCGCATCATTACGACCACAGCGGCGTTCCCCCGATGTAATTTTGGGTGGAAAAACATGAATCTGAAATAATTATTACTAAGTAGTTTTTTTTTTGGTAATTTGTTCGAAAAAAGTCCGTCTAGAGACGAAGCCAGGAATTAGAGGGTTCATTCGGACAGAGCTGGAGAGACCCCCCTAACAACTTCTTTTCATACACTGAGCGAACTTTACCATGATTTTTTTAAAAGGCGCATTGTTATTCACAGTCCTTTTGAATTTCGAGCAGAACAAAAATTTCAAAAGAAAAATGGTGGAGTCAACAACATTTTTGGTTGATTTGAAAGAAAATATGTTTAATTAAATTTTTTTTTGCGTTCGGTATAATTCTCATTTGCTTTATAAAATTGGACATACTTATAAGTAGAGCTCGAATTTTAAATAATTTTTAATTTTTTTTTTGCATTTAACTGTGCTTTTTGAATATTTTATTCAGTGAAGTAGGCTTTTTTTTTGGTTAATTTGACAATTCAAAATTTTAATAGGCATACTAAATCGAACTGATTTGGATTTTTTGGCTGTGAATTTTTTGGATATTTTGAAGTTTTTGCATTTTTGTTTGAATTTTTTTGAGTTTTTTTTTTAATATTTTGAATTTTTGAATTTTTTTTGAATATTTTTTGAAAATTTTTTGAATAATTTTTGAATATTTTTTGAAAATTTTTTGAATACTTTTTGGATATTTTTTGAATATTTTTTGAATTTTTTTGCATTTTTGTTTGAGTTTTTTGAATATTTTGAATTTTTTGATTTTTCTTTTAAATTTTTTTGAATATTTTTTTGAATTTTATTTTTTTACATATTCAAATTCCTAGGCATACTTATAAGATATTTATTCGTCCTAGAACTTTTTAAGCATTGAGTCAAGCCACGTCAAGTGAGCACCCTTTTTTCAAAGTAGTGATGAAATTATGTTTTAATATTTTATATTAGTTGTATTTATAACCAAATAGAATTTTGAAAGAGGATTTAAAAAAAAATTAGTTGTAACTGTACTTTTTTGGCATTCAAACTTTTCATTTTTCTATTAGAAATGTAAATTCCTATATTTTCAAACTGTTGTTGCGTGGAAAGTGTTTGATGAAACTAAATATAATTTTGCATCCAAGTTGGGAGAAGGTTATATTTTGAAAATAAAATTACAAAAACAACAACAAATTTTTTTCCTACTTTCTACGAAGCTTTAAAAAATACATATCAAAATTTGCAGCTCTTCTGCATAACAAATTTTTTTCATTTATTTTTTATAAATTGCACTCAATATCTCTTTTTATGAATCTAAAAAAAAATTTCACCGATCAGCTGTAGTTTCTACGCAATAAATGTTTTTCGAACCTCTCGCAGTGCTAAACCAGTGCTTAACCATAGCACAGTACTTATAGTTAAAGCACAATTACAACCACTTGGACCTTTTTGATTTTTTTTTATTTTTTTCGAATTTTAGCTGCAGGTGTTAAGAATATATCATGTAAGTTTGAAAATGGGATCTCTATTAGTTTAGGAGGTACAAAGCATTGAACTTGCGTACCCAGCAATTTTCCCATAGCAACAACGAAGCGAGCGCATTATATGCAAGGTTCAAAACGGAACGAAAAAGCTGTGCTTGTCAAAAATGCGCTCACTTCGATTTTACTGAGGGAAAATTGTTGGGTACGCATGTTCAATGCTTTGTACCTCCTAAACTAATAGAGATCCCATTTTCAAACTTACATGATATATTCTTAACACCTGCAGCTAAAATTCGAAAAAAATAAAAAAAAAATCAAAAAGGTCCAAGTGGTTGTAATTGTGCTTTAACTGTAAGTACTGTGCTATTTTAAGCACTGGTTAAGCACTGCGAGAGGTTCGAAAAACATTTATTGCATAGAAACTACAGCTGATCGGTGAAATTTTTTTTTAGATTCATAAAAAGAGATATTGAGTGCAATTTATTAAAAATAAATGAAAAAAATTTGTTATGCAGAAGAGCTGCAAATTTTGATATGTATTTTTTAAAGCTTCGTAGAAAGTAGGAAAAAAATTTGTTGTTGTTTTTGTAATTTTATTTTCAAAAAATAACCTTCTCCCAACTTGGATGCAAAATTATATTTAGTTGCATCAAACACTTTCCACGCAACAACAGTTTTAAAATATAGGAATTTACATTTTTAATAGAAAAATGAAAAGTTTTATTGCCAAAAAAGTACTGTTACAACTAATTTTTTTTAAAATCCTCTTTCAAAATTCTATTTGGTTATAAATACAACTAATATAAAATATTAAAACATTATTTCATCACTACTTTGAAAAAAGGGTGCTCACTTGACGTGGCTTGACTCATTGCGAAAGCAGCCACGACAATGGAGTGACAAAATCGGATGAAGTCCTTCCGATGGCTATTTTTGGGGTCATGTTCAGCAAAAGGCTCTGTGTCCATTCGCTTTGAACGTTGATTAAGTTTGTTTTGACATTTCTTCTTTAACGGGTATTTTAGAAGTTTTTTTTTTATTTAAAAAATTATCTTGTCATTTCAATTACGTCCGTGGTTGGTTCAACAATTCAAATTTAAATCCATTTTTCAAAATTATCATGTCAATTCAACCTGAAACATAGTCCATTCAAAAGGAAAATCTTTATTTTTTTCAACAAGAAAAATTGTCAAAATTTAAAATATTCCTTGTTGAAGCCGTTTTGAATGTTTTTCCTTTTGATTTTACCAGTTTTCTGGTTGATTTTTTTTTCTCTGTGTACAATCACCCTCACATTCATGCGGACTCGTTATGAGCTTGTGCGGTGGAAATATGGATAATGCGGTTCTGGTTCCATTAATCGAGGCTATAATCTGTCAGAGAGTGTGGGTTGGAGTCTTGTGTAACTTTTTAGCATGCTGTCTGTTGTTTTTGATGTTGGCGTTCGTTTGCCATTTCGCTGTGCTATGCAAAAAAATAAAGAAAATAAGAAAAAAATCTAATCGAGTTTAAACTGCAAAAGGAGCCAACGCATCACGAGTGAAGAAATAATTTTCCTATACCTATGTATATACATACATAATTCAATTAAAAATATGCAGTCTGATAATGACGGAGACTGTAAAAAGAAAATCATGCCGCAGCTACTTGTACGTGCATGTCTAGGAAAGCGCGTTAGAGCATCAATGAACATAAAGCCTTTAACCATGAATGCCGACAACAATAACAACAACAATAACAACAACAATAACAATAAGAAAAACAACAACAGATACTGTGAAGCTAATCCTTTTATGCTTTGCCCACACACATCCACCCACACACATCCACCCACACACGCACACGCACCCCCACACATACACACACACGCTCAGAGGTGCTACGAGGAGTAAAAATGAAAGAACGTCCATAAAAGCATAAACAGATCATTTTAATTGCTGCTATAAACTTAATTCCTCCTTTTGTTCATGTTTTTCTCTTCATGTTTTTTCATGTTTTTTCTTTTCAACTGTTTTTTTAGAGAAACACAGAGGGTTAGACGAAAGGCGGCAACCATAAATACCGACATGTTTTTGTTCTACATCATAGCGACCTTATTTGGTAGCTTCGGTTGGCAATCCAACGCATTTGTCAATTCAATTTCCACATCTGGCAACGAGATGCAGACGGGCGGAAAAAATTCGATGGGCGGCCTGATATCTTATCGTGCAACAGATTCCATTTATCCGAATAGTGTGCCAAGCGGTAGTATAAAATTTCAACCTCGACCATCGGAGGACTACAATGACGCGAATGGTGGTCATGCTGCGGTCTATGATCCTGGCGATGGTAAGTCCACAAAACTAACATTCAAACCTACATACATACATACATACATACATACATACATACATACATACATACATAGGCGAATGAAGTAGGAGGATGGATTAAAATTTATATGAATGCAGAGTGTGTCCTTAGTCCATTTTGCCATGATTTGGAGTCCCCTTGAATTACAACATTAATCACCATACATACATACATAATTATCCATAGCGTGCGATTAATATTTCCCCATGTGGCTTTGAAGCAAAAGTCAAAGAACTCTTTCGGTGGCATGGCAACATGGCTATATGCTCTTTTCGTTCCCTCCTCACAAAATACACATCTACCTATGTAAGTTGATCAATAACACTACTCAACACTAAATTTGTATTCAAGCTCAGGCTATTTTACGTAAAAGAGTGGATTCTTAAGAGCATTTCAAGACTAAGAAAAAAAAATCCGATGGGTGGTGCATATTTTGATTGAGTTTTTAGAAAAAAATGAGACAACTTTTTTCGCTAGAAAATATGCCACAATTTTTCTTATATTATATATAAATATCGCTTAAAGACAGAAATAAAAAAAATGTAGCATATTTTCTGGCGGAAAAAAAGTCGTCTCATTTTTTCAAAAAACCGAATCAAAATATGCACCACTCATCAGATTTGTTTTTTCTTGATCTTGAAATGCTCTTAGAAATCCACTCTTTTACTTACGATAGTCTGAGCTTCAATATCTGATATTTTTTGGAAATTATATGGGTTTGAAATCAAGTTTTTGTACAAAATTGTCAAAAAATTCATAAAATTTTTGCCTTCATCGACCTATAGTGCCTAAACTGTTGAACCGATTTCATCCAAATGTATGAGGGAAATGTTGTATTTTTACTCATTTTTAATATAAATTAAAGAGTTTTTAAAACGGTCGAACGATAATGGGGCTACGACTAAAAAATATTGACAAAAATTCGCAAAACCTTTCCCAGCAGATATTTAAAAAACGCGAGCTGAGCTAACTTTCAAATTTAAAGCATATATTTAGATTCAGCGAAACAAATACTACAAAAAAAAAAAAAAAAAAATTGTTTCAAGTCAAAGGCACGCAAAAAGTTCGATTTTGTTGTGTAGTGTAATTTATCCCATTTTGGTATACATTGGTATATTTTTTTTAGCTACACTTCTTTTCTAATCTACTTTTTCTCTCACAAGGTCTTGTCAATTCTCATGGATTAAATGCTCACCATTTTGACTGGTTATGTTTTCAGTAACCTTAGATTATTCCTTGTTGGGTATATTGACCTCTTCATTAGTGAAGGTTACTGTCCAACAAAAATTTTGATGTATTTGACATCTTTTCACTGGGATACATACATATGTAATATGTATGTACATGCATAAGTAATGACTTATTAAGCCTTGGATACAAGTCTTGGCAACAGTGAAGCATTATTCTTCGATGGAAGTCCTTCAATATCTCAAAGGCGTCTGATTAGAGAATTGTGAAGCCTTCTTATCAAGTGTCAAAATGTTATCCCTTTGTAAAGAATCCATCGCCAGGATCTATTGACATTGCTCCGAACAGAAGCTCATTTCTTCATATACACAGAGAAAAAAATCAACCAGAAAACTTGTTAAATCAAAAGGAAAAACATAGAAAACGGCTTCAACAAGAAATATTTTAAATTTTGACAATTTTTCTTTGTTGGAAAAAAATAAAGATTTTCCTTTTGAATGGACTATGTTTCAGGTTGAATTGACATAATTTTCAAAAATGGATTTAAGTTTGAATTGTTGAACCAACCACGGACGTAATTGAAATGACAAGATATTTTTTTAAATAAAAAAAAAAACTTCTAAAATACCCGTTAAAGAAGAAATGTCAAAACAAACTTAATTAACGTTCAAAGCGAATGGACACAGAGCCTTTTGCTGAACATGACCCCAAAAATAGCCATCGGAAGGACTTCATCCGATTTTGTCACTCCATTGTCGTGGCTGCTTTCGCAATGCTTAAAAAGTTCTAGGACGAATAAATATCTTATAAGTATGCCTAGGAATTTGAATATGTAAAAAAATAAAATTCAAAAAAATATTCAAAAAAATTTAAAAGAAAAATCAAAAAATTCAAAATATTCAAAAAACTCAAACAAAAATGCAAAAAAATTCAAAAAATATTCAAAAAATATTCAAAAAGTATTCAAAAAATATTCAAAAATTATTCAAAAAGTATTCAAAAGATTTTCAAAAAATATCCAAAAAATATTCCAAAAATAATCCAAAAAATTCCAAAAAAAATGCAAAAATTCAAAATATTCAAAAAAATTCAAACAAAAATGCAAAAAATTCAAAATTTTCAAAAAATGCACAGTCAAAAAATCCAAACTAGTTCAATTTAGTATGCCTATTAAAATTTTGAATTGTCAAATTAACAAAAAAAAAGCCTACTTCAGTGAATAAAATATTCAAAAAGCTCAGTTAAATGCAAAAAAATTCAAAAAAATTCAAAATATTCAAAATCCGAGCTCTGCTTATAAGTATGTCCAATTTTATAAAGCAAATGAGAATTATACCGAACGCAAAAAAAAATTTAATTAAACATATTTCCTTTCAAATCAACCAAAAATGTTGTTGACTCAACCATTTTTCTTATGAAATTTTCGTTCTGCTCGAAAATCAAAAGGACTGTGAATAACAATGCGCCCTTTTAAAAATATCATGGTAAAGTTCGCTCAGTGTAGGATATATTGTTTGAATAATTAAGACTGATTTGAATGTGGGTGGCCGTCGACATCATTTTATGTGCGAGAGTCAGGCTTCACCATAACGAGGAATTTGGAGGTTCAAACCCCCTTCGAAATGTGAGGTATTTGTTCCGCAACTGGTCGCCACAATACTTTTGGAATACCCCTTAGTCAAGAGGAGAGAAGAGCTGTTCAATATACTAGTTTAAGGTACTCTTATCATTTTTCTAGCACCACGCCGGTCCTTTTTGATCTTTTGAGCTCCGTCTCTAGATGGACTGGTTTCGCACAAATTACCAAAAAAAAAATCCTAATATTTTCAGATTCATGTTTTTCTACCCGAAATTAGGCATATCTGAACTTTTCAGTGAAAAAAAAAAAAAAAATTGTGGCATTAGAGGGTTAATCAATCATTGTCGATGGTGTAAGCGTTTAAGGGTGTTATAGTCAATAACTCTTCAATAAAAGATACGTGTAAGTGTTATAATTGCTTTGACAAGGATTAGTAAAAATCGAAATTTTAATATAACCCAGCGGGAAGTTATCTCCTGCATGACAAAGTCACCAATGATGTCACCGATGACATATAGGTGACATTGTCATGCATGCCATCTTGCGGGACATGTCATCGTGGAGGGATGCTGTTCATGTGCTTGACTCTCATTGGCTACTGAAATTTAAATAAGGTTTTAGCGTCAGTTCAGCGTTAGCATAAAGTGGCGTAGATGATGAGTGCTTGACTCAGAATCCGAAGATCGCGGGTTCGATTCCTGGCTGAGGCGAACAAAAATTGTTAAAAATAGATTCTTTAAAATTTCCAAAATATTCAAAGAGAGGGCAAAGAAGAGAGTTAATCAAACTGGTTTAGAGAGAAAAGGAAAAGGAAAAAAGCATGACAATGTCACCGGTGAATTTACTGTCCAACTCCTGTACAAATGTCATACAATGTCTCATATGAATTGTCATGCATACCGGATCCAAAGTCACCGTGACTTCATCGATGATGTCAGTGGGACATTTCCCGCTGGGAAGCTTTCCCTTCCTTTGGGAAAATCTGCATACACGCCTCACTCGCTTCTTACGTTGCCCGACCGTGGCAGCCACGTTCCATGTATTGATTTCATATGGAATTATCAACAACCAGGAAAACTCTGATGCGACACATCGGGATTTTTTTTAACATGCTTTTGGCGTAGCTCCTTTTCCAGACATGTGGTCATCATCGTCATTGTCACATTTAAGCAACAAATACTCAGTAGGAAAAAATACTTATACAAAGTCAGGGTGCCTTTGAATCCGGCAAGCATATTGTTTCACAGGACATTTTGGCAGGGATCTTGTGAAGAATATGACAGTGACGGCCCGACATATCAACATATTTACATATGTACCTGATTGCAGCAACTCTCTCCTTTTTTTTTCTCTTTGCATTTTTCAAACAATTTTTATTTTTCATTTTTCAAGAGAGGCGTTCTCTTCATGTAGGGAATCGGGTTTCGTATGAGCCTGATTTCAAATTCCTACAATTCGATTCAACACATGCGATTGTATGAAACCAGTTCCAATCAAATCAATTGCCTAAAAATTTTTAAGTTAAAAATGCTTTCATTACACTAGCTTACAGAAATTTTCCCCCAGAACATCTACATGAACTTTCCTTATGGAATTTGGCCTGCTTAACACATAAATCTTTTATTCCGTTTTTAGAACTTTTGCGTACATTAAATGCTGAGCTGACAGCCCATGGCCAAGAGTTGGGGGTACTTCCCGAAGAGCCCGACTATGCTGACACTGTCTTTAATGAACTGGAAGGAGCAAGCAAATTCGATATGATGCGAAAACTGGAAAACGACTTACGCGAAGAGCAGGATATGGTCGAAAAGTCGGCTCTACTGATGAAACTTTTGACAGTAAGTCATCGGCGAGAGAAATAAATGCCCGCGAGTGCAGCATTCGAATTTATTATAATTAAAAAAAAATTTTTTTTTTATATTTCAGGATCCGAAAATTGAAACTTTACCCATCGTTTATGTTGAAGACACCCCAATGGATTATATTGACAGCAATGCTTTGTTCCCATCATCGTCAATCGGGCAAATGAATAAGCGCTCACGCTACTATCGTCGGTATCCATGGAAAAGGCACAATCGCAGTCGAAGGTAAAATTGTCCTTATTTGACTTGAATCGACTTGACTTGACTTGACTTGACTTGACTTGACTTGACTTGACTTGACTTGACTTGACTTGACTTGACTTGACTTGACTTGACTTGACTTGACTTGACTTGACTTGACTGTGACTCTGATGATCTGATGGGATCTGATGGGATCTGATGGGATCTGATGGGATCTGATGGGATCTGATGGGATCTGATGGGATCTGATGGGATCTGATGGGATCTGATGGGATCTGATGGGATCTGATGGGATCTGATGGGATCTGATGGGATCTGATGGGATCTGGTCGGATTTGATCGGATCTAATCTGAGTTAATAGTGACTCTCTTGTTTTTCAGTAGCTATGAACCCGAACTACGATACGCTTGCACCCCGAGTAAAGAAGATGTCTTCAAGCTCTTGGTAAATTTACATGAAAATCGTAAGGGAAATCATGGAAAAACCGTTAATTTCTGCAATCGCAAACGCCCTGCCAAGGCTGTTTTTACCAATATACGATTTTTAGGCTAAATCGAGAGCGCCCTCCAGAGCGGCTAATTAAGAAAAATCTCGAAACCAAAATATAAAAATAAAAATATAATAATATCAAATATAATACAAAACTACTTAAGAGTTACTTAAAGACAAAAAAAGATCCGATTTTGATGTAAAATTATTTTAAATATTTAAAAAAATAACACGATTGCAAGTGTATGCAAAACCAATTCAAGGAGAATCATTTTGAATTGAACCATCAAAAAAAAAAAAAATTATAGGAAGCCCTTCGTGCAGCTACTGCAGACAAACATATGAAGACATGCTGTATCCATAAGCGTTAAAAATACAAATATTTAAAAATATCTAAAAGTATACACTTACATATATAGGTCTATTATAAACAATGTACCTTCAAAGAAATTTTTTCTGTGTTCTCTCATAAATCCATTTGACTTTTGCGGGATCACTTCCCGGCTCAGCCTTGAGTTTTTATGGAATTCATAATCTGAATGTCTCAAAAACAGGCCGAAATTTTCATTATATTTGGTTTTGAAATCTTCAAAAACAAAAAAAAACAAAACCAAAAACTTAGTCTAATAAAATTTCCCCAGTCTTTTCTGCCCTATATGTCAGCTTAAGATCGAAAATTCCTCTAAGCTGGCAACCCTGATGCACTTCCTTTCTTGAAAAGTATTCAATGCAGTGATGCCAGATTTTATTGATAAAAAAAACCTTCATATATTGGAAAAAAACCCACTTTTCCCCATTTTCAAAAACTAAAAACCCACGAAAAAACCCAGAATGATTTTTTGAAAATATGGGCGGACCGATTTCAAAATTGAACATTGGATTTAAACGCAATATTTTAATATTTTAATAAAAGTATCAAGAAAATATCAAAAAAATAAAAGTAACTTAAAATTGTAGTAGTAAATATACCTTAAATGTAGTGCATAAATTTCGATATGAAATTACCCATACTTTTCCCCATGTCACGTTTTTTGAGTGAAAAAACCTACAATATGGGGAAAAACCCACAATCTGGCATCACTGATTCAATGGTTACATTCATGGGGGTACGCCCATATTTTCAAAAAATCATTCTGGGTTTTTTCGTGGGTTTTTATTTTGTGAAAATGGGGGAAAATGGGTTTTTTTCCAATATATGAGGGTTTTTTTATCGATAAAATCTGGCATCACTGGTTACGTTTTGCCGCCATCATTATCGTTATTGCTATCGTAATCGATAACAATGTGGTGGGCACTTAAGGGCTTACACCACAGTAGAGCACGAAAAATAGGCATATTTCGGAAATTTTTTCAGCCCCAAGAATGGAATGAATCGAAATTCTTTAACAGGCAATTTATAAAGGCAATTATTTTATATAAATAAAAAAATTTTTAAATTATTTTATTACAAGATGGCGGCTGTACAGCATTTTACAGTCGGCGCCATTTTTTCTAAGGAGTCAATGGCCGGAAAATTGAATGTAGCAATTTTTGGCATGCAAAAAAAAATCCAAAAAATTTTTCGATTATGTAGATAAATAGGAATGTAGCGCTCTTTATAAATTAGTGCACTTTTGAAGAATGTCACGAAAAGAAACTGAAATTTTCATAGTTATACCTGCGGTACATTGCGTCAGAATTGAAAATTCGATTATGTAGACAATTTAACCGCCTTCCATCGATTGATATACAATTTTTAAGGCCCAAAAGAACCTTTTGAGTCAAGAAAATGTTTTTCCTTTCAGTTCTTCTCTCCTCAGTTCAGCTGGGAAAAATATAAAAAAAACCCAAAAAAAAATTTTTCCAAAAGAAAAAAAGCTTCTTTAAATACTTCAAATTAAAATTGGCGATCAATTTCATTTTTTTAATGCTGTCAGGGTTGCCAGATGCTTCGAAAGTCTCTCTCAAACATTTCTACCTTAATTGAAGCCCGGGAGTAGAACATGAATATAAAAGTAAATATCAATATACCCGACAATTTGCAAAAAAATAAATATTTAAACCTTAAATTAAATAAAATGAAACGTTTTAAAAGACTTTAAATGAAATTCGTATGTGTATGTAAATATAAATATATGCTACTGACGGAAAAAACAAAATACAAAAAAAATTACAAAAATGAACTTAAATGTCATATCGAAAATGGACTTGAAACCATTTATTCAATCCTCAAATTTTTCTTTTAAGTGTTTGTTAATGTTGAAATTAAAAATTAAAATGTCTATGTAAATATCCGATATAATTGATTGTAATTAAAAAATAAATACATTATAAATAAATATTAAATAATATGCAAAGCATATAAAAATCTTTAACTTTGCAGGTACTTTTGTGACGTTGTTTCTTATTGCCTACTAAATTGCACAACTTTTCTCGACTGACGCTCGGCCTAGTTGACATAATTTTTTTGGCCAGTCAAATACAATATAGATTAAGTATTGCCATACTTGACTTGTCTTCAGAGAATTGTCCAATATTTGAAATGGAATGTGTACAAAAACTTTCAAGCACTTTTGGCAGGTTTTTTTTTTAGGAAATATGCCCCCTGAATGTATCAAAATAAGGTGGAAACTCCCTTTAAAACGATTTTTAAATCTTCCTTAAACAAAAATTTGGTCCCATAAAAATTTCCCTAATATGCTTTCCAGACGTGCAACGAAATCTCGAGATTTCAGAAAAATTTCGAACAAATTTAACATTTGAAATCCAGGCGATTTCAATTTTGTTTTGAAATCCCGAGATTTCGTTGTACGTCTGAAAAGCATATAAAGCCATTTCTTCGCTTGAAAGGCGCTTCGCAGGTGGTAGGGGTGAAATGAAGTATCCCCCCACGATCCACATGGCCAGAACTAAGCTGGCTGAGCTTCTCGGACTTATTCGGAGTAGAGGTCAATAGTGAGCGAAGTGCGAATTATGAGATGGTGGCGATTGAACTCAAAAAGGGGTCATTGGCAGCGTTCATAGCCTCCGAAGTGGTTTGCTGACAAGCAACTGGACTTCTGCAGCTGACAGCAGTTCCTCTGCGCTCAACTGGTACTTGACCGGATAATATAAGCATACATAAACAGAAAGACTTTTGTGCGTAAATACAACAAATTTTTTAATCAATATAACAAATTCGTTGTTAAAACTCAGCCTATCAAACATTTTGCTATATTAATAAATCGTTCAATTGGGACAATTACTCGAAGTATTAGCACTCAATGAAATATTTCAACAAACGATTTGTAATATCAACAACGCAAAGGTATTAATAAAAATCAACCAATTATTTTAAATAAATAAAAAAGGAAAAAATCCCTCATCTACATATTCCATAATAATAATTTGAGTCTGCAAAGTCAGTTTACGGTAGATAATTATACATTATAACATCATAAACATATGTGAGCTAATTTTTAATTATTTTGTCTCTTCTTGTATGTAAGTCCGCATAAAGAACAATATTTTTATGCACTTTCAAAAATTTCAAACAAAAATTTTGTCAATATAACAAAAATTTCAAGCAAATGTTTTGTTAAGTGTTAAAACTTTTGGTATTTAATGCAACAAAATAATCAACCAAATTTTTGTTCAAAATTTTACATTACGAACTTTTCCCGAATTTCGTGATTTGTTTGAAATTTTTAATTGGTACAATTAAAAAAACCGATGAATCAAGTTTAACAAACGCCATTAATTAGAATTTTACGTAGCCAGTTTTTCTGTGTACATACCCTATAGGAAGAGGAGGGTCAATTGTGGCCTAGCGAGTAGTTCTCGAGTATAGGAAAAAGAACTAGTATGCGAGTAGAGACACGGACAGTAGAACCTAACTAGTGGCATATTTAACAGTTCAATTTTTCCCACACATTAATCTAATATACTTTCTGTGCGTGAGTCAGATAGGTCCGTGGCGTAGTGAAAGCGTATTCGCTTGGTAATATGAAGGGCTGGAGTTCGATTCCTCTCGCAGGCGAAAAATTTTGGAAAAATTACATGTATCGAAAAACTCAAATAATTGGATTGAAAAACAAGTCTTCACCAATGCTGTCTCACAACTTTGCGCACAAATTCGCTCAACATTTTCTGCCAATTTGAAACCTTTGTTTTTTATATATTTGCTTTTAATTCCTCTTAGGATTCCAATTTTTAAAAATATTTTTTTTTAAATCACCGTTCGCTTGGCCCGGGATTTGAACCTGGGTCCTTCGGATCGTGGATTGCACGCGCTACGCTGTGAGCTACAACAGCTCGGGCTGGCCCCCCCATCTATCAACGTAGTATAGCAAATTTACTGAATTGGCCCCGTTGCCTCTACTCCTGCACTAGTTCAAACGCGACTGTCGATTTTCGAATGGCTCCCCAGAGTAAAAGTTTACAGTTCAATGCATTGGCGGGGAAATTACGAGCGAGTAGTACTCGTACTGTTGATTTGGGAAGTAGTCGAGGAATACTTCTGCACTAGTTCAACTTCCTACAGGGTACCCAAGAAACAGAAGTTCTATCTTCGAAGTAAATTCTTTCTTGTTCCCACTCACATCAAACCATGGATTTTTCTGCTCTATGCTCTTCCCACGAGTAATTTGTATAGTCTACATTGGGTATATTAATTAAGGAATAAAAAAAAAACCCCTCAACTTGCAACTGTCCTATTCGGCTTAACTGACTATAACACCCTTTTCTCGATTCTTTTCAGATAACACTTCCAAAATCAATTCCATTCCTTTATGATTCAATGGATTAAGGGAAAGATTTTCATCGAGGGTCACTGAACTTAAAGAAACGTCGAAATAAAAATGCCATTTAAACAAATCTTTTGTTAAGGGACCTGAAAATTTTCAAAAACTCTCCGCTTAATTGAATGCGAACATAAAAACTCGAAGCTTTTTAATTTTGTAGTCAAAACTCTGTGACAAGCCAAATTCACGTGCTACAAAGATTTAAATCTTAATTGGTCGGAAAGCTTTCAAGTTTCAAGCTTCAAATAAACATACAAATATGTCAATATGTATGCAGCAGCCCAAAAAGGCTAATTCATGAGACTGAAGCTTAGCTAGAGTACGGAAGAAATCTCAGTCAGCTCTGGTGGACAAAAAAAAAAAAAAAGAAAAGCGAAAAAACAAAAAGCCCCTTTTGTGTTACTCCCATCTCGAAATGAGTTAAACAGAAAAATGAATTGTTTAAAAGCGGCCGAAAATATTTTGAAGATCAACAGAAAATGTAACAACAAAAACATTAACGAACGAAACTAGGCGCTACAGTAAATGTAATGTACCTACATCATATATGTATGTACATAATAATAAAAAAAAAAACACTTCACACCTATTTGCATAAGTGCAACAACAATAATAACAACAACAAAAATAGTACGACACTTTTTTTTGGCGAATTCGGGCGAAATGACAGATTGTTAACAAGGCAAGCGCTAAAGCCGAATCAGTTCCAAAATTGAAGGCACCCAAAACGGTACAGAGCTCTCGGTATATGTCGCGCAAAATGTCCTTGGGAAACGTATACGCTTTTTACGCGGTTCTAACACTCTTCCGAATTATATGCTCGGCAGCGACGCACGATGAGCTGCCACAATGCGGTGTAACCGGTGTCTATAGGACGCGTCAAACGGTCCTACAATCACCGAACTATCCCGATGATTATTCGCCCAGCACATGCTTCGACTATGTCGTTCGGTCGCCCTATCGCTGTCCAACGAAATTTCACATACAATTTCTGGACTTTCGTCTCGAGTCGTCGGTTAATTGTAGCAACGATTACTTGGCAATCGGACTGGAAAACGATAGTGATGATATGGATTTACTTTGCGGTCGAGTGGTGGGCATTAAAAAATATCACACCCCTGATGGTGTATTAAGGTTACGATTTTTTACCGACGATTCACCATGGACAACAGCAAGAGGATTTAAATTATTGATCACACGTTTGGCCTGTGAAGCTGATGAGCTTGTGCGATCGAACATTGAATCATCAGACGAAGATACGGAAGTAATAAATGCACCAGCTTCACAACAACAATCGATACCGAATAATATACTACCACAATTGCTGAGCAATTTATCCTTTCAAGATCAGCATGTACCATATCTATTGCCACCATTATTCGGATTGAATTATCCAAATGTATTACCCAGCTATCCAACTCCGATGCTTCCGATAGGACAAAATGGTTTCTACATTCCAAATTTACAGCGTAATCAATTAGCTCTGGAACCAGCATTTCAACAGCCTCAAATGACAGCCTCGAATAATGAGCAGCCATGTTTACCGACGCAGACCCAATTCCCGACCACACTGCCTCAATACTTTTTACGTTCTAATCAAGTCGGTCAACATCAGCAATTACCACTTATACCAGATCAATATACTAGTAGCTGGAAAGTCGAATCACCGAACGAAAATCCTCAGTCACGACAACAACAGATCAATTCTCCATTTCTTCCCGGAACGGCAACAGAGCCGTGTTGTGCTTCAAGCTTCGCTCAGAAACGATTCTATCTTTCCAGTCCAGGCTTTCCGCGTACCGCCTTTACGTCCTTGCTATCGACGCATCAGCGAGACTGTCAATTCCAAATCGAGAAAGCATCTCAAAACATATGCCGCCTTCGTGTGGAATTCAAATTTTTCGATTTTGGTCAAACCTATAGTGCGACCGGTTCAAATCAGGGTAACATCGAGGTTGCCATTGGTACTTCCAAGGATGTTTGCACCGAAGACTTTATTGAAATCGATGACGAACGATTTTGTGGCTGCCGAAGTGGCTATGTCTATAACTCTTTCTTTAGTGGTCCTGCGAAAAAGATCATGCGCATGCGCATGGGCTATTCGGGTATACCGTCAAGTGGATTTCTCCTTGATATAATACAAGAAGATTGCAATGGGTTACAACAGCAGGTGCCAACGAATTTAGCTGGGACACAAAACTTTATAAACGGGCAAGCCACAGCTGGTTATCTAAACAACGGTCTTGGTCAGCTCGGTTTAGGTAAAACATCCTGACTATATTATAATTCCGTATCATTATATGTTATTTTCGGTTTATTGTAGGTCAACAATCGAATGGTCTCTCCAACTCTGTCGGTCAGCAACAGAGTTCGATTAACTTCCTGAACGGCCTGAATGGACTGAATGGACTGAATGGACAAAATGTACTTAATGGACAAAATGTACTTAATGGACAAAATGGGTTGAATGGATTAAATGGACTGAATGGATTGAATGGACAACAGTTATTTGTCACCAATCAACCACAACAACAGCCTACACTGGTATCACAACAGTTACACCCAATTAACCAGCAAAATCCACAGCGAACAAATCCTCAAAATAACCCTTTCTGGATGCTTCCACAACAGCAGCTACCATTTGTCATTCCATTACCACAATTTCGATCGGCAAGAGACTTAGTTACCTATGCCAAATCCCAGAGCACACACAAACCGCTTACAGTGATCGAAACGAATTCGACCCGAAAGGAGTTCTTCTATTTCGATGGTGATGAAGCGCTAGCTCGTTCCTCGGATGAGCCCGATGATCCAGATAGAGTGGCCAATACACAGCCATATGCAGCACTCAGAGCACGCTGCTCTTTCGATGCCATGGACGTTCTACGACTTTCCGTTGACTATAATTGGCTTATTAAACCAACGTGCTACTCGCCTCAAGGACGTTGGTTTAGCAATCTTTTCGGTTAGTTTATGCATGCCGGAAATTTTTTTATAAGCCTTGAAATTTTCCTTCCATCCAAAATAAAGTTCCGCCTTAAAATTCGTCGAAATAGCAAGTGTTTCTAGATACCAGCCTGTATTATCGGTTAAAAGGTAATCAAATGTATTTATGTTATTTTGTTTAGCTATTTTTCTTTTCAAGCAAAATCATCAATGGCTAATCTTATCTTGATACTTTAAATAGAGTGTGATATGTTGTCAAGAATTTGTACGTACGTACGTACGCATTGCATAATGCGGTTTTAAATTCGTGCTTGCCACACCTTCAACATGTTCGACACCCAGCTTTTGTAGGCATTGTTTCGGAGGCATGTTTGTTTCGAGTGAATCTTGTAACATACAGAAGGGCACCGTGTCTGTCTACTTGGACTTGTCTCCGTCCATCTTTTTTTCTATGTGTTCACCTATTTTTACTTTGATTCTCTGGCTGCCTGTCTATCCGCCTTTCCGTCTGATAAGGACCACTTGGATCCGGTGTGAGATCCACATCCATAAATTAAATTAAAGCATAACGATGTCTATAGATGTTAAAACGGTTAATGGGTTTATTGTAACTCATTGACGGAAATTTACGTTGACCCGCTAAATCAAATTAAACATGGTCCGTCATGTCTTATGTGAGCAACAGAATGATAGATTGCCGTGAAAGATTCATAGGGTGAGTATATTTCAACCGGTCTAGACCGGCTTAAACTTTTTTTTTTTTGTTATTTTATCTTAACATACCCAAATATTTGACACCGAAACGTGACAAAAGACGAGACGACCTCTCGCTAGCATCTAGGCACTTAGCCTCGTCTCTGTACAAAAAAAAAAAAATCCCATAACTCGAAGCCGCCCTCACTTTAAGATTTATGTATATTTGAGCAGACAGGAGGAGTAAATACCTATGATGGCAATCTCTGAATGGCTTTAGTTTTACTCCGTTCGAGTACAATATTCACAGGCTACAGCTTTTAAGAAAGACAGACCCATATTAATGGCTGTTTATTTACTCACAGTTTAAGTTGTTTTTGTTGACCGACGGCTATGATGGTTTTGTTTAGGAAGTGTGGCTAATTTGATTTCAAAATAAGATCGGGAATTTTCCCATGTTTTTATTTAATATCGATTTTTTTTTTTAAATAATCAAGATAAGACTTGACTTGTTTTTTTATTGCGTAGGCTTTAAATTGCATTTTTTCCGCTTTCAGTTCTAAGAACCAACGAAGATTTTTAATTCTTAATCAAATATATAAAAAGTATTTGAATTTAAAAGCGCCATAAAACTTTACGGGCTCGTGATGAAGCGACCCAGCAACCCAGCAACGAATAACAGTGCACGAAGTTTACAATTTATTATCTTACATGGGTGTGAGATTAGTAAGATAACTCCTAAAATGACCCTGTAAATTCCTTGTACCAGCTTGGGAAGATATCTAAATGTTGTTCGAAAGTTTTTAACTGTTTTTCAAAGCTAAAAAATACTAACTCCAGTTTCATCTTCAATCTTAATTTATTCTTCTCAAAGTCCCTATTTGAAAGATCCCAGGGTCCGAGGTTCGATTCCCGGCACAGGCGAAACGGAGTGTAATGTTCCAAGCCTAGCACTGGTTTTTCAAAAATCGCATGTTAGGGGTACACTACATAAAAAGACACATACACTCACACAAGCACAAGAAAACCTCCTTGGTATCACAATGGGCCGATTAACGGCCTAAGTGGCAGCCACGTCAACCTACCTAACCTATTTGAAATGAACAGACATCAGGCACTATTAATTTTGGACAAGACGGGGCCATGTGCAGAATTCTCCAATGGAAGGCTATCAAACCGAGTAAAAATATGCAGGCCCCAAGCACACCCAAAATTCAAAACGCGCCCAAAGCACGCCCAAAAAAAAGGGGAGCGACAAAAGGAAAGAAAAAACTTATTTCCAAAAATTATTTCAATTAAAAATAAAATTTATTTAAAAATGTATAAAATTTTTTGACAGAGTTCAGAGATTATAATACACTTTAAAGGCGACTTTTTATATCTTTCCGCGAGAGTTTTGCATAAATATTCCCATACGGCTTATCGGATGGCACAAAGACCTCATTGTTTTCGCCGGGAATGAGCTTCTGGAATTTTTTCGTATCAAAACCGTAATAATGCTTATTGGGGAAGCTCATTGCGATATCAGATATATGGGGAATCGTATCCAAGACTTCCTTTTCCGTTAGATAAAGAGTATTCTGTACTGATGGCGATGGAACACCATCACTGAAATTGCCGGCAAAATTTTTCAATATTAAATCCCTAACAGTATTCCACGTTTGGCAGAATTTCACATTTTCAATGCTCGAATATTCCCACGAACAGTCGACAATCGTACTAAAAATACGATCGTGCATATCGGGAAGCGAACGATAATCATCGTTTACAAAATCGACAAACGATGATTTTGTTGTCTTCAGCACACGCAGTCCTTTAATACCACTCATAACGGTGCACGTAGGTTCTGGATGATGATAATAAGAGAAGTTCTTAGATATTTTTAGTAGATAAATTTAAATTGAATTGAAATTTTTTACCCGCTCTCCGTAAAATCACATCGCAATAACGTAATGCCTTTGGTGTAAAAACAAAAGCATGATTATGCTTTTCCTCAGACTCGTTACAACCTTTTGTGCCGTTGCTCAAACGCTCCCAGGGATATTCTTCGACATGGATATGCGCCTCCTCGACATGAGCATATTGGCTTAAAAAATGCTTAGCCAATAGGAGGGCAAAACGTTCCGGGTTTTCGATACCATATTTTTTTGCCAATATATAGACGGTATTCTTCTGAGAGTCGGTGGCCACAATATCGGAGTTGTCACCTTATCGGATAAATCGATTTTTTGTTGAATCTTTTTTTTTTTTTTTGGTATGAAAAAAAAATTCCCGCTTACCGGTGTAATAATCCTTCTTCGATCGCAATTTCAAATGTGTATTCACTTCGATTTCTTTTATCGAATGCACTGGCCCGTTCCTCTTAACGTGAAGGACTTTGACACAATCTTTCCCATAACCACGATCGGATAAAGTGTACTCATGCGATGCATCAACCGAAGATGGTGATTGCTTCTGTTGTTGCAATGCTTGGGCGAACATTTTTCGTAATTCCTTTTTTTATGAACTTTTCTAGAATTTTCACAACAATAGCACTGCAAAGGATCACTTGATTCTGAACACACCACTGCAGAATGCGGTGCGAGAAATAAATTTTTCGTTGGAATACACAGTTTGATCGTTAACTTCAGTCAAACACTGAATGGCTTCTCTGACGAACCCCAAATTATTTTTATAGGCTCAGTAATTGCAAAATTAATCATAAAAATAATCGTTTTTATAAAAAGAAAAGATAAGAACAAAGACCATTGAATAAACTTAATAAAAAAAATAAATAAATAAAAACAAAAAGCTTTAAGATAAAACAAGTAAGAAAGCTAAAGTCGGTCCAGCCCGACTGAGATGTACATATATGTAGATTCTCAGCTTCCGAATTTTTAATGCCGTCATCCAATTGATTAGTAAACATGGACAACACATTTGGAAGATCTTCGACATCTTTTCCACCAAAAATTTCACCTTCTAAACTTTTCTTGAAGTGTGATAGGATAAACCATTATATGTTGGAATTTTTTTGAGTGGATTACCCCCATTTTAGAGACCTGTAGTCCCTTACATGTGCGTCGAGTGCCGACAGAAAGAGTATAGCCGACTGTGACACAGTGAAAGGGATTTAAAATTTTTGTTGAGAAAACTATTTTTAGGGTTCCTATTGCCCAATGTTTCTTTTTATTCAGCCACAAGGATTAGTTAAATACACATTGATTAAGCTCTTTTTCAAATCTTTATATCAAAAAAGTGACTCTGGGATAGCGTAGGTGATGCGTGCTTTGCTCTTGGTCCCAGGGATCGAGGTTCGATTAACGGCACAAGCGAAATGGAGTGTAATGTTCCCAGCCTAGCACTGGTTTGTCAAAAAATCGCATTTTGGGAGCACACTTCATAATAAGACATATACACTCACACAAACACAAGAAAATCTCCTTGGTATCACAATGGGCCGATTAACGGCCTAAGGGGCAGCCACTTCAACCTACCTACGTATGTATATCACAAAAATTAATTAAGATAGAAAGATGAAACAAATGACGACTGATAGCTAATAAAAAAATAATGTACAAAATAATTTTTAAATTTTTCAGTGAGAGCATTTTTTGCACAAAAATTTTAATAAAAATTAAATTATTTTTTCCTGTGTGTTCCCGTTCTCGCGCCACTTTCTGAATATTAAAAAAAAATTAATATTAAAAAAAACGTAAGTGCTGTTCTGAAGCTGGGTGGGGGGTGGCCCACGTCTTCATTTTGACTTGGGTTCGTCTTCAGGTACAAATATATAGGGTATGAGGTTGGTTTTGTTTTTTGGTTATAAATTTTATTTAGCTTTACAAAATTGAGAGTTTTATATGCCGTTGGAAAGGTTACATCCATACGCAACTTTTTTTTCAAAAAAATTATAGTATTTTGATCAGCACGAAATAGTTTTTAATAATATTTTGAGCATGAAATTTTTCGGAAAAAAGTGATTGGGCTGTGAGGCACCTGTTTAATTTGTCCAAATGTTGGGAATTATAAAGAAAACTAAAATTATTTTACACAAAAATGAATTATTATTTACTTTGAATGGATTCGGTAATTGAAACAAGTAAGGGTGTTATAGTCAGGCGAGCCTGACAATAGAATACCCGACACAGACACACATGTTCAAATAGTTTTTCATATCAAGAGTTATTTAAGGCCATAAGGGCCCCATATACCGACTTTTGATAGATTTCTTTATGAAAACTGCCCCTTTGCCACGCCCACTTTTCCAATTTTTGTTGAACTATAATCGGAGGCTTAAATATACGCTCAAATTCTAAGTTTCATTAAAATATTTCGAAAAAGTCCGATTTTAAGGCAGTTTTGGGATTTTTGTGACAGACCCTAGTACTGGAGGCACCCTTAAAATGGACCGATCAAGAAATTTTTGGAGGATGTTTAAGGCTACAAGGAGCAAAGTGCCAAATTTCGTTCAAGTCCCATTTGAATTTCGGGTGTAGGAGACAATTTTCGAAAACCGCCCTTCTGCCACGCCCACTTTAATTTTTGGAAATCATATTACATGCCTTTAAACATGTTCAAATATCAAATTTCAACAAAATATCTTTAAAAACTTCGATTTTAGAGCAGTTTTTGTGATTTTCGTAACAGACCCTAGTACTGGAGGTACCCCTAAAAATGGTCCGATCGGGTCCATTCTCGAACTTGTTCTTACTCATGTCGCCGTGAGCACGCATACCAAATTTTGTCAAGATAGCTCAACTCCTTCGATAAGATAAGTGTATACAAACAGACGGACAGACAGACAGACGGACGAACATGTCTAAATCGAATCATCTGAAGACGATGATCATTTCTATTTACATTTTGTGTGGTCTATCTCGACTGGTTCTGGGTGTTACACACAACCACACAAACGCAATATACCCTCGACACAGAGTGTGTCTGGTATAAAACACTAAATAAATATGCATTCCACTCACCGTCTTATGATGATTCACTATTATTAACAGCACTTTGAAAAAAAGATGAAAAAACTTATTTGGCCAAAATTTTACACTATCTCCGGATCCAATACCAGCAATAAGTCCACCCACTTCAGTGTTAGTTCAAAAACTGCCTCATAGTAAAAGAAAATATTTACATATGACAGAGCCGTCATCTTGCAATCAGCTGTTTGAAATTGCTGACTGCGTCTCAACTAAACCTCATACCCTTACCTTTTTTGGGAGAAAATTCGATGACAACCTAATGGGTAGATTGTGGAACACGATTCAGACTACGATTTCGATATACATACCTAAGAGTATACCTGAAGAGATTAGTTATTGCTTAATGTTACAAGATCCTCATAAGACCGAAATATTTTCTCTCTCGATGCTTTGATTTTATTTACAAAAAAACAAAATGTTATTTCTTGTCATGTCATTAAACTCCCGTCTTCTCCGCTAGCTTCCTATTATTTAGTGGCTATTTGGACTAAGAATTTATTCTCCGAAATAATTTGAAATTGTCGAAGGACTAACCGACCATTTAAATCGTTATAATAAAACCGAGGGAACATGCTATGGGCTCTTTAAATACGAAAATCTTATTTTTATGATACGTATCTAATCTTAAATGGTTAATTTTAGAGGGCTCGCTCTTACCAGGGTGATAGCTTATCAAAAACAACAACCGAAGTCTCAAGAGTTGCCTTCTATTTTCTTCTTTAACATTTTCTTTCACAAAAGAAATGAAACTCAGCAAAAATTAAAGCAAAAGTTTTATTTTTATTTTTTTTTAATGAAAAAAAATTAAACCATAATTACACCAACAAAATTAAAGCCCCGCTTTACATAACGATAACCATAATATTTAATTTAATTAAAAAAAAAAAAAAAGACTAAGCAACAAT
The DNA here is from genome assembly GCA_020466095.1 of Chlorops oryzae. Classification (NCBI taxonomy): domain Eukaryota; kingdom Metazoa; phylum Arthropoda; class Insecta; order Diptera; family Chloropidae; genus Chlorops; species Chlorops oryzae. The sequence goes on from CM035807.1 coordinate 112,458,275, forward strand.
CGCTTGAAGTAAACTACAATTATTAACACCGCACAATAGTGCTAGCAAACCTCTATTTTCCAATTCCGAGCCATCAACACTCAATGGCAAAGCGATTTGCGTATTCTCCAAATATCCGATATTATCCTGAAGCCATCCTTGCAATTGTGAAAATCTATACAAATAATAATAGTGCTGCCCGTTCGCAGCTAAAAATAACAAATAAATTGATTTATCGCTTAACTTGAGAGCCTCAACACTGCCGATAAGTGTTTTAAGTTTTAAGATTTGAAATATTTGGTACGGCTGGCTTTCCGGTCTCTTTGGACTATAACTATATATGTGAACATGTTGACATCGATGGCAACTTAAAATCAATTGAAAATCTCCTCCGCTCTCAATTGGCGCCAACAATCGGTGAATATCGAAATCTCCATCGATCGTCTGGGCGAGCATGAATTTCTGAGTTTTTATATCAAAATGATATATCACCACAACCGGATGGTGATTCAAAAGGCCACCGCGCCACCGCCGCCGCTTACAAGTGCCGTATAATTGGCCGAGATATAATCGAACAGATTCAGGGATTTTCCGATGCCCAGTTTTAACGATTGCCAATCCATAATCGTTTCTTCTTCTTCAGATGATTTTCCGATGACTTTCAGAATTCGCACTTCATTTTGCATTGCGATTTAAATCGATTGCATGAAGTAGAATGAATATTTCACTCTGATTGACGGGCGAGTAGATTATAATTTTTTCCAAATATTTTTTCATACCGATAACTCGTGTGAAACTCATCCCGGTAATAGTTATCTTACTTTTAACCTTACGATTATTCTGTTTACAAAAATTCTCCGCCTTAACGCTGACATTATGGGCGGACTCTGTGATGAAATTTGTAGTGACATTGCTGAGGAATACAATTCCACGTTCATTTGCCGATGTTGGTCGCTTTTCAAATTGAACCCTTATCGAACGACGTTCACACATTGATGGTTTATCCTGCTCAAATGTCAGACTCTTCTGAACAGACACATTGGGTGTTTGCCATTGAACAATCCATTTGAGAGAATAGTCCAGGTATAGGAAATTTTTTGATAATTTTCCATTGCTGGTCAAAGTACTTTCGATTAAATTTAACTCACTATCAATGGCCTTATATCGTTCCACGAGCTCAGTGTGTTTGCTGTTATCGAGCAGCATTTTGGGAGCGCCCAATAATTGCCGATCGATTTTACGATAGATCAAACCTTTCTCGAAGGTGGCATTACTGATACTCAGCTTATCGTAGTGATAATTACGATTTATGAATATACTTTCCTGATAGCTTTCAATGAGATCTTCATCGTTCAAGTGTAGAACATGTACGGGTCCATCTAATATTAAATTCCCCTGAATAACTTTTGTACCAGTTATTGCTTGAAGTTTGTCGCTCTTCTTGAAAACTATCTTATCAATCGGAATGCCATTGATTTCTTGTATGAAATCATTTTCATTTAATATTAAATTCTCAAAACTCACAGTGCCGTGTATTTCGAAAGGTTCGAAACTATTTTTTGGTATACGTTTCATAAGCAATAAATTCAATCCAACATCGTTAATATCACCAATTTGAAGTTCACCTTCAATGGAGAATATTTGATTGAAGCTGACAATTGGCACCGGCTGTGTTGAATTGTAATATATTTCCATTGGATTCATACGATTAACAAGGCCATCATTGACAATGAGTCGTTCAACTTTCGGTGGGTTTTCGAAGCGTATTGGTCCAATTATTGGCTCATTGCTCGACAAACGATAGAGCGATGAATTAAGCTGCAAAACATCGATGCCATTCAACAATTTTGCGCGCAGCCGATGAGATTCATTCTCAACATTTCCAATTTGAATGACCTTCAGAAAGGATTTCTTTCCCGAAATCCTTTGTGTTTCATTGGAAATTCGTAGAACACAATCCTTCGCTATGAAATCGAAATCGAGCTCCCCGCTCAAGGATGCGCTCTTTGTTCGAACATTTCGAAATGTAGGACGTACGAATTTCACATTCCCAGTAATGGATTGTTCACCATTACGTTGAACAGCATTACGATGCAAATAATCGAGAAGCTCAAATTGCATTCCATTCACGTCCTTCGAGTTGAGCCAACGGGCATTTTTCAAAATCACAATATTTCGCCATGAACGATGAGGTAAATTCTTTATTCCATCCGAAGCGGAACGAAGATTAGATAGAAAATAATCATTTTCATCGAAATCAATTTGCCATCGAAGCATCACCGAAAATAGTGATTTTCGGCACAACAATGTCACTTTCTATTGTAATATTAATCGATCGTGTATCGATGAATTCTCTTGAATCAACATCATTAACACTATCGACATCGATGTTCGAGAATTTCACATTTTCGAAATTATAGCGACCAGAAATTTTTTGTGGCTTTGATTTCGATAGGATTTTTTCGAAAATTTCTTCCATATTCAGATTATTCAATGTTGGTGTTTTCAATCTTTTTGTTACGGTCAATTCGTTGCGAAAACATTTGCGACCGACAATAATTGCATCATTATTTCGTCGGACCAAATCCTTTTCATATTCATTCCAATTGATGCCATTGACATTTTCAACAATGAGATTTTCAGCGAACTTTACATTCCCATCAATCAAAAGCTCCTTATGCAATACCAGATGACCATCGCGAAGTTTGAAATTACTGAAAATCTCATCAAATCCAATGTCATTGATATGATGGAAGATAACATTTTCGGCTAGCAATTTGAAGGGCACAACAAGTCGATCCAAATGATAGTCATTGTTGAAGAGTTCATCGATTGGAAGCCCATTCAAATGTGTCGCATTGAGGGTTGTTCCCGTTACATTCGTTGTCCCATCGACCCAGATACTTTTGAAGGTTTTCGTGCCATTAAATTGGAATTGACGCTTTAGCTGGGATTTTAATACCAACTCGGTGACTGGTAGCTCATTTAACGATAAGGACATTAAATGTTCAACGTTCAGTGGTGCCGTGAATGTTTTCGTACCCGTTATATTAGCAACATCACCACGACGAACAGCGCTCCGACTTAGATTAGCTATCCTTGTTGCCAATGAATCACTCTTGAGATCACCATCGATACGCGAGTTCATAAAAACGATCATAAGGGGCTGATTCATTGCGGTCGTCGTCGTCGGCGGCGGCATATCGGCGAGTAAATGTTCCTCCGTCCGGTGATCATTTAAGAATTTCGTGCTCAAGTTTGGAACTGTTATCTTTGAATTCCCAAAGACCACGCTCGAATTGAACACCTTTGAAGGAATATGCATTAAAAGATTACCTCATTCAAAAAAAAATTATATAGTATACATTAAGGTGGATCGTTTTGTTCGACCAAAAAAAAAAAAAAAATTAAATTGCCCTAGTGAAATAAGAATCTAAAATTTTTTTGGAGAAAGAATGCCCAGGGAACCATAGGTCAAACGAATTTTTTTTTCGCTTTTAAAAAAAAATTCCATCTTAAATATGCCTAAAAGCATGCTACAAATTATTGAAATTTCTACCTAATTAACAGGGCTCGGATTTTGTTGACTTTTATAAATTTAAAGCATACTTTATGGGGCAAAATATTTTCGTACCACCATTTTGCGAATAAGTTAAGCGAAGTTGAACTTCAAACCGCTTTTCTAACTTCAAAAAAATGCATATTGATGTTAAAAATCGATTTGAATCCCAACTTTATGTGAGTTGAAAAAAATTTGTGCTCCATAAAGTATGCTTTAAAATAACATACTACAATAAATGATAAAGGTGAATAGCGGTTTTTGCGTGCTTGGCGCTTGGGTCACCATAGGTCAAAGCCGAATTTTTTCTTCGCTTTTCAAAAAGAAGGCCCATCTTAAATATGCCTAAAAGCATGCTACAAATTATTGAAATTTCTACCTAATCAAAAAAGTTTTTAAATTGAATTTTTCTTATTTTGATTCTTAGCATAATTTTAGGCATGAGAAATAATAAAATTTTGCTTGAAAAATCATCATAAATTGGCCATTTTAAGATATTTATTAAAGAAAATATAAAATTTTTTCAATGGCTTGAGTTTTGAGGGACGTTGAAGTGATTGTTTTCTGCTTTTTGAGATGTTTTCACCAACAATGATGACCAAAATAAGTCCGAATATAGCATAAAAAACCTTTGTTTGCAAAAGCGGAAGGTTAAAATTCACATTTGACCTATAGTTTCTTGGGCATAATTATTTAGTATGGGCAACAGAATAATATTCTGCTAGGGAAATTGGAGGTTACAAAATCGATCCACCTTAATATACAAATATATACATTTGTATACAGGGTGTTCCGTTTGTGAAGGTTCAACCGGTCGGGAGCTGATAGAGGAGGTCAGAACTAACAAAAAATCGTATGGGAGGGAGGGGTCACAAATGCACCCCTGAGGAGTTATAGGGCCTTAAAGATTTTAGGCAGTAAGTCGAGAAAAATAATTCTCCCACGAAAATGGTTAATCGTAGAAAAAAAACTTTAATGCAGTTTGAAAGCCAATTGTATGTGCTTTTAGGCAAAATTAAATTGATTGTAAAAATTTGACCCATTGAGTAAAAAATAAACGATGAAAGTGAAAAATTCTGAAAAAAAAATTCAATTTTTTTTACTTTGGAAGCCATTTTGGTATGAAAAGTGTCCAATTAACAGCCAAATTTTTTAATTTTTTCAAAATTCTGAATCAATTTCCTTTAATTTGGTACCCCATATGTCTAATAAATTTTTTGAAAATAAGATGAGAAAATTAAATATCTAAACGAACATCCTCCCATACGATTCTTTTTGTTAGTTCTGACCTCCTCTATCATCTCCCGACCAGTTGACCTTCACAAACGGAACACCCTGTATACATGAACAAACCTGATTTTCATTTTGAAGAAAATATTTCTCCTTTAAATTATCCTTGGAGAATGCTTTTCTATCTACAATAATGCGTGAAGCATTTTCCGATTTCAAATTCCTGACCGTCAGCGAACCGTTTATGACAACTCTTCCGGCATAGAGCTGCTTAAAGTCGATCCGATCTTCAGTTGTCTGACGTGCGATTGTAAAATTTTCTGGGAACAAAATATCCTCCACCACACTGAGATGGTACATATTTACGGGGGCTGCAGCAAAGCGCAAGGAGAACAGAGCAGATTTAAATTTTCTCGAAAAATTTCCTCAACTTACATTCGATTATTGTATCATCAGCATTTTGATAAACAATATCCTTCGCAAAATCGAGTCCATTTACAGTGCCGGCATGCAGTTCCTTTGTAAGAAATCCCGAAAAGAGAATATTCGAACGTACCACTTGAGGCTGCTCCAAGTTAAAGAGATTTCCCACAGATCTTTCATTTAATAATTGACTGGTAAGATTCAAGATTTTAATTGAACCTAGGAGTGTTAAATTTCCTACGATTTTGGTATCACGACTCTTAAGGAAAACCGAATCAAAGAATTCCGACCAATTCTCATTATTTATACTTTCCACATTGAGATGTTTAAATTTCCTAGCGGGTAATGTTTGTGAACTCTTAGCGATAGAGCCTCTCAAATTTTGATGGGTCAAAGCTTTTTGTGCAATCAAGACTTTTGCGGTTAGCTTAGGCCGAACGGAGAGAATTGGAAACGGTCGAGCCGCTTGGTCCAAGTGAAAGCCTATTCAATGGGACTCCCAATTAATCGGAATCAAATATGATAATACGATTGAACAACACATACCATCCAAAACGGTTTCGTCGTAAAGCAAATTTTTCACCTTCAAATGTTTCACCTTCAAATTTCTGGACGGAATTCGTTCTTTCGGGCTTTCACGTTTACCACGATGGGGTAGAAACTTCCGACGCAATGCCTCTATGCGTTGAAGCAATTGCAATGGACTAAGGAAATTCTTGCCAACAATACGAATTCGATTGATATTTCCAGCATGAATGCGAACAGGATGCAATACATGAAGCTCCAATAATTGGGATTTCTTTTCCGAAATGATTCTTCTGAATGTATTCATGGCATATCGCCGTTTCAAAAGTAGGCTTCTTAAGCTTCCAATTGTTTCTTCAAAAATATGACGATGTCGAAATACTGAGTTCGTATCTACACATACAGTATGAAAATTTGATAAGCCGATTAAAGTGAGCTTTCGAGCTTTCCGCCCCCCAAATTTTACCTTCAATCTCAGATCCATTTAGTCCCGCCGTTGAAGCGACCAAAAAATCTCCCTCCTCGGTTTCGAGTTCAACAAAACGCACCAACGTACGGAACGGACGCTTGTAATTAAGCAACACGAAATTGTCACCCCGACTGTTGCGAAGGACAATAATTGACGAGACATCCGTGTCGTTTGTCGAAAAGCTCGCATAGCAATCCAAGCGAGCATTAGTGTAAACGAGGACTTCATTTTTACGAGCTGCTACCAGAACATTTTTGCCACCCACGAATTTGTCGAAAGCCAAATCCATGCTGGAGCGATGCTTATAGGCACTAAAGCGTCCATCGGTGTCCATGCGAAAAGTGCTGCACTGTTTCAGCTGCTTGCGCGAGCAGGCAATTAAGTAATTTTTATTACGAAACGAACTGACGTGAATGTCGCGCGAATTGACCGTAAAGATTTGCATGGTTTCAAGTGTCATCGAAGGCGATTGGATTTTATGGACGGTTATTATGGTCTAAAATTGATTAATTTCAAATTATGTAGTTGGAAAGAGCCTTTTCTTTCCTTACCTTAGTCTGATGTTGGATAATTCGACCGCGTACTAAATACTTAGGATTATCTCCTATTGTATATAAGGTATGTATTGGCGGGACTGTTAGCTCCTCAATCGGTTCAAAATATGAATTCGACCAGAGAAAAGTACTGAAAATTATTTCATAATATTATGCTAACATCAAGCTGGCATATAGCCAGTGGCGTGTCCAGAGAAAGAGTGCTTTGATAGTGCTTATATTTTCCACAGTGGTATATTGAACAATTATAAGATATTAACCCAAAAATTTTTGGGGGCGGCTAGAGGAAGTTTAGATAGTTATGGACCAAAAACCAAAAAAATCCGAAAAATTCATGGCGTCCGATTTGGATGAAAATTTATATATAGAATAAGTGAAAAATTCCAAGAATTTTAGCACTAAAATTTTTTTCAAAAAACTGGTCCTTTTTGGACCAGTTTGGAACTAGACCCAAACTAGACTAGTTGTAATCAGTTTTTTGAAAAAATTTTGACGCCAAAATTCTTAGAATTTTTCACTTATTCTATATATAAATTTTCATCGCCATGACGCCATGAATTTTTGGATTTTTTTGGTTTTTGGTCCATAACTCTCTAAACTTCCTCCAAACCAAAAACCCAAAAAATCCGAAAAATTCATGGCGTCCGATTTGGATGAAAATTTATATATAGAATAAGTGAAAAATTCCAAGAATTTTAGCACTAAAATTTTTTTTCAAAAAACTGGTCCTTTTTGGACCAGTTTGGAACTAGACCCAAACTAGACTAGTTGTAATCAGTTTTTTGAAAAAATTTTGACGCCAAAATTCTTAGAATTTTTCACTTATTCTATATATAAATTTTCATCCAAATCGGACGCCATGAATTTTTCGGATTTTTTTGGTTTTTGGTCCATAACTCTCTAAACTTCCTCCAAACCAAAACCCAAAAAATCCGAAAAATTCATGGCGTCCGATTTGATGAAAATTTATATATAGAATAAGTGAAAAATTCAAGAATTTTAGCACTAAAATTTTTTCAAAAAACTGGTCCTTTTTGGACCAGTTTGGAACTAGACCACATAATGGCTAAGTTTGTAATCAGTTTTTGAAAAAATTTTGACGCCAAAATTTTAGAATTTTTCACTTATTCTAATATAAATTTTCATCGAATCGACGCCATGAATTTTTCGGATTTTTTGGTTTTGGTCCAATACTTTGGTCCAAATCTTTACTTCCTCTAGCCAAAAAATTTGGGTAATCTATAATTGTTAATATACGCACATTCAAAAGCACTCTTTCTCTGGACACGCCACTGCATATAGCACTCACAGTAAATGGCCATAAAGTTTCGTAAAGTTAATGCCGACAATTAACATAATGTGGCCATTTTGTGGTTCCGTTAAAAAGTGTTCACGATATCGGCCTGTTAGCAGAATTTGTTGTACCGGCTCAAATGTTGGTGCCGTCTCATTTTTTCGCTTGGGATCTTTTGTTATTCTGGCACGATTTTCAAGGAAGACTTTTGTAAATTGATACACTTCAAGGTAATCATCGAGGGCAATAACAAGAACGTAAGATTCCCGCCATAAGATTAGCTACATTTTAAGTACACAAGTATATTCCACACAATTGCAAAATTGATTTTCATATTTGCACAACAAACCTCGCCACCTAAAAGCTCAGCATCTTCGACTTTGCCGCCGAGAAATCCAATCAACGATAAACGTTTCTCATCGCGATCAACGAACATTTCAAAAAGTTCATTGCCATGAAGAAGGAATATAGTTTCCTGTTCAATTTGCTCCTGTATGACGAAGACATTTTTACTGCCCTGAATATCCATGTCCATAAATGGCAAACGAATCCGAAATCCGATTGTAATGTTCGGCTTGTCATTCTTCCAACTTTTTGATAAATATTCATCGTCATTTCGTATTTTCGAGTCATCAATTGCTCTCGGATTCAAAGGGATTTGAGACCAACACTAAATAAAATCAATACATATTTTTTCATGTCTATGAAAGAACTTTTCGAATAATTTGATTTACCCTCGGTATGAGAAACAGCAGAAAAATTGACTTAAGAATCATTATTTTTTAAATGAACTAATTTTTTGAAACATGTGGACGACGTGGACGCTTTCAAAACAGATTAAATTACTGGAAGTTTTTGACAATCGCTATTCCAATAACGGCTTCGCAGAACAAAAATTCTGGAATACAAAAGTGACTGAGCAACACCGAATCGGTTGTACTCTTCATGATATTGTGCAAAATTATATGAAATGAATATTTTTGAATATGTCAGTACGTCGCAATATTTTATGTTATGTTTTTTTATGTTATTATACCCGACACACTCTGTGTCGAGGGTATATTGCGTTTGTGTGGTTGTGTGTAACATCCATAACCAGTCGAGATAGACCATACAAAATATATATAGAAATGATCAGCGTCTTCAGATGATTCGATCCGTCCGTCTGTATACAGTTTTCTTATCGAAGGAGTTGAGCTATCTTGATGAAATTTGGTATGCGTGCTCACGGGGACATGAGTAAGGACAAGTGTGAGAATGGACCCGATCGGACCATTTTTAGGGGTACCTCCAGTACTAGGGTCTGTTATGAAAATCACAAAAACTGCTCTAAAACGGATGTTTTCGATATTTTGATGAAATTTTTTATTTGAATATGCTTAAAGGCAAGTAATACGATTTCCGAAAATTGAAAAGTGGGCGTGGCAGAAGGGCGTTTTCGAAAATTGTCTCCTACACCCGAAATTCAAATGGTACTTGAACGAAATTAGGCACTTATGCTTCCTTTGTAGTCATAAACATCTTCCCAAAAAATTTTCTTGATCGGTCCATTATTAAGGGTACCTCCAGTACTAGGGTCTGTCACAAAAATCCCAAAACTGCCTCAAAATCTGACTTTTTCGAAATATTTCAATGAAACTTAGAATTTGAGCGTATATTTAATTAGAATTCAAAAAAATTGAAAAAGTGGGCGTGGCAAAGGGGCGGTTTTCATAAAGAAATTTAACAAAAGTCGGTATATGGGGCCCCTTATGGCTCTTAAACACCTCTTGATATTAAAAGTTATTTGAACATGTGTGTTTGTGTCGGGTATTCTATTGTCAGGCTCGCCTGACTATAACACCCTTACTTGTTTCCTTTGTTTTTATTCAACCAATTCATTATTCGCTTTTCGTTTTCCGTTTTTCCTTTCTTCGTTTTTATTTTTTCTTATACAAAATGGAAGCTTCCAATTGAAATACTTGAACAAGATCCAATTCCAAGATCCAATGTTTTTCTTTCCCGTTATTATAGCGTATATGTATGTTAAGTCCTACATGGACTTAACTTTTCCTTTAGAAACATGGTGATTAGGGTCAAGGCCATTCCGCAATGGACAAAATATTGAACACTTGCAGTCAGGGGCGGACTGGGGGTCAAAGGGCCCACCGGGCGTTTGAGAAATGGGGCCCTGTTACCTAAAAAAAAAAACCTAACAGCTTAAAAGCACAGCGCACTGGTGGCCCACCGAACATTTGTCCGGTTGCCCATTGGCCCAGTTCGCCCCTGCTTGCAGTGACTATGCCTTCAGCCGCGTCCAGGGGCGTATTAAGACAATTTGCCGCCCTATGAAGTTGAGATTTTGCCGCCTCAGGCAGTAGCCTATTTTTCTCCTTTTATTGATGCATTGAATAATACATTTGCCGCCCTAGGCAGCTGCCTATGTTGCCTACTCGGTACATCCGCCACTGAACGTATCATGTCCAAAGAGATATAAGTTATCAATCACGCTTATTGAAATCAATGCCATCAACAGTTACATACTCCCATTTGGCGTTCGCCTACTTCCAAAGCAATCGGCTTGCATTTTCGTTTCCGTACTATTTCACGTATGAATGTAACCAACAAAAACAGCCTCCTCCTCCTTCATATGCTTCCATGATATTAATTACCATCTCATCTGCGAAGAGCTGTCGGATATTTTGGTTTTTGAAAAAATCGGGGCTGTTATGGAAACCGACACAGAATTGAATCCAAATCGGAATTGAAATCAATATCTGTTTCAAATGGTGTAATGAAATAGACACAGTTTTGCTTTTTTCGAAGATAGAAAAATCGATTTTCGAAAATAGGAAATCCTGACACTTGAATATGTGTTAAAAGCTAGGTCAGCCTTGACGGCCGCCGTGGCTTAGTTGGCTCAGATGTCAAATTTCGATGCGAAAAGCGCCGGGTTCAACTCCCAAGTCGGTCTTCCCATTTCCGTGGTATCACAACGAACCGATATGCGTCCTAAGTGCGTCACCTTTCGTGGTGGCACCCACACTGTTGCGAAGCTTGCAAAAAGAAATGAGCTAGTAGTGGTACTCATGCAGCTTCGCAAATGCCTTCGCAACTTTTCCCATCGTAAATTTTCATATAAATTTTGACCGTTGTGTGACAAATTTCTCATTTCCCACAATTTGCGAAGCTGCATGAGTCCCACTAGTGAATCGGGTGGATGATGGGTGGGTCTGCAGAATTTAACGACACCACGAGTTGCTGCCATAACAAGTGTACAAGCGGTTTGTCCCGCTAAGTAAACCCCTTGGCCATGCCCATGCCCTTGCCCATGCAAAGGTCCGTAACAAATCATGATTAGGAGGCAACCAGCAAAGTTAATTGGAGTGGGGCAAAATCGACTAAGACTCGAAGAGAAATTTTCGCAATACTGAGTGATGGCCGATATCCAATATCGCAGAACATGGGCGACCAATTGCAATCAAAAAGCGCAGTTCATTGAAATTGGTTCAATACGTTTGCGTGCGTTGAATTCGAATTGAAATTGCTGCGAATGGATTCTCGCTGTACTGGAATCCAGAGCCCTTAATCTGTATCGCCAAAGATTCTCAGATTTGAACGTTTCATACTCTCTTTCGAGTGTCTGGTGCTCTTTATTCTTCATTGTTATTCGTTCGACTCGGATCTCGCTTTCGAGAATTGAAATGCATTTCTCGAGCGAGCAATTGACAGAGTAATCGATCCCACTTATACTGCGCATGGACCGATTTTTGCGAATAGTGAAACGAAAATGTTTCGACCTGTTCTGAAATGAGTTTTTGTCCAAAATATTTCGCGAGCTGGTCATTTGAAATCTTTTTGACAATATTTGAAATTTTTAATTGAAAGTTTAATGTAAAGCGAAAATTTTTGACTCAACTTGTTGCCGATTGGTCTCGCGTAATATTAATACTAGACAGCAGATTTTGCTTTATTCGTGACGCAATTAGTGGAATGCTCACCAAGACATTGTCGTACCGACACTCTGCATCGGCTCTCGCAATGATTGAAATTTTGAATTTAATCTTAATTCGACTCAATAAAGATTCTCAAATTTGCATTTGCATACTTTAATTGATCAGTGATTGTGCTTTAAGTCTGACGTTCGACTCGGATCTCACTTTCAAGTGAGGCTTTCCTGTGAACTTAGTAAGGCTAGTGCTGAATGAACAGAAAGACGAACACTCCCTAGCATTCCTTGAAAATGAAGCTACATGAAATATTTTAAATAAACGTCAATTTAATTCATTCAAATGAGTCCATGAGTATTAACATCCAAATGAGTTCTTTAATTTGATTTTTTTTTTTTTAAATCGCATTTCAGGATAGAAGTATCCTCCTTTCAGAGGCTCTAGAACTTCTATTGATCCTTCTGTTGAGATTCTAAACGATCTTCCTCCTGCTAAAGCATTCTGTGTATTTTCATCGCTCCTTATGTCCACGGAATATCGAAAACCGGATATTGTCGAAAATTGAATTCTTAAGAGGTTAACAAATTTTAGTCAAACCGAACTCTGCATTTCACAATTTCGCACATATGTATGAAAACAAAAACGTTCATTTTAAGCTGTTCCCCTTTAATTAATGATGATATTCAAATGGTTTTCGAAACAACCAAATTGATTTTTTTGTTTTTCGAAACTTCCGAACTTATGATAAAAACTGTAAATCGCATTTACGTTCAATTCTTGGACAGTATTCCCATCGCTTCGTGGCCGCTCCCTTTCCGGAGGACAAGCTGCTTTCACATCTCTTAGACGAATGCGATTTATTTAGAGATCTGGAACTCCGAAATTTCTCAGTCCCTCCAGTCATTCGTTGGCCGATATTCAGTGTCTTCGACCTTGATACATTGGCCGAATTCGACTTGGGTACCTTATTAATATTTCCACCGGTACGTTTAGCGATCTTCTTTGACGTATCCTGGCTGCTCATTTTTTGTGAGTTCAGCTTTCGCAATGAAACATCCAATTTCTCCCGTATATTATCCAAATATGTACGCATATAATGGATTTCAGATGCTATATTATCACGATCGCATTTCAATTTCTGGTGCTCTTTTAACATGCTCTCCAGAATACGCTTCTGTCGTAGCACCTCGCGAAAGCGTTGCTGACTTTTGATCGATGTCAAATCGGATGCGTCATTGCCGCGACGAGACGTCTTCAAATTGTGCATTTGCAAATCGGCCTGCAATTCGGGAAACGAACGTCGTTCGACCGCTCGTTTCTTGTTACCCATTCCGGTGAAAAAAACTTTCGGTTCTCTATTCGACAAGGTATCGGCTACAGCTTTTGGAATTTTTGGCGCTGATGGCTTAGGGGTAACTGGACAAAAAACAAAAAAAAAAAACTCCAACCTAGATTAAATTCACAAAATAGACACCACACACAAACGTACATTTAACACCTTGATGAACAGACGTCAAGATTCTATTTAAAGCTGGTTCGAAACCTTGCGTGGAAGGAGCGCTCTTCGGATTTGATAGGAACTTTGTTTCAAAGAAACGAATGCCTTGACTCATAACTGCGTTTGCCGCGACAAGCTTTATGTACGTCCTTTAAGGATATGCAATTTATAACACGGGAACTTTTGATTTTATACCGAAAGGATTTACGAAAAAATTTGAATTGATTTTTTTTTTTTTTAATTTTTAAAAAATGAAAATGTTTTTTTTTTTGGTTCTAAAAAATTTAATATTTTCAAATTTTTCTCCACATGGTCAACTAAATCAGGATCTTTCAAGGCATACTGAAATTGATTTTATTGAATCTAAATGAATTTGAGTGGCGAAGGATATTATCCTTTCGCCATTGGTATGTATGTTATGTATATATATATTTAGCTTCAAGCTATTAATTAAACATTGTTAGGTTATGTACAGAAGTATACAAGTGTTGTGTACTAAAAGAACTTATACATAGTTTTCTTTGACCCAAACAGACATTTTCCTTTTAAATAAATTTAAGTTTGATTCCATTGGTCATTTTGTTTTTACACCTTCAAGATATTCATAACTTTTGAAAGAGTTCTAGAACTACATTAGTCGCCGTTAATAATAGGCGCCAAATCACTGGCGACAATGTTGGTTTTGAAGGTGCTGGACTCAGGGGGAAGAGGGAAAAACGCTCCCGTACCACATCCCCGAACGTCCCTCACCATCAAAAACAAACTTTCTCGCCGGTGATTTGTCGCCTACTATGAACGGCGACATACAATTTAAGGCTAGGTACTCACCTGAACAGGTAAGAGCATAAGAAAGAATGCACACGGGTAAACACGTACTCCGTTTGACATTAAACCGTTTCAGATGTCAAATGCAATCAGTTTTTTGATTAACCGAGACTTTTTCGAATCCTTAAGTTTTTGATTAATTGTCATAAGTATTAGATTGTTTTAACGAGGGACGTGAACCGGGTGGAAAGTTTTTAACTTTTGGATTGGTTCGTCAAACCGGTTGTTTTACTTCTTTTACTACTTTGTACGGGGTTTCGGTTCGGGAATTTCTCAAACTAAACAATTTTGTTAACACGTGTTCCCACTTCTAACGCAATTTATTTCACCATAAAGTTATAATTTGCACAATGAAAAGTTAGTGGTGGTTACCTTACTCATATTAGAGATGGTATTGATACTGATTTCATAAAAATATCGACTTCGATTTTTTCGATTTTTGGCCTATGGGAGCGACCACTCTGCATGGTCGCAGGCAAAAATGAACGCGTAAAGGCCGCCGCTGACATTGTTCCCTAAACTATAAAGGTGTAGAAAAGTTTTCTATTCAAAATTTGCAGAAACCCAACCCTGAACCTTTACAAAAAGGGGTTCGGTTCAAACATTTGTGAAAAACTTCGGTTCGGTTAATGGTTCGGTTCATCAGCAGATAAAAGTGGTTTTCCGGTCCACGTCCCTGGTTTTAACAAATAAATAAGGCTGTGTACTAACCTGAACAGGGAAGTAAACTCCCATATAAGATGTATGGCGACGAACTGTTGCTAAAAAAGTGTTTCTTTTTGCCATACCGAGATCAACAGAACGAACGGTACATTCAGGAGCCGATCAAAGCCAATAAAAGTGGCTCTTGATCAAGCGAACTTGACAGAAACAATCAACTAAACTATCACTTTTTCGAAAGAAAATTTTCAATCCCGAATAACTTCGCCCTGTTCGGTCCTAAAAGATTCCATTTTGTATAAATAAGTTAAAAGCGTCTTATCAAGACTATTTAATCAACGTAATCAAGGTGAATACACCTTGCAACGTAATTGTTTTGATATTACATAAAAAAAAGTTCTTGTATAAATGACTTCGTGGTTGATTAATAATTACTTTGAAACAACAACAATGCGAATGAAAATACTCAAACGTATCTTTTTGATATTGTATTCGAATGACATAACAAATGGTGGTGTTTTTAAAAAATCGATTTTGTTTTAAGGTGGCCACCATTCTTTTTGCAAACATTGCGTTTTTCTTACCGGCTCTAGCCTGTAAGTGAGAGGAAATATATTTTTCCGTTCAAATACTTAAGAAAATGGAATACATAATAAGAAAAAATATGTTTTATATTTGATTTCCATTTTGAAATACCGAAAATTTCGCGTCGAAACCTTAATACACGTGTATATGTTGATGAAAAAGATTAGTTCATTGCCACCAAGCAACGAGCTGTTAGCCAGTGTGTGCGCTAGGTAATATTTCCAAGCTTGGTTAGGTTGAAGTTAAATAGTAAATTTTGTTTAAAAAAAAACCAAAATGGGTTCATCGAAAAAGCACAAAAAACACAAATCGGAGAAGCGTGAGAGATATGAAGGTTTGTCAACAACAAGGTTCTGAAATCACTTTCCATTTAAAAAAATACAATTTTCATCAGAATACAGCAACAACGTTGACAATCGTAGCTTAAAGTTAATTCTTAAAATGGGTTCATCGGAGTACATTGCGAACTCTCCACATTCTCCACCAACGGCGGCAGAAGCAATGATGTCAGCAGCTCCAAGCAGTCCAATGTTACAGGACGAAGTGACATTAATTGAGGAACCAAAGGAACGTGAGCGGCACAAGAAATCAAAGAAGAAGAAGAAGAAAAAGGATCGCGAGAAGAAACATAAAAGTGAGTTTCACACATAATGCGTTCGTTTAATTTTTAACTGTCAAATGTTTAACAGAGAAGAGACATCGCAGCGAACGACGAGAAAGTCATCATCAACATCATCATCATAGTGCAAATGAAAGTAATATGAAAACAGAACCTGCTTTGGAGAATGAGGACGCTATTTTACCATCGCCCGCACCGGTTTCGAAACATCAGCGTAGTCCGAAATGTACGACAGCAACTGTTGCAACGAACACTGTTGCTGATTGCGATTCGAGTCAGGATGCTTTCAGCTTTATAGACGATGACAATTCACAGCCATTGCCAGAGAATATACTGTACTATGCGAATATGACAACGGACAATTCGCCTTCATGTCGTCCTGTATCGAAACCGATTGTCCCCCAAAAAGTTGATGACTTGTTAACGCCATCGCCGGTGTCCTCGTCACAGCCGTCTTCGTTAATGAACACGAACAGTAGTGGTTTGGGCGGCGTTAGCATGGGCAGTCCAACAAAACCGTTGCCAGATGTATGTTTGTTAATGATGATATTTTCGCTCAAGAATTTTTAAATTATTTTCCCCTTTCAGTTGCTTATACCATCGCCTTCACCCTCCACACAATCGTCGACGGCGGGTGTTAGTTCTTTTGCGGCACTAACGCCGAAACAACTTGAAGCACCTAAAACTCCAAGCTCCTCTAGTGAATCGGGACGCGAACCACGATCGTGTGTGCTCAAGATGAAGCAGCAGAAATCCTCATTAAATAAATTGCTTGATCATCTGTTGCGTTTTCTGGAAAAACGAGATCCACATCAGTTTTTTGCTTGGCCAGTCACCGATGACATTGCGCCAGGGTATTCATCAATCATCACTAAGCCCATGGATTTTTCTACGATACGTCAGAAGATCGATGACAATGAATATACCACGCTTACAGAGTTTACTGACGATTTTAAGCTAATGTGCGAAAATGCCGTCAAATACAATCATGTAGACACTGTCTATCATAAAGCAGCGAAGCGTCTCTTGCAAGTTGGCATGAAACATTTGGCACCGGAAAGTCTTATGCGTAGTTTAAAACCACTTGCCGGCTATATGCGAGATTTGACCGCAAAAGAATTGGGCTTCGAGCTCAATCAAACCGATTACAATAATTTGGAAAACCAAAATATGGTCGATTCGGCAGACGAGGGTGCATCTACGGGTGCGGAAGAGCCGACAGCTGCGCAAATCGAAGAAGAGGAGAAACGTCGTACAATACGTGTTGAAAATGAGCCGAAAACACGTTTTGAACCCTATGTCGATGACTTGACTTCAGAGGAAATTTGGCACAAGTTCAAGGTGCTGCACGCGCAGCAAAACAGCGTCTGAGTGCCAAGGAGAAAGCGCAAAAAATGGGCTTCCTGCGACAAAATAAAGATGGTACAACGTCATTGAATGTACTCATTAAGGACGAAAATGAAGGGCCGGAGAAAGTTGTCAGCATTGGGGATTTAATAGGTAAACTTCAGTCTGGTAGTGGTCAACTCCAGGGATTGCGAGAAGACAAACGTAACGACGCAAGATTCGCAAAGCCATTGAATTATGGTGCATTCGCATCGTTTGCACCAGTATTCGATTCACGATTTTCTAATCTCAACAAAGAGGAAACTCAGCTAGTTCTAGATGTCTATGGTGAGTGTTTCTGAACATAAAAATTTCGAAAACTTTTCAATACAAATTTCTTTTTTATTGTTGCAGGGGATGGAGCTAGCGCTGAATATGCAGAGAGTATTTTACAATTTACCAAAGATTCTCCTTATGCCTCGACATTGGCAAAATGTCTGCTCGATATATTAACCCAAGGGAGCACAGTAAAGCGATGTCCGATCTCTATGACATGCAAGTACAAAACTTTGAAGAGCAAGAAGTTCTCAAATATTTTGTTAGCTCATCGGCTGCCAAAAATTATGAGACACGCGAACAAATCGAGGAGGAATATGAAAAATTCAAAAACACTCGAATCGATTTCAATCGACTGCGTACACTCAAAGATCTCGGAATTGATGTGGACTTCTTGGACGAACTGGAAGTCGAAATGAAGGACTTTGAATTGACACGACGATTGCAAGAGCATTTGAGTAACAATTTGAATCTTATCGAAAAGTTGCGCGCCACTCAACACGAAAGATTGTCACAACCTTTGCCGCACCATTTGTTGAATGTACCAACGCCCAGTCAGGAGGAAACACATTTAGCCCATCAGATCGCACAACAATTATCCGATGTGGCAAAGAAACTTCCACCATCGGCAATCGCCGATCCGTATGGACTGCGGAAAGCCATGGGCATGTCGTATGGTTCGTTTTGGTTATTGCAATTACATGACTTTTTTTTTTAATTAAATTTTATTCCTCAGTCGGTTTAACGCCTCCAACTCCACCAAGTCAACGTGTCCCAGTGCCTGATCTCTTACAGCAACCCATAAGCTTACCACAAATAAATTTACCAACTCCCATGCCACAACCATCGGCGATAAACATTCCCAACGAAGTATCCAACACCACTGCAACTAATCCTATTCCTTCAGGACTTACAATGGATATTGACGATGATGTAGTTGGTTCAAACAGTGGTGTGGACTTGGAGAATGAGCTACGGGAATTTCTTGAAAGCGGACCTCATGCCTCAAATTCAACAGACGATAATATGGTGAACAGTGTGGTATTTAACGAAATTTGTTTCTAAGCCAAGCCCCAAATGCATGTGAGTCAATCTTTTGTGGGTCTTTTCTTGTAAAGTTTTCTAGACACAAAAAATTCAAAACGTTTCACTTAAAAAAAATGTACGAACTGATATTGAGCAATATCGTTAATTCATAGCATTTAAAACAAAAAAAATGTGTCACAATATACATAGCAATAAAATATAAAAATTTTATATTCATAATTAAATCGATATAAACATAAAGAAACTCATGATACAAGAAAACAAGATAGCGCCACTTGAGAGAGGAAACGTCACAAACTCAAAATCGCGATTCGTTGTTGTTTTCCCATGTCTTGTTTTCTTGTATCATGAAAGAAACTATGGCACTCCCCTTGGCATCATAGTTTTGGTACTCCTAGACGAAATTCGGAAATTGGCAATAGCATGACGTCGGACCATACCTTCGGCCACCATTACAAACATGAAAATGCTCTCTTTTTTACAGTCACATCTCGTGTTATTAGAAGAGACAGGCCAAAACAGTGCGTGGGCCAAAATTCTTTTTAATGCCTTCACTTCTGTCCCTGTCAATGAAAATCAGTTTTTCTGAAGGAGCAAACCATATTAATAAAAAATTAATTTTAACAAAAAATTTATGAATAACGAAATAAAATACTCTAGTCGAATTGAAAAAAATCAATGATTAACAAAACTAAATTTTTTTCCTTCGCAAATTACGGTAACATTGTTGTCTTATCTTGTCTTGTCTTGCCAAACAAGACAACAATGTTACTGTAAATTGCGAGTAAACAAGATGGAAGTTTGGTAACATTCGATTTTTTCCAATTGGATTAGAGTATTTTATTTCGTTATTCATAAATTTTTAGGTAAAATTTATTTGTTATTTATTTGATTTGCTCTTTTACGAACACTGATTTTCGTTGACAGAGACAGAAATTTAGGCATTAAAAAAAATTTTGGCCCGCGTACCAAATCTTACTTGCTTCCATTTTGTGCACTCAAGTACAAAATTTTTTCTTATTAAAACACAACATTCTGTTACAGTAGATCGTTTTATTGCATTATCTTCCTGAGGTGACGTCACAAAACACATCTAAAAATATTTATTTCTTTTTTTTGTATAAAATTGCTTTGAGTTTCTGATATATGTACTCCTAAATGTTGGACGCTTTTTCGACCTTAAGTACTTGTCGTTTGACGATTTAGTTACATATTTAAGTACTAAGAGTCTAATAACTGAAGATGTTTTCCACGTTGTTGACTTAAAAGAGAAAAATATAACATTGCATAGATGAGTAACAATAACAGAAATTAAGCGCAGGTTTCATCAAAAAGTTTCAATTAAGTAGCAAGAAAAATATTTCAAAAAAAAAAACAAACAAAAATAATCTATTAAAAATAAGTATGTACGCATTTAGAGCAAATTGCAGAAAAATAATATATATACTTATATTTACAGAGTGTTTGGGTTACCACTTTTTAACTTAAGAACACTAAACCAAAAAAAATTTGCACAAAAATTTTTACACGCATACGCAGGCAGGCACACGAACGAAGCATGCAACGTTATTAGCAGTGGATCGTTTTTGATCGTTTTGAATTAGATGTCACCAATCATCTACTCTGCGGCATGACGAATATCTAATCAGTGAGAATTTTAAACGCTAGGCAAACGGATGAACACAAAACGTTTGAAATTTTCGTTCCATTTTTAACTTAATATGCGCTTTTTACACTAAATTCGCGTCCTTGGCCATGCTATAGAAGGCTGAAGTTGGATCGGCCAACAGTTCGGTGGGTGAGGCGAATTCAGTGATTTCACCCTTATCCAGTACGATCACTTTATCTGAATCCAAAATCGTGTTCAAACGATGCGCAATCGTTAGGACAGTACAGTTTTTGAATTCCGTGCGAATTGTTTTCTACAAATATTAGAAAATTTTCAGTTAACTATTGATGTAATGATGATATCCATCTACGCACCTGTATCAAATCATCAGTTTCCAAATCAACGGCAGCCGTAGCTTCATCCAATACTAATACTTTTGTCTTTCGTAATAAGGCACGTGCCAAGCAAACAAGTTGTCGTTGACCAACCGAAAGATTTTCGCCGCCTTCACTTATTTCGTGATTGAGACCAGCGGTTAAGGATTTCGCAAATACCTTCAAATGTGATAATTCCAATGCCTTCCAGATTTCATCATCCGATTTCGTCTCGAATGGATCCAAATTAACACGCAACGTTCCAGAGAATAAAACAGGATCTTGTGGTATAATTGTTAAACGTGAACGCAATGTATGTAATCCAAGGCTGGCGATATCGATGCCATCGATCAGGATACGACCACCAGATGATTCGATAATTCTAAAAAAAAAAAAAAAAAAAAAAAATCGAAAATTCATATATACAGGGTGTTCCATACTCAATAGATCAAAAAAAAAGGAGGTGATAGGGGGGTCCAGACGGACCAAAAATCGTATGGCAAGGGGGGGTCGCAAATGCACCCCTGAGGACTTAAATGCAAAAAACAATATTTTGGTTTTTTCACTGGTGCTCCTCACTTACAGGCCGTAAATTCAAAATCACATATGATATGAAAAGCTTGGGGCGGTTTTCCGTTAACACTGCATACTACGATTTTAAATAATTCAACTCCGTTTTCTCTGGTACTACCATCTAAGCCTAAAATAGTGTAATTTTGGCTTTTAAAGTGATTTAATTCAAAAGAAATACGATCGAGCCTCTTTTTTTTTACTCTTTTCGAAAACTTTGAGTTTTTCTCTTCAATTTGATACCATGGTTGCTAAAAAAAAGTTTCACAATCAATGCAAAACTAAGGTTTGAAAATAATTATTTTGTATTTTTGACTCCCAGAAAAGTTATTTTAATCAAATTTATTGAGCACACTTTTAGGCAGCATGAGAAAAAGAAAAATCTAAGAAATTTAAAAATTTCTGAATAGTGTTTCAGTTTTACATATCCGCCTAAAAGTATGCTCACCAATTTAGTCGAATTCTTTCCGCGCCTCTAGCTCCTTACGAGTGCAAGATGAACCCCCCTTTTCAAACAATTTTTTGCTTGTATGGGTTCCCCCTATCACCTCCTCTTTTTTGATCCATTGAGTATGGAACACCCTGTATATATAATACCTTCCCTTTTCCAACTTACCTAAATAGTGATAATGTTAAACTTGATTTTCCAGCTCCAGTTCTGCCGACAATACCAACTTTTTCACCGCCAGCAATTTCGAAGCTTATTCCTTTCAATACCAAATCCAGACCCTCTCGGTATCGTACTTTGAAATTATCAAAAACGACACGACCCTCCTGAGGCCAATTAATTGGAACTTTACTATTTTCTAATTCCCATGGTGCTTCCTGCTTCGTCTCGCCATACTCTTTAATACGTTCGACAGCAACGATATTGGTTTCAATATCCGAAGTCATGCGGACCAGCCAGTTGAGCGTCTGTGTAACTTGCAGAGCATAACTGACTGAGAGACCAACAAGACCCGGATTCGTTTGTCCACCAAGAACAGCAAAAAGTGAAGCGAAGAGTATAATTAAATTTCCAACCATCTCCAGACGAATGGCCAACCAACGATTCGATATAAGCGATGGATATTTGCATATCTGATTTTTATCCACTTTTGCATCGGATTCATCAATGAAACTGGAAAATAAATATAACAAATATAACAATACATGGTGTTCTGAAGTGTTTATTGGCCACTTACCGATCTTGGACGGCATATGCTCGTATCGTCGAGACCCCGGTTACGGTTTCACTAAAGTGCGAATAAATGGGAGAACGCGATACCGATTCCAAACGCATTAGCTGACGTGAAGTTGCTACGTAAAATCGTTGGGCAAAATAGTACAGAAATGCCATCGGTATTATCACGGCTAAGAAAATCGGCGTTGATATACTAATGACCACAACGGTAGCTAGCACCTTTTCATAAAAAAAAAAAAAAAAATCGAAAATCATATTAGAATCAGCCTTGACAATGGAATAAAAAATAATTCAAATACAAATGAGCAATAATATGAAAAAAATAAAAAAAAAAACAAAGAAATATTTCTATCAATGAAAAATTAAGTTATGTATTTAATTAGTTGATATTTCGAATTACTTGATTTAAATTTTTAATCAGTTAAAAGGATTACGAGGTTAATGTTAAAGATGAAAAGCGATTCAGTCATTTGTTTGATTAAGCATGTCAGTTATGTACCTTCTAAATGGATAAAACGATTCTTTGCGATTCAAAAAGTAGCAATTGGAAAGCGTTTTTATTTCTTCTTCTTACCTTTTATTTTTTTCTTTCATTTTCTACAATATGACCTCGCTCAACGCGCACCCCTCGATGAGTGCAACTCTCCTCAGTTAAAGTAAAACCAATGAAAAACAAGGGGGCTGCGCCCCCCTGCTCGCGTCGCTTCGCTCCGCTTCGCACTCCCCCCTTTCTTTAAGTATTTTTTATAGTGCACCCACGATAGTTTTACGTTTCTTCATCAATGAAGAGCTAAATATTGCGATTAAAATGAGTCTCATTAAATAATAAAACAATACTGGGGCATAATTATATTATTACATTTTATTATGACGTTATCGATTTATCGATTTTTGAGTTATCGATTTATCGATTTTTGAGTTATCGATTTATCGATTTTTGTGTTATCGATTTATCGATGTTTGAGTTATCGGTAGTTATCGATTTATCGATTTTTGAGCTATCGATTTTCTATGACGTCATCAAAAAGTCGGAAAAAAAGGGGGTAGACAATATGCTCATTTTAATCGCAAAAAAATAAACCTTACTAATGCCAAAGCTTTCTAATCAAACTCAAATAAAATGAATTGATTTTTTTCTTGGCCCTGTTTTTTTTTTTATAGCAACAATTAAAATTGATCGAATTTCGAATAGTTCCGTTGAGCGATGTTGCACTGTATTGTATGAATACACGTAGAATAGATAGTAAAATTTACCTCAAAAAGAATCAATACAAAATCATTAAAATCTTGCGGCAATGCTGCGTCAACCTCTTCAACATCCTGAGAGAATCTGGATAATATTCGACCCGTTGGAGTTGTATCGAAAAAACTCATCGGAGATCGTAAGATATTGAATAAAAGCCCTAAATGCAAAATGACGGCAGCCTTAAGGCCTCCATAAGCGGGTACCAAGTCGGTCCAAAAGGATAAAAGGCCTGTGAAAAATTGAACACTAAACAATATAAAAAAACTTCGACGTCTGATGGAAAGATCGTTTTTTAAAAAATCTGTATGAAAATAGGAGGAAAATGTTGTGCACAAAAAAAAAAAATATGGGTTGTTTTTTTGGAAAAAAGCTGAAAAGCCCGGAAATTTCAAATACCTTAGTTAAGTGTGTTATTTTGCTTAAATTCTCATATATCGTTACTATTTATAAGTCACGAATTATTATTTGACATTGTATAGGTTGGTTTCGAAACCTTTTTAGGAAGTAAAAAAAAAAGGATCGAATTTTAATAAATATTAAAAAGTGAAAAACAGTAAAGTTAGTTTCACAGGATCCTAATTAAAGCCGATATTTCAATGCTTGGTGTTGGAAAGTATCAATAAAAGCTAATAAATTCAGTTTCAGAGAGCATCGAAAACCCAAACCCCTATATTCAAAATGATTTTTTCTAGAGACCATAACGTCATGCTGAGAACGTAGTAAAAACATCTCTAATGGAATTCATATACAGGGTGTTCCATACTCAATGGATCAAAAAAAAAAAGGAGGTGATAGGGGGGGAACCCATACAAGCAAAAAATTGTATGGAAAGGGGGGTTCATCTTGCACTCGTAAGGAGCTAGAGGCGCGGAAAGAATTCGACTAAATTGGTGAGCATACTTTTAGGCGGATATGTAAAACTAAAACACTATTCAGAAATTTTTAAATTTCTTAGATTTTTCTTTTTCTCATGCTGCCTAAAAGTGTGCTCAATAAATTTGATTAAAATAACTTTTCTGGGAGTCAAAAATACAAAATAATTATTTTCAAACCTTAGTTTTGCATTGATTGTGAAACTTTTTTTTTAGCAACCATGGTATCAAATTGAAGAGAAAAACTCAAAGTTTTCGAAAAGAGTAAAAAAAAAGAGGCTCGATCGTATTTCTTTTGAATTAAATCACTTTAAAAGCCAAAATTACACTATTTTAGGCTTAGATGGTAGTACCAGAGAAAACGGAGTTGAATTATTTAAAATCGTAGTATGCAGTGTTAACGGAAAACCGCCCCAAGCTTTTCATATCATATGTGATTTTGAATTTACGGCCTGTAAGTGAGGAGCACCAGTGAAAAAACCAAAATATTGTTTTTTTTTGCATGTAACTCCTCAGGGGTGCATTTGCGACCCCCCTGCCATACGATTTTTGGTCCGTCTGGACCCCCCTATCACCTCCTTTTTTTTATCTATTGAGTATGGAACACCCTGTATATGAAATATTTTTTTTTTTGGTGTTTATAAAGCCAAAGTCCATAAGAAAAACTCATTTAGAACACCTTTAAAAATCAAAATTAAATATTTAAAAATTGGTTATTGAAAAATTTCCTTAATTTAAGACCGCATTTAAAGAAATTCGTTCACTAAATACTTAAGAACAGGAATGAATTTTGAACTTCTGGGTTTTCGGTAGCATTTAAAGATATTTCAAAAAAAAAGGTTAAAATCAAACAAACGCTTCGAATTGCTACTTTCTTGAGGGATAATATTTTATTTTGATTTTGATTATTTGCTTGCACCTATTTTAAATGTTTGACTGTTTATTCTAAAATTTTGTAAATTCTTTTCGAGTGCAATCAAATGAAGAGAATTGTTAATTTGTTAATTAATTAATTGTTAAGCAAATATTTGATGTGTAAGGAGTAATGTTGTTTCGGTTGTTTCTCATTAAAATGATGGTAAATGTTAGGACAAAAAAACCTACCCTAAATAATGTACTGACAAAAACTCTTATTTGCTCGGGTATAACACAATCCAATTTGTTTATATCACTTGAGAGACGATCAAGAATACGCCCCTTGGGTATAACGTCAAAAAATGTTTGTGGCGCTTTCAGAATACGCCCGAAAAGCTGTATAAATATGTAGTATGCGCCTCGACCAAAATAAAAGCAAAAAATTAAATGAATAAAAAAATCGAAAAATCAAAAATAAAAAAAAAAAAAATCAAACAAAATTAAATTAACAAAATTTATTGTATTTAGATTTTCAAACGAAAAGAAACTTATTTGGTAATCCCATTAATAATAATTTCAAAGCATCACTTGGTTTAACAGTCTTGGGTAATACGGTTGAATGAGAACAATAATGTAAATTTTATTTGTGTATAAAAATCATTTCTCATACCCCCTTGGGTATGAATTTTTGGCGTAGAATACGCCCAAAATGTGTGAATAACAAAGTATATATGGACGAAAAAAAAATTTTATCATTTCCGTTTTTGGACAACAAAATTGTATGTATATTAGGACATGACGAAGAGACACAGAAAAACGGATTTTAATTGAAGTATATTTCAAATGATTAGTTACAAAAGACGAAGAAGAAGACATTTAAATATTGTAGTCAATACCCATCATATATAACTATATATGTCACTCAGGAGCCATTTCCATTTTGGCTCTTTTCAACACGGTCTTGGGTACCCACCACGGTCTTGAGTACCCACCAAAATGAGCATTTTGCACTTAGGTACTCACCAAAAGTATTTCTCTCTCGCTCCTTTTTTGCCTGCCGAGTACCATCTCTTTCTAACTAGCGCGAAATATCCCGCTCAAAATCTATGAGAGTGACATATATGGTTATATGTGATACCCATCATCAACCGATCAAATCACAAAAAATTATTTCCTACACCCTTTCATACGTTCTCTTTCAAATGGGGCGGAGTACAAAAGACACGCTCAAATTGATCGTTGAAGCCAATCGTTTATATGAAAATTTATAAATCTAATGCATTTATAGCCAAAATTGTTAGTAACAAAAACTAATTGGGGTTTGCAATACCAAAAAAAAAAAAAAATATACTATAAAAAAAAATGAAATTATTTACCTCGAAAAGACACCAAAATGTGACATCAATAAATGAGGGTAAATCCTCATCAACCGTTTGAATGTCATTTGAAAATCTGGACAAAACACGACCCAATGGTGTTGTATCAAAGAAACTCAATGGACTGCGTATTACAGTTGCTAGCAGCCACAAATGCAAATTGACTGCAGCTTTTAAGCCTCCCATTGAGGGCACAAGATCTTGGAAGAATGCAAATATGCCTAGGAACAAGGTTTATTTTTTCAATTTTTTAATATCACAGTGGATCCGGAATTTTGAATTTTGTTATTTTCGAAATTTTTGTGGTTTTTTTTGGTGTTGGTGAGAGGGAAGTCTTCCATTTGAATGCAAATAAATATAAATATACATATATATTATATATATATTGTATAAGAGGTGCCAATGAATTCTGTCTTTAGAAATTCATTAATTGTTTTATAAAAATAATAAAATTAGTGAGCATTTGCAGCTTAAGATTTATCGATTCGCTCAGGGATATTTCGAATTAGAACTCATTAATTGGGAGTTAACAGCAAAAGCAAAGATCAAACGGGGCACAAAACACCTATCTATCGTTTACATATTATTATATTTTAAAAGCGTTTAAGGGTTAAATTGTTATCGAAACGTTTATATACAATATTAAAAGAAGAAAAAAAAAAAAAACTATTGGAAAAAATAATCCTTATGTATATAAAATTTAAAAAAATATATATATCAAAAAAAAATATAGACTCTTGCTGATTAAATAAAAGAGCAGCACCTTTTTTTCTGTTTACTGCTCTTATGTCAATGTATGTACGTTAGAGCGGATCAAATTGTTCGACAAAAAAAAAAAAACAGTGCCAAATCCTATAGCAAGGCATGATTCTAGGATTTTTTCTAAGCAAGAATGCCCAATCAACTATAGGTCAAAAATGAAATTTGTTTCGCCGGATTTTCGAAAGAAGGTCGACCTGAAATATGCCTATAAATATGCTACAAATAGTATGGGAAATTTTTAAATCAATTTGGTTTTATATCTTACTAAGATAATCTTAGCATATTTTTAGGCACATGCAACAAAAAATTTTTGCTTGCAAAACAAACAGAAATAATGCATTTTAGAAGGGTTCTTCAATAAAATATTGCATGTTTTCAGTTGTTTTACTTTTAAGAGATATAGGGGTGATAGTTTTTCTACCTTTTGAGAGGTTTTAATGGATAAAGACGACAATAATTTACTTAAAACGATATAAAAACCAATTTTTTCAAATCCGGCGAAACAAAATTCACTTTTGTCCTATGCTTTCTTGGGCATTATTGTTCAAAATTGTTCGCAGAATACTATTCTGCTATAGGAATACGTACTTAAAATTTGATCCGCTCTAATGTAGGTACGTACAAATTAATCGACATACTAATGTTCATATTTAAATAATTACCTGAAATGTTGTTGACATGAACATTCGGATATTCAATGGCATGACCATGTCTAAGACGTTAATATCATTGGAGCATCGGTCTAGTATTCGACCTTTTGGTGTTGTATCATAAAATTCTGATGGGCAATGCATTAAGTTATCGAAGAGTTTATGAAAAATGTTAAACGATGCATGAAGCGAGGCTATTGAAAGAATCAATGATGCACCAATTTGACAAAGGCCTGTGAGAGCATAAAATTGTGTGTTTTTTTTTTATGTAAAGGAATATTAAATTGAAATTGTATGTTGGTGTGAGTTCGAAAGGTTAATTAACTAAGAATTCAAAACCCATTAATGCACAATCCAATGAAATAAAAAAAAAAAAAAATAGAGGAAAAACAAAAATACAAAACTCAAATTAAGTTCTAAAAGAAAGAATTACAAACCGAGCATTTTTTTGCTGTAAAAGAAAGTTGGTAAAGAAAATAGTTTGTGCATAAAATTAATATACCATAAATATAAAGCTAATGAAACTATCCAAAGTGCCAGGGAATTCCTCATCAATTACATCCATATCGCCTGTAAAGAGATTTAATAATCGTCCAAGCGGTGTTATATCGAAGAACTGGCACTGCGAAGCACGTATTATGTGATAAAGTAATACATTATGTATTTCTTTGGCAGCCTTAAAGCAGCCCACATACAGCACGACAACAGTTAAGTAGGCAAAAATGCCTGTCCACGTTTGGTTGACAAGAAAATGGAAGAAGAAAATATTTTCTTCGATTAGAAATAATATATTTTTTGAATTTTGAAAATTTTCCAAATAATTTTTGATGGGCCAAACCATTTCATGAATTTGATGTGGAATCATTTAATGGCAGCATAATAAGAATAAGAGACGACTCATTGTCGGCACATCAGTTCTTTTCCAAAATATCTTTATGAAATATAGTTAAACGGATTAGAAGATGTTCTAAAGATTCTCAAAATGGTCAGAAATATTGTATAATTTGTGGCTGTTTCTAAAGTATGATTGACATTTTTCCATAAAAAAAAATGTTTTATGCGGATTAGCTTTGACATTTCGGT
This sequence comes from Chlorops oryzae, assembly GCA_020466095.1. NCBI lineage: Eukaryota > Metazoa > Arthropoda > Insecta > Diptera > Chloropidae > Chlorops > Chlorops oryzae. The sequence continues at coordinate 112,487,713 of CM035807.1, forward strand.
GGGTTAAAAATTAATAAAATTGTTAAGAAATCCTAAAAGGGGATCTGAATATACTTCAACAGAAAATTATTTTAAAAAGCTATAGCATGGAGCATTTTTAGATAAACTTAATCTTAACCCATATCCAAGAAGTAATTAAGAAAAATGTTAAACGTATACTTGCATAATATGCATTGAAATCCCTCATGAATGGAAAATCTTGTTAATAGTGCGTTTCCATATAGTGTTTAACTCTGAGATGTTTAGCTAAACACTTCGAGCGTTTCCACGTATGCGAGGTGTTTAAGTTTGACAGCTGTTTGTTTATTTACAATTGCAAGCATTGTTGCCATTTGTAGGAAAATCACTTGAAGGGAAAAAGGGACAGATTTATTGAAATGGGAAAAATGTAGGGAATTTTTGGTATATTATATTAAGATATATTTTGAATATAGTTTCTTGTCGATCAATTAAAACGACAAAATAAACGTCTCGTCTCGTGGAGTTGGAAGTGGAAAACCCAGAAAAAACTATATCTGAAAGAATTTAGGAGGATTTTAATTTTTACACGGTTTTGAAATCGATTTCTGTGACATGGCCCATAATCTTAATTTTCATATTTTTGGTAAAAATTATTGTTGAGCATCGATACTCTACCAAGAATCATACAATACAAGATTATGCGTTGCGCATATTATGCATTTTTTGTCGAATTTTGCCGTTTTTAAAAAAATTTAGGGAATTCTTTGTAGTTTGTTAGGGATTTTTTATTTTTGCTTTTGGCAACATTGCCATCGTTTTTTGTTTTGATTTTATTTTGACAGTTAGATATGCATGAAATTCCGATACGATAAATCGATTTTTTTTCCTATCGATGAAAGTGTTTATGAGGTGTTTAAGAGATAAACACTTCGTTTTCGCGTTTAACTTTTGTATGGCAAAACACGAGTTAAACATTTCGTTTAGGGCCCTAAACGCTTAAACGAGAGTTAAAAACTATATGGAAACGCGCTATAAGAGACACCTTACAATAGTTGATAAAAGAGTAATGTAGCAATCAACTTCCTTTAAAATGACCACTATTGTCCACTAATGAAGGATTTTATTGCATAAATTAAAGAATCTTATTCAATGATTACACAAAAAAGAATCCGTATTCGTGCAGCTGATTATAAATAATTAGTAAGCACTGCCGAAGGCCGCTGGCTAGTGCAGTGCTCCTTAATAGTCATAATATTTTATATTGTGCCTATAAACTAATAAATAAATAAATAAATAAATAATTAGTAAGCAACCGATTCCATGAAATAAGAAGGCCATTGAGGGGAGAAATATTCCCAAATGGGAGGTTCCTTTGAAAGCTAAAAAACGAAGTGCAAATACTGACAATCATCTTCTTTCGAAACAATTTAAATCAAGTAATTCGATTGATTTTTTTTTAAATAAAATAATAAAAAATAAAAAAAATCAACAAAGTGGGTCTTTTGCATAATGATGAGATCGATCTCTGATTTTTTAATTTTGGTGTATTTTATAATTTTTGAATTTTATGCAAATAATGAAAAATAATGCAATGAGTTTAAGCGGGATCAAATCAGAGAACAAAATATGCGAAAGCATTAAAAATGATTTAATAATGTAATGTAAAGGTAACCCTACAAAAATAGCTACAAAAGTCAACAGCTACAGTTTTCAATAAATTTTTATAAGCAACAAAATTGAATTTTATTTTTAAAAATTCTATGCCAAACATCATCAATACGCGCCACCATTAAAATTTTGAATTTTTAGTTACAAAATGATTTTCGCTATTCAAGACATTCGCCTTCAGATGGCGATGACGCGTTTTTCTATTAGAATTGTACATTGAGGAGGGCAAGCGAAATAAATTCTATGGGAATCTTTGAAGCTTTCATTAATTTTTTTTTTTTTTTTTTGTATATATTTTTTCTTTTTTTATGTATTACCGAAAAGCATGATGACAGCATTTGTGCCAGTACAGCCGGTAATGTGTTGTCACACACGTCGATGTCTTTTGAAAAGCGACTAACTATACGGCCCAAAGGTGTCGTATCGAATAGCTCCATCGGCCATTGAAATACTTTACGTAGCATTATAACAAAGACTTCCATGGCGCAATTAAGACATCCGAGTGCCAACAATAGGCCCGCAATGAATCGCGTTGATACTATATTGTTAGATATAAAAAGTATTATGCAGGGGATTATTTTTTTTTTGTGTCTATAAAAATACACAATTTATTTGAATACATCATGCCGGTAAGCAAGGAATCAAATTAAGGCAAATTTATACATGCAAATCTATTTACATAGAAAATCCCAATACAATTATTAAATACAAAAATTGACTTCATATGGAAAAAAAAAAAAACATTTTGAAATACGTATAATAGAGCGGATCAAATTTTAAGTACGTATTCCTATAGCAGAATAGTATTCTGCGAACAATTTTGAACAATAATGCCCAAGAAAGCATAGGACAAAAGTGAATTTTGTTTCGCCGGATTTGCAAAAATTGGTTTTTATATCGTTTTAAGTAAATTATTGTCGTCTTTATCCATTAAAACCTCTCAAAAGGTAGAAAAACTATCACCCCTATATCTCTTAAAAGTAAAACAACTGAAAACATGCAATATTTTATTGAAGAACCCTTCTAAAATGCATTATTTCTGTTTGTTTTGCAAGCAAAAATTTTATTGTTGCATGTGCCTAAAAATATGCTAAGATTATCTTAGTAAGATATAAAACCAAATTGATTTAAAAATTTCCCATACTATTTGTAGCATATTTATAGGCATATTTCAGGTCGACCTTCTTTCGAAAATCCGGCGAAACAAATTTCATTTTTGACCTATAGTTGATTGGGCATTCTTGCTTAGAAAAAATCCTAGAATCATGCCTTGCTATAGGATTTGGCACTGTTTTTTTTTGTCGAACAATTTGATCCGCTCTAACGTATAAGTATATTTCCTGATTGGTACGAAATTAATAACGACTTGGGTAGGCTAAAAGGGTTCTAAGTACATGCAACACTGATTATTACAACTTTCGGGTTAAAAATTCTGCTTTTTTCAACATACCAGCTTCATTAAGACTATCTATTGCGTGAATTCGGAGGGCTTTATGGTGAGGAGTTATGCTCTTTGACGCGGATGTTTACAGAAGTTTACAGAATTTAATTTTTCGGGACATCTAAATGAACTTTTTTATGGACTTTGGCCTGCTTAAAACGAAAGAAATATTTTTAAAAATATCTCAAAAAAAATTTTTTTAATCAATATAAAAAATCGGTTCTGGAAATATTTTTTTTGAAATACAGTTTTCGTGTTTAGAAGCCCAAAGTCCATAAGAAAAATTCACTTAGATATCTGAAAAAATAAAAAATGAAAAAATATGAAATGATGATAACCACCTATAGTTCTACACAGCTTGCTGATAATCAGGGCTCGGATTTTGTTGCCTATTAAAAATTAAAAGCATACTTTTTGGTGCCACATTTTTTCTTACTATCATTCTGCGAATAAATTTAAGCGAAGTTGAACTTCAAACCGCTCTTTTAACTTCAAAAAAGTTCATATTGAAGGTAAAAATCGAATTGAATATTAATTTTATGGGAGTTGAACCAAATTTTTACTCCATAAAGTATGCTTTAAATTTAAAAAAGTCAACAAAATCCGAGCCCTGCTGATAATTTTAGTATGATTTTTAGAAGCCTTTTTTGATTCGAAAAAATTAAATCCCTTGACTGCAAAGTTTTTGTAACACTGGCCAGCAAACAAATATCGATTGATGATATTGGTTTTAAAAAATTAACAAGCAATGGGGGAAACTATTCGTTTAAAATTTAAACTTTAAATAAAAATTTAATCAATTTAACTTTCTAATTTCTACTTTCTGCAATAAAAAAAAAATACTAATAAAACGGCTCTACGATATAATTGGCAATAAGTAAATGAAAATTGAAGTTACCGAAAATGACATTGCTATCAAAATACGAAATGTTGTTGGCAGATTCCAGTCAACAATATCAATGTCTTTTGAGAAGCGATTTATAATACGACCCAATGGAGTCGTATCAAAAATTTCCATCGGCCAACGAAAAATACTTCTTAAAAAATTTCTATGAACCGTCACTGCGCAACGGATAGCACCAACAGCCACTGTTAAAAGCAGAGTCACATGGGTTAAAACTAAAAAAATTAAGGGGAAGAAAGTTAATGAATGTGTTATGAATTTAAATAGCCTTAAAAAGCAAAAGTGAATTCAATTGAAATTTTTATTTGCAATAATATTTCTCTAAATGGCGAAGTATTGAAAAATAAAAGAAAAATTACAAAAAAAAAAAATAAATTATAGAAGCCAATTTATAACTGCATCGCTGTTTTAAGAAATCCAAAGCATTAAAAGCGAATGTTAGACGCTTCCAGAATTTCTAATATCAATTAAAAATACTATTTGGTAATTCTCTACTATGAATACAAATATTAAAATTGCCCAAACTGTGAGAGGCCGCATGTGGGACTTTAATGAATAAATAATTTTTCCTCAAACGGAATGACAGACAATATATACATTAAGGTGGATCGATTTTGTAACCTCCAATTGCCCTAGCAGAATATTATTCTGTTGCCCATACTTAATAATTATGCCGAAGAAACTATAGGTCAAATGTGATTTTTAACCTTCCGCTTTTGCAAACAAAGGTTTTTCATGCTATATTCGGACTTATTTTGGTCATCATTGTTGGTGAAAACATCTCCAAAAGCAGAAAAACAATCACTTCAACGTCCCTCAAAACTCGAGCCATTGAAAAAATTTATATTTTCTTTAATAACTATCTTAAAATGGCCAATTTATGATGATTTTCCAAGCAAAATTTTATTATTTCTCATGCCTAAAATTATGCTAAGAATCAAAATAAGAAAAATTCAATTTAAAAACATTTTTGATTAGGTAGAAATTCAATAATTTGTAGCATGCTTTTAGGCATATTTAAGATGGAACTTCTTTTTAAAAAGCGGAAAAAATCGGGTTTGACCTATGGTGACCCAAGCGCCAAGCACGCAAAAACCGCTATTCACCTTTATCATTTATTGTAGTATGCTTTTATAATTTTAAAGCATACTTTATGGAGCACAAATTTTGTTCAACTCACATAAAGTTGGGATTCAAATCGATTTTTAACATCAATATGCATTTTTTTGAAGTTAGAAAAGCGGTTTGAAGTTCAACTTCGCTTAACTTATTCGCAAAATGGTGGTACGAAAATATTTTGCCCCATAAAGTATGCTTTAAATTTATAAAAGTCAACAAAATCCGAGCCCTGTTAATTAGGTAGAAATTTCAATAATTTGTAGCATGCTTTTAGGCATATTTAAGATGGGCCTTCTTTTTGAAAAGCGAAAGAAAAAAATTCGGCTTTGACCTATGGTTCCCTGGGCATTCTTTCTCCAAAAAAATTGTAGAATCTTATTTCACTAGGACAATTTTCATTTTTTTTTTTTTTGTCGAACAAAACGATCCACCTTAATATACATATATATTAAGACAGCCATCTGGATACGCGCCTAATAGCCCGATATTGAGTGACTTCAATATAACCCTTTGTTTTGATGCTCATAAATGCTTCGAATTTCTATCTTAATATTATTTTTTTCTAAATTGAGGATGGTGAAGGCAATTCAGAAAATAAATTAAGAGTGCTTATAAAAGAAAAACTAGAATGAAGCTCATAAATATGCGTTTGAAACGAATTTGAAAACGATTTCTTTCGGGGAGTATTCACACCAGTTGTCATAAATTTACTTTTGACTTTTTTTTTTTTTTGCATTGAAAAGTGAACGTAATAAAAAGCGTTTCAAACGCATTGATCGAGAAATCAGAAATTTTTTTTGCATAAATTATTACCGCAAATGCTTGGCTGAGTACTACACGCCAGTTCAACGGCAGTACAATGTCAATGGTGTCGATGTCTTTTGCAAAGCGATTAACAATACGCCCTAATGGTGTTATATCGAATAGTTCCATCGGCCAACGAAAGACGGAATTAAGAAGTGTTGAATGCACTTCAATCGAGCAATAAAGGCAACCAATCGCGATGGTGAGTGTTGACAGGAAACTGGTAACCACTTTTGAAATTATTAAAGAAAATTTATACATACATAGATATACTTATATATATATATATATTTATTTATATATACTGGAAGAAATGAAAATTGAATTGATTTTGAAGGACAATTTTGAATTTTTTTTTCGTTTTTGGCAAACAAAAAGTAAATAAAAGCCGATAAGCACATGACCCACACTATTTTTGATGCAATTATGGACTTTTAATTCTTTAACTAGCACCAAAACGATGATTTTAAATGCAAACAAAGGATTCAAAGGAAGCGATTTTCGATTTTGTGTAATTGAGTTCGAATTTGGTTTTTCCAATTGACAAAAAAAAATTAAATTAAAACTGAAAAGTTTTACATATAATCACACAGATTCAGATTTATATACATATATAAAGGAAATAAGTTCCCAAAAGTAATAAAAAATAAAAGGAGAAACAAAAATGTTAGTTGAAAAAAGTAAAAATAGAAAGTTGAAAAACCAATCCACGTGAGTAAAAAATTAAGAAAAGAATTTAAAAAATTATTCAAGCAATAACGACAACATGTTCATTGTGCATTTAATTATATTAAAAATAAATAAAAATCAAAAAGAACGGAAATATAACTAGCACCAAAAATAAAAAAAAATAAAATAAAAAATGTGTAAGTATAAAATAACAACAATTAGGTTCTGCAACCATAAACATACCTTGACCGAGGCCGAATGCACCATAGACACCCAAATACATATCTCTTAAGCCTGTATCGTTTTCAACGCGCTTATCATTTGACCATTGTGTTAGCCATAAATTGGAGCCTATTTGAAATGCTTGGAATATAAAATTCAACAATATAGTAGCCACTGATAAGAAGATGCCAACGCTTTTAATATAATGTTTATATACAGCAAATTTTACCTGAAAAAAAAAATTAATTAAAAAAGGAAACAATTTAATAAGAAATCAATTTCATACTCCGCCAGTCTTTGATTTTTCAATTTCGATAAGTCTTCCATCGTCCAATGGTTTTTGGAGTGATGTCCTTGAGGCTACTGACATCTGTGAGTCCTGGCGGCTTACTTTACGACGTCTTAAGCTATTTTTGGCACTTTCCATTGATGTAATTGAGCTGTAATCAAAAGGGATTAAATTTAAATTCAACACGAAGTGGTGCGTGATATATTTGGGTTTTGGTTATGCCACAAGTATTTGTCATTGCTTGTGTGATTGGTCAAAATATGAAAATTCATGCAATTGCTTTCTGCTTAAGCTGTTTGCCTATATAAGAATATGTTTGTTCGAAAGCGATTGGAGTGAATTTTTTTTTTTTTTTTCAATTATATACTTACACTGAATCGGCCAAACTTTCCGAGCGTGCAAGCGATATAGCACGCTCTAATTTTCCCAATAATTCACTAGATGCTGTGCCCTCCAATTGCTGTTTGATTTGATTTAATTCTTCGGCTTCTTCACCGCCATCTTGCAAATGCTGTATTAGGAAATCGGCAAAGGCACCTTTTTGCGCTAGCAACTCTTCATAAGTACCGCTTTCACTAACTTCGCCATTTTTCATAACATAAATATTATCAGTTTGCGGCAGGAACGTTATACCGTGCGTTACCAATACACGCGTCTTATTGGCTAGCATACCTTTCGGCCCAACGACTTCCTCGAATATATGCTTACCAACGTGTGAATCAACAGCACTCAATGGATCATCGAGAAGATATAAATCCGAATCACTATATACCGCACGAGCCAATGATATGCGCTGTTTCTGACCACCAGAAAGATTGATACCTTTCTCACCGATTTCAGTTTGATCGCCAGCAGATAGTATATCGATATCCGCGCGTAAAGCGCAAGCATCAATCACTTTGTTATAGCGTTTGCGATCGTACGGTTTTCCAAATAGAATATTATCACGAAAAGTGGCATTTTGTATCCATGCTTGTTGTGGAACATAAGCAATGGAACCAACTGTATTTACCCGACCAGCTTTTTTATCCATTTCACCCAAAAAGGCTTGTATAATTGATGATTTGCCGGAACCAACTGTGCCAACGATCGCGCACAGCGTATTCTTCTTTACGGTCATATTAATATCTCGGAGAGTGGTTTCATCGTCACCCCATGAGAAGCTTCCATTCTCAATAATCATGGGATGTGCTACAAAACAGGAGTATCAAAATTATTAAAAGCAATTTTAATTATATTCATAACTCGACTTACGTTCTTTTTTATCATGTTGTACACTGTTTGGATCTAGCTCCTCGCTATTCATGAATTTATTGATACGCTTCACTGAGACTTGCGTCTAAGCATGGAGCAAATAAAAAGCGAGTTAGTTATTTATTCATATACATATATTCAAAGAACATAAAACATGCAAATTGTGAAAAGAAATTGAAAAAGAACAATGGAAAGCAGTAGTGTTCCGCATTAATGGAAAATTAATGAATGTATATTCAAAAAGAAATAGTATGACCAAATAAAATTTTAGACCCAAAATAAATGATTTTAAGCGTAAGTTAAACTTTTGAGCCCATCTTATGAAACGAAAAAGTTTTTTTGGAAGATTCTAAATTGGACAATGAAGTGTAATTAAGTTAAATAGCGATGAGTATCGTTAATTTTGATATAAATGTGAAATAATAAAGGGAAAATTATTGGTACCTTCACAGAGATGAAGTAAGAAAATTCGAAATATTCTCTTGATATTAAAATAATCTAATTTTTGCAATTCAATTAATTCTTGTGGCCGATCTTTCGTTTTATCTTTTGTTACAATTGCTCCTGTTAGGGGCCTTATGAATGGAGTTCGAAATTTTAATTTATTTCTGATCTTAGCTCCAAGAGTCTAATCTACATTTGTTGCCTTTTTATTCTTGATATTGTCTTACGCACTCATTTATGATGTATTAAGTTTCAATCTCACTCCCGAAAATGAAAATTTTCTAATTGCTTATCTACCAGTTGTGTTGAATCATTAATGTTTAAGGGAAGCGAAAAAGGTTTAAGCAACTTTTGGAAAGTTTTAGTCTTAATAAAGGAATTAAAGCTACGAATTTCGTTCTTAAACTTCATAGTTATGTACAATTAGGGAAAAATAAAATCAATAGGAAATTATCATGTTAACCAATAGTTAACAAAAATTCAAAACACGTGCTGAAACAAAACATCTCTAAGACAAAACATAAAAACTTGAAAATAGAAATAAAATTCAACTTACTTGCACCATGTTTGTTATCAACATGGGTAACATTGTTAATGGAAAACGCAAGATATTGAATAATGATAATGAAACGAATGTTTTAGTTGCATCTAGAACATTATTTTCATCAATTAAGACGTATGTTGCAAATGTTACCAATGATACCTAGAATTGTGAAGAAAAGTTTTAAAATAATGTAAGATATAAGAGTTAAAATGCTTTATAAAAAAAAAAAAAAATGTAATTGAAAAATAATCAACCCAGAGCCCAAAGACTATGGCGAGTCGACCAATTATCCCAACGATGGCTTTAAAACGCTGTATGTCTTTTGGCGATTTCCATCTTTGCCTTGAATGAGTTACTATTCGATGATTTATTTGATTTGATTCCTATTTTTTTTTTTTACCTCGACGATGTCGACAGCTAACATTGGTAACGTAGCTAATGGCAGTTTCAGTGTATCGAATAATGTGATGCCGACGAAGACTTTTTCTGCAGTCAAATAATTATCTTCACTTGCTAAGACATACACCGCAAATGTTACTAGCGAAACCTTTTTTTTTTTTTTAATTTTGAACAAGTTATTAGCTCATTAAATTTTTAAAAATATTTGTAGTCATGTAGATTTTTTGAAAAGTATCTTTTTTTTTTTCAATGAAAGGAAGAGTTTATTAAGTTCTTACCAAAAATGGCGCACAAGACCAAAGAAACGATGTGCCTGCATTTAAGTAAGCTGTCGCTCTCAAGGTAGCAATCTCTTTCTCTCTGATTTTAAGTACTTGATTTTCAAAGCTCGGCTCCCACGCATATAATTTAAGAACCTTTGAACCAAAAAAAAATCTTGATTAATCCATTATCCGTAACACAAACTCTCGGAAATTCTTTCCTACCTTAATACCGCTTAGAACTTCGTTCATTAATTTAACCCGCTCGTCCTTATATTTCATCTGACGTATCTGATAGTCCTTAATACGATTGGCAATAACACCGTTAAGAGGAATCAATATAATCATTACAGCCAAGCCAGCTAAGACAGAGGGTCCTAGCAATTGCCACAGGAAATATAAAGCCAATGCAATTTGCAGCGGTGCTGACCATAACATATTTAAGTATGTCGTTAAGTCCATAAAACGTTGGGCGTCCACAGCCATTAAATTAACGATTTCACCAACGGTTGACTCCTTACGTGCCGAATTCGAAATGACCAAGGCTTTGCGATAAATGGCATTTATGAGAGCAGTACGTATACGTAGACCAACGATAAACATTCGATGGAAATATTGACCCAAAACAAATGTTTGTATTGCAGCCACAATAAAAAGTAGCACAGCATAAAATATTCCCTTCCATTCCGGTTGCCTTTCTTTATCTTCACTAGCATAGTCCTCAACGAAAGCAATTATCAAGCGAAGAACTTGCGGTTGGGCGAATGTCAATAAATCACATATAAGTTTCATAAAGGCACCAAACAGGAAAACTCCACCGAATGACTTAACGATCGGTGGCATAATAGAGGCTTCACTTCTTTTACTACTGCTTCCACTGGCAGTATATTGCGGATTTTCAAATGATACTTTGCCATTACTGAATTGTGCTTTTGGCATTGTTGGCGTTATTGTCGTTGGGCTTCGTTTTTTATTTCTTCTTCGGACATTTTTATTCCAATGTTTGGCAAATATTGGCATAATCTCTTTACAACTATCCTGCGGTCTTAGATCCCAAAGATCTTTTTCTTCCAAAGGATTTCGATAGCCTTTCCAAGCCATTTTATCGAACCATTGATATGTGACGCGGGATAGAAAACTGGCATAATTTTCGGGTATTTCTCTCTACAAACAAAAACATTTCAATTTCTAAGAAGATACCATATATAAATATATACAAATACGATACCTCCGTTCTAACATATTTCGTATTGCGAGGTTTTGCATCTGCCCAGCAATTCAACAATAGCATGCAACATGAAAACGCAAAAAATATCATAAAGCTGACGTATTTATATTCTGGCCAAGTATAATTTGGTGTGTCTACTTGGTCTGAATCTATCACTCTTTGTCGTTCACGTTTTTCACGCACTTCCGTTCGACAACGAGGAATAGACAACACAACCAAAAAAAACCAAAATAGGAACTGGCATCCTGAAGTCTGTACTCCAAATCTCCGATTCAGCAGTAGAAATGCAAACAGTAACAACTGTAAAATAAAAGATCATTTAAACAAATCTAAAGATGATTAACATGCCACAATGAGAACTTACGAATGTTCCAAACTTGATAATTGGCCCCCAAATATCAACATCGAATATATCATCAGTATCTCTAGCTCTTATGTTCAACGCCATAATGAAGTCAATGGCGGTTATTGCTAATAATCCCAAATTTAAAGCTAATTTACTCAAGTTTAATTTGTTCCATGGAATATCTCTATCTAAGCTTGCTTTCAGGTAATAAAAATCAAATAACGAGAACAACCAATAGAAGGCACAAGGAATCCAAACAAGTACTGTTTCTTCAAAACATTTTGTAAATTCTGGAGTATTTGTGTACCAGACTTCGTTGGCGTCCTGCGAGAGAAAGCTTTAGTATCGATCAGTTTGCGAATATTGTTCTATTTACCCAGAATTTTGAGCCACAGAACCCATCCATTGGATGGGCCGTGCTTGTTTCCATGATTAATGCTGGTTTCGTCTAATCTCAATGTTACAATGTTTGATTTCAATTTAGCTGTCAAAGAGAACAGACCCAACCGGAATTAGTGTCATGCATGACCAAATACAATATAAAGATTAGACTGAAATTGAATGAGTTTTATTTCAATTGATTCATAAGTAATCGATGTTGTTTGTTTTTAAGAAATAGTTTTGCGATAGTTTTCTTATTTGAGTAATATAGTTTGTTTTATTTCATTAATAACTGAGTTTATTTGACAATTGACAAAAAATATTTTGAAGCAGTTAATTGTTTGCTTAAAATCATTTTCATAAGGTTTCTGCAAACTATATATCGAAATGTTCATTTTATTATATTATAGAATTAGTTTTTCCTCATTTGATTCCAAAAAGATGAATTTCGTCAATTTTTAAACCATACATAACAGAAAATAGCGATGAGCGACGCTTTTTTCGTGTCATTTCCAACTGGGAAAGGTTGCTAGCACCGAAAGTACTCGAGCGAGAGTCGGGTACTCTGTACTGATAGTGAGTACCCGAAAAAGTGAAGTACCTCAAACTTGTCACAGCACTAACTGTCATGCCGTTCTAGAGAATTGCGTACATTTTTCGTTTTTCGCAATAAATAACTATAATATCTACAATTGAAGGAGTTGAAAGTGTAAAGAATGTCTCGCCGACAACATTTTCTTGAAGCTGACGATAGATCCCGTGAAAAAAACTTGAGATTTGTCCGAGTAAGTTAAAAAAAAATGAAAACCGATTCTCTCATTTCCCGGCGTTTTGTTTTATCAACATGCTTTTTGTTGGTATTTTGCTTTTTGACTTTGCAAAAGCAATTCCGCATACGTTTGTTGTTTTGTTTTTTTTAGATATTTTGTTTTGATGGTTTACAATGTGCCCTTTTACATAAGGGCAACTACTTATTGCCGGAAATTTTTTGGTTTATGGGCGAGATAAAGCACGGAGGGGTTGTTTCTCTACATCCCCGCGCTTCGTCTTCGTCGTGGCTCGTAGGTACGTTCGCCAGAGTTAAGATCTTTGGAAACTTGTTGATCAATTGGTTGGAGAATGGTTAATTTATCCCCCGAATAGTCGCTGATTTTCATCTTTTATAGCTATTAAATGCTGTCTAAGCATTGCCTGAAGAGCGCCTCGTTGTTGTTGCTTGACGTCGAAAACAATTGTTGCCTCTGACCCAATTCTTCATTGGATATCGCCTTCATACTGGTGACTCAATTTCACGATTGTGATTAGACTGGTTCTACTAACGGAATGACGATTTGTCGACGATGACGGTTACGTATTTCCACCAGATCGCTGTAGCATTTCATCGTTGACTGGATTGCGTTGTCATTTCTTTTTGAAAAGGGGGTGTGCATGTTAATGTTTACATACGGCGAGCGGTTTTCGTAAATGAGCGTGCTTTTTCGCCCATACTTAGTATGAAAACTATGAGACAATTTCCTCACACCTTCATAGTAGAAGGGTCCTATCTTTTAACTTGCTTATCTTATCTGTAGTATTAGTTTTGTCTTTACGACTTAATTACATTTTTCTGCTTCCTATGAAATATTCTGTCATTGAAATTTCCTTGGATATATAAAAAAAATTTATTTTTTTGCGTCCAACTCTCAAAACACTTCACGCTCAACTGCATTTGAGCATTTAAAAAGTTTAATTGCTTATGCCCACATGCTCGTTTTACTTTTTTCACTCAATTCAATTGACAAATTCTATTTCACAATAGCAGTAAATTAAAAGAGCGAGCTTGGCAATACAATACAATACCCGACACAGGCATACACCTTAAGTTTGAATATTTTTTAATCCAGGCCCCAGACCACCACGACCATTAAGAAAAAGTACTCTGGAGATTCTGTTTAATTTCTTTATTTTTGAAATACCGCACCCTTATTCCAATTTTCGTTCTTGAAATTCTAATCGTGAAATCTGCTAATTATAAGCTTAAATTGCAAATTTCATTCAAATATCTCGAAAAACTTCACTTGCATTTGGAATTTATTGACTACCCACTGCTGTAGCTCATAATTAATTACATATTTGCGATAGGATGTTAAGGACTACAGAGGAGGCATACATGATAACTTTCCATCAAGTCATATTTGAATTTAAGGTATAATAGACAATTATCGAAAAAACTCCCTTTGCCACGCCCACTTTTTCCAATTTTTGGAATAATAACCATTTAGAGCTCACATGTCAAATTTCATTCAAATATTTCGAAAAATCCAAGTTTCAGAACAGGTTTTTGTGATTTTCCATAACATACCCTAGTGCTGGAGGTGTTGCTAAAACGTTCCGATCAGATGTCTAGAATTTGTATATTTTCGAAAACTTTCCACCACTTTCAATACGTATACGAATTTCGAGTCCAGCAAATTCTTCAACTATGTGTATAAGAAATACGGACAGAAACGGCTCTTTTCGTCGTCTTTCTCTCTTCTCTCTCTCTCTGATTTCTAAACTCTCCGATCTTCTACTTTTCTCAAATTTCCTCACTCTACTCATACCTTCTCTCTCAGTTCTCAACTACTTTATACATCGACAACTCTCTCTCTCTCTCTCTTCTCTCTCTCTCTCTCCTCTCTTCTCTCTCTCTTCTCTCTTCTCTCTCTTCTCCTTCTCTCTCTCTTCTCTTCTCTCTCTCTTCTCTCTCTCTCTCTCTCTCTCTCTCTCTCTCTCTCTCTCTCTCTCTCTCTCTCTCTCTCTTTCTCTCTCTTCTCTCTCTCTCCTCTCTTTCTCTCTTTCTCTCTTTCTCTCTCTCTTCTCTCTCTTCTCTCTCTCTCTCTCTTTCTCTCTCTCTCTCTCTCTCTTCTCTTTCTCTCTCTCTTTCTCTCTCTCTCTCTCTCTCTCTCTCTCTCTCTCTCTCCTCTCTCTCTCTCTCGAATCTCCTGGTGACGCTGATCATTTCTATATATATTTTGTATGGTCTATCTCGACTGGTTCTGGGTGTTACACACAACCACACAAACGCAATATACCCTCGACACAGAGTGTGTCGGGTATAATGCATTCATTACAATTCAATCGAATGCAATTGATGCGATTTCTTGAGAGAAAAAGAGAGAGAGAGAGAGAGAAGAGAGAGAGAGAGAGAGAGATAAAATATTTCAATTTACATTGCGCATACACACAAATGGATTAAAGTCTTATCGAAACGTGATGCACATTCGAAAAAGATTCCTAAGCAGAAATGAAAAAAAAATGAAAATTCATATATTTAGATGTAATCGAGCCGCAAAGTTTGTTTATTCGGCCGATCTTTACATGATGACGTGATCGAAAAATCAACAAATCTTTAAAAATTTGATTGAAAAAATTTTAAACTTCCCTTTTCTTTGTTTCATTTTATTGATTTGAGTAAAAAAAAAAGTACCTGTTTATTTTCAAGATTATTTTGACGACCCTCAACTACAGATTCTGGCTGAAAGCATCGTTTGAAAAAACGTAATGAATGAATTTGCTGTGATGATGAAACTGGTTTGACAATTTCAGCTTAGCCCAAAAATAGCTTTCAGCTTTGGAAAATTCTTAAAGAAGCTTGACCAGTTCTATACATCCGCCGAGAATTATGTAACTTCATCTCATTCGAAGAGATTAAAATGATATTAAAGAAACGACTTAATTATGTTCTTCATCCCACTGTGCATAGCCCGCGTGTTTCATTATTATTATTATTATTTATTATTTTCTATTCACAAATTTAATGAATATAGATAATCATTAAATTTTTTCCATTAATATTGCCCCTTTTTTTTCTCTTTTTTGTTAAGAATAAACAATTCAATTAGATTTTTTCAACGTTAAAATAATTATATACAGTAGTTTCGGTATATAAGAAACTCGTATATAAGAAAAACCCGCTTTGAAGAAAGGAATCTCAGGACAACAAGTCTATTTATATTAAGCTCTGTACAAAAATTTTTGTATATAAGAAACTCGTATATATGTAAGTCTTATATTATAAGAAAAATCCGCCTTTAAGAAACTGTTCACCAAAACCAAAAACTCTTTTTGTATGGAAAAAATTTTTATATAAGAAACTTTGTTTTTATAAAAAATTTAACACCCCTATTTTCAAATATCGGTAGTTGATATATCTAAGAAAAATTTTTCTTATAAACGGTTTTTTTTTATATAAGACAGAATTTTCATATAAACGGGTTGTTATATAAGAAAAAACCGGATATAAGATTGAAATTTCTTGGCAAAATCGACTTTCTTATATAGCGAAACTACTGTATTTCAAAATTTTAACTTGAAAAGCTCGCTCGATTTTATGCAAAGTGTGTTCATTTATACATTCACTATATTCACTTTTATTCAGTAAAGGTTTCTTCTTTAAATAGCTTTTTTTGTACATCCAGAAGTGTGTGTTTCTTTTACCATATTTGAATATGAAAATATTTTCTCTTTATTCATGATTGATGCTCTCAAATATTTAGCTCATATAGAAAACTTTCTTTTTTATTAGTTTTTATTATTTGTCACTTAGTTTTTATATGGGGTTTTTCTTCCCAGGATTTTAAGATCTACTTCATTTCAAAACAAAATTCGGTCTATCTTTATATCCGGATTTAGTAGGATGTGTGACACTGAAGATTGCGAAGCTGTGAACCTCTGATCGTCCTCGTGGATCAAATTTCGGTTCCATATATTTTATTACAGCTAATATTATCAGAGATTAGTCTTGTTCTATCAAAATGATTTTGTTTGTACTATCTACAACTGAATTATCTTCTCATATCGTTACGAGGTTTTCTTTGTTTTCAGCGCTCCACTTCAATAATTGTGATATTGTGATGCTTATCAGCTTGTTGTTAATTTTTTGCAATGTCATCGTTTATTTTTATTTGATTTACAACACTCACATCTGTTACATTTGTGATTTCTAGTCATATTGAAATTGTGTTCATTCAAAGACCCAAATAAATTCGTTCGTGGTTTCAAGTAAAGCTGGTTTTCATAAGAGGAAGATGTTAACACCTTTTGTAGGTATGTTATGTTCTTGGTTCTGGTCAAATCAAGTGTGAGCATGTCCAAAGCACATACATACATACATGTATAATTAATAGATGAAGATAAATTTAAATTTAAATATCAATACGTTAAGTAAGGAAACATAAAATATTAGCATTAAAATAATGAAAGTAAAAAACCTTATTTTCATTTTCCTTAAGCTGTAAATTATTGGAATGCGTCATCATGAACGACGGATTCTCATTTTATTAATTTTATTTTAATTTTTAATTTTTTTTTTTTTGTGGAAATTATTAAAGAAGGAATGTCACCATAAATGGCATTGACCTAACAGCCCAAAATGCAAAACAAAAAAGGTACTTTGGGGACGGATGCTTTAAAATTACGAAAATCAAAAAGTGAAAGAGTCAATGTTTGCGAGTAAAAATGATCATGATGAATGAGCAAAAGATAAGCCTGTGCTTTCAACTCGAAATTTATCACAAAGCCATCCAGGTCAGTTCGAGATTTTGACGCACAACAAGAGAAAACAAACTTTATTTAGATAGATGATACAGGCTGTACTTGAATTTTGCAGTTTTAATCGTTCGATCGAAGTGTGAATTATAATGGTATGACCTAAAGCCACTAAAGACTTGAATTTTAACTGAAGAAGACGCAATTTCAGGCGTGGAATCGATTAGGAATAACACACACACATCCAGATATTAATTATTCGAATTATTCATTCATCTATTCAGGCAATGTAGGCACTTCACATGCGTTTTTAAATTTTGTTGGAAATCAATCAATAACTTTCTTTATTCATTCTAAATAATTTGAAACTAAAAAAAAAAATAATTCAAACAATTATAGTAGAATTTACTGAGTCCAAAATAAAAAATTATTCATTTCAAACATGTCACTACTTCACGCTATCAATTCAAATAATTGTCAAACTTTTTTAATAGTTGGATTTTTTTTTTTTTTTCATAGAATCTTTATCAAAGCACTACTCATACATTTGCATTTGTTATTTCAGCGCAAGGTTAATTATTTCTACAATTGAATGAAAATCACTTTAGTAATTAATTTCGGTTCTATCCCTTTTTTATGTAATTTTTTTTTCTTAATTTTTTCTTCACTTCCATTAAGTATAATAAAATATTTGTCATCAACCCAAAGTAACTTTAGCCGGAATAAATTTTTTTGAATTTATTATGGTGGATTTTCAAATTATTCCGAAACTTTCACTCATTTTAGTTAAAAGCAGACGAATGATATTTCTCTCATTGAAAGAATTCACAAGAATTTTTTTGCAACGTTTTCTCTTTCGTTTGAATTTACCTTTAGTAAAACACAACCTGTTTTTTTTAAATGTTTTTAAGAACTCCACAAAAAAAGAAGACAGCCGCTCAATTTTTACTTTAACCAATACCGCTATTCGTTATAAAATCACTTTTTTGTTTTTTTTTAGATATTTCGCACACCTCCCAAGCAGATAACGACCGATTCCAATCGAATTCACGAGCCGACTGAGCTCAGTCTTTTAAATTTAATTGTTTATAAACTTTTTTCGTGCCAGCGATTCTCTCATTATTTCTCGCCGATTGACATTCCAACTCAATACAGCTACGTCCAAAAAAATTAGGAATAGTTATAGTATTAATACAAAAATCGTTCATTAACATATTTGAGATACATATACATACTGAGGTTAATAAATTGCTATCTAAAAATCCCAACTATTTGAATGAACAGTATTTACATAATAAAAATATTATTTCCGAATTCTTGTGCAAAAACCACGCTAATCGGTCTAGCATTAATAAATTATTGTGTAGAGTATTAACCCCTTCGCACCTAGTGGGGCAATACGTCCCACTCAGTTAAAACTTGATATTTTCTATTAGGACATATCGTCGTCCCGGAGTTATCTCCTCGTATATCACAAAATCAAAAAATTTGAGATAAGCACGTTTTCCCGCGTACTTTTTCAAGATCTATCCATCTGTCGAGCCTCCAGGTTGCTATACCATATAGTTTACGAGATATTTGTGAGCTAAATAATTGTATATCCTTTAAAATGATAGTTTCTACGCGTTATAACATCGTATATCCATATTTTGTGGATATACGATGATTTATATATGAAATTTGCGCAGTAAAAAGTTGTTGTGTTATCTCATCGTAAACAAAAAAAATTTTTTTTAAGAAACATTTTTTTATGTTAATTTTAAATAAAAAAGATTTATTCGTGTGAAAAAAAAACAAAAGAAGCAAAAAAAAAAAATTCTCATAGTAACACTCCTACAAAAATTTTCATTCTGAAAATAGTGTGGAATGCTTATTATAATATAACAAATTGCATTTCTTTAAAATGTTTAACGTCATCTTGTAGCACTACAGATCACGCCGCTCGATCAAGCGCTGTAAATACGTCCTCAAGCTTATTGTTCCTTTTAATAGCATACTATAAGATGCTTTTGAATTATTTTTCTTGGTTTGTGTAATTGTCGGGCTAGACCGATTATAGATTCCTGACTTGTTCAAAGTCAAATGGAAATGAGTGCAAAACAGCACAACAAAGCTAATGCAGGTAGTTCAGCTCCTTAAAACAAACGTGGAAGGTACAGTTTCGTTGTACCAACAACAATACCCATATCAATTCTTTATTTTGTAGCTTAGTTGATTACATAACGTATAATAATTTAATTTCCCCAACAAAAATAAGAATTCGAATTTTTTTTTTAGAAATTTTTTTTTTTAGAAATGTTTAGGTCACGGAAAAAGAATAAGAAGAGAAATGTGTATCATTTAAATAGGCACATTTTTAAGGTATCAGGTATGACTTTTGAATGCTACCTTTAATGTATAAAAAACATTTCGCTATTTGATGCAGTGGCAAGTCGTTTTTCTCAGGAAATGCGGAGTTAAGTCATTTTTCAACAATACGATTATGATTTGGGCTCCTTTTTCTATTTTTAAATGGAAAACGGATACTTAAATAACAAATTTCCTATATGAACTCAATAAAAAAAATTTTTGTTAAGTCGATTTTCGTGTCAAAACAAATAAAACAAAAAAACATTATCAAATTTTTATTAATTTATTTGCTCGTATATCCACTTTCCAACACAGGTTGCCAAAAAAGTGGCGTATACGATGAATTGTCAAAAATTCTTGGAATGAAAAAAAACCCTATAACTTAAAGAATTTTCGAAGTAACTTTAAATTAATGATCAGAAATAATAAAAAGTAAAGCATTTTATATAAGGAAAACAGAATCAACGATTTTCAACGAGCCATTTTTTTTATATGCCATGTTAAACTTTAAACTTCAATTTCCCAACAAAAGGTTGATTGTGATATACGAGGAAATAACTCCGGGACGACGATATGTGTCCCATATAAAATTGTGATTGGGATTATATATCCCAGGATATCCGAAGGACATTCGAAATTTTTGAGTATGCAGAACATGTTTTTTTGCTCCTTTATCCATTTCTGCAATCAGTTTTTCAAAAAAATGCCTGTTTCGAGAAAAAACTCCGGCGCGAAAGGTTTGAGGGACCAAATTTTGGCTGTTTTTGGAACAAATTTCGTCCCAATCGAAATGTTTGAAATGTTTGTTTGAAAATTCGTATTATTGGACACAAATTTTTCTTCCTTTTTTATGAATAAACCAAATACACGTAGTTTAATTTAATAATATAAGGGATTCATTCCGATTCGGAAACTTTACGGAAACGAGAATTTGTCACTCAACTGTCCAATTTTTTTAGGGTGATTGATTCGGTTAACCGATCGGTTAACCGCCCGGTTTCGCGCTTTGCGAGGCGGTTTTTTCTCAAAACTGATTTTTCGAATATCGAATAAATCGGTTTTTTAAAGCGAATACCCGGTTTTTTCTCCAACAGATTATTTTAGCCTTCAGATAGTTATTTTCTTTCGAACGTCATACAAACTGCATATAAAAATTGCCATGAAATTACCGCTATTGACGCCTTTTACACTAAGCAATTATATTTGTGAAACTCTTAGCGAATTCTCTTTTCGAGTTGCATTTGTGTCTACATTGAAAGTATATATGTATTATCATTAGCTACACTGCAGGAAGTACGAGTAGTTAAACTCTAGCGTTTTACTACTTCTAATTCCACCAGTACTGGTTCTTCTTTATACCTTTGCTTATGTCTTGTTCTGTAGAAAATTAACATTGCGCGTGAGCTAAAAATCACTAGTGGTATTCAAGCAACAGTGCAAATCGCAGTGTGCAATATTTGCACTGCTTTTTTTGTACGCAATTTGACAAGTGCAAATATTGCACACTGCGTTTGCACTGTTGCTTGAATACCACTACTAATTGTACACTCGAATTTACACTTTACTAGTGCTTTGGGAAGCAATTGGATAAATTGGATATAGTAAAACAATAGTTCTTTTTGAAAGATTTTTCACTGTGGTTTTAAAGGTAGAATTTTTTTTTTGATTTCGGTGTATCAACGCTTTTTGCAATAACAATGTCATGGCAATCCTTATTACTAACACGAAAAACAATTTTTCCATACAATACAAATCAGAGATCTATACGAAACTCCACCCCGTCAAACGATAAGCCCACATTTTTTAGCTAAGTTCTATTTAAATAAACCTTAAACGTGAATTTCCAACACATTAGGGGTATTCACAAAGGCGTCGGAAAATAGGAAAGTCGGAAAATTGGAAATTTTTAACTGCTTAAAAAGCTGTGCAAGATAAAAAAAAAGCTTAAAATTTTTTAAGAAGTCGCAATTTTCCAATTTTCCAACGTTTTTAACACGCCTTTGTGAATACCCCTATTATATTTCTTCATATACAACAAAATATTTTACGAACGATGATATGTATATTTTTAACTTATGGTATATCAAATGAAAATATGGCTGTTTTTAATCTATTTTAAACGCTAAGTGTGCAATTTTTTGTTTGGGTTTTTTTTAATGTTGTAAGTTTTTTTCAAAATGGCTTTTAAATAAAACAGTCACAAACAAATAACACCTGCCCCGAAATTTCTTTTTATTTGGATTTTTAACATAACCGGTTAGCCGGTTTTTAGTTAAATTTTATTTGCTCAATCGGTTTTTTTAATATCCTTAAATATCGGGTTATTCGAAAACCGGTTACAGTTAAATGTCGAATAATCAATCACCCTAAATTTTTTTGAAAATTTCCGATGAGAAAAGTAACAAAGGCATTTTCAAAGCTGCATGAATCAATATTTGATTCCTCAAAGATGAATTTCGCAATTTTTTAAACCATACATACAGTAGAGTACGGATAAATGAAACACGTTTTTTGCTCGAATTCTTGTGCACTTATGCGTTCTTTGCATTATTCCGTGCATGTTTTCATGGGAACTCATAAAAAAGGCTTCAAAGCACCTTGCACTTATGAGGTTTTTGCATTTATTCGTGTTGCATTTATCCGTAGTTCACTGTAACAGAAAAATAGCATGAACGACCGATTTTTTCGTGTCATTTCCAACTGGGAAAGGGAAAGGTTGCTAGCACCGAAAGTAATCGAGCGAGAGTCGGGTACTCTGTACTGATAAAGAGTACCCGAAAAACTGAAGTACCTCAAACTTGTCACAGCACTAACTGTCATGCCGTTCTAGAGAATTGCGTACATTTTTCGTTTTTCGCAATAAAAACTATAATATCTACAATTGAAGGAGTTGAAAGTGTAAAGAATGTCTCGCCGACAACATTTTCTTGAAGCTGACGATAGATCCCGTGAAAAAAACTTGAGATTTGTCCGAGTAAGTTAAAAAATTGCAAACTGACTCTGATGTTCCGGCATTTTGTTTTATCAACGGGCTTATTGTTGTTATTTTGCTTTTTGGCTTTTCAAATTCAATTCCGCATACTATTCTTGGGGGTTTTTTTTTTACGATCATTGATTTATCATTTGGCTTTGATGGTTTACTTTCGTTCCTTGGTGTCTTACTTTCGAGTGTGCACGCTCAATTAGCTTTCAACTATTATATTATCATATTGTTTTTATTTTAGAATCCGGATGAGGATTTGGAACAGTTTTTTGGTGGACCTGGTAGGAATGTTGAAACACCACCCCGTGAATATAAAGTAGTAACGCCAAAACCGGGTAAGTAAAATTTTATATGACGCGACGAAGTCTAGTGTACCTACCTTATCATATGGGTTCGTCCATAATCATATTTTTGGAATTTTGCAAAACATAAATCTGTTATTCAAAAATTAGTTCACCTTATGTGATCGCGCTCATTGTCTTTTAATATCGGTGATTACTTCAATAACGCGACTCATTTTTCGTAAAGTAAGATGAACCATTATTTTTTCATAAATCTTGCACACATATTTTTAAATCTAATGGCAAACGTGCCTAGGAAAAATTTATAAGACGTTTTTTATACGACGAACGTATAAGAGATCTTTGAGCTTCCAGTGAATACTAGTTATAAGTTACTGTATGAATGTGTTTAGTTTATTATTTAGTGTATTCTTTAGCTTAAATAGTTTTTAAGTTTTAAAACTGATAAAATCTTCTCTTATACTAATATTTTTCCTACTCCACTATGGTGGTTCACTAGTGGCGGTTCAGTTAGAATTTTTCTATATTTAAGATTACCCGTCTTCGCAGCCCACTTTCGTACACTGCAGGGGGGGTGGCAATTCAGGTTGAGGCGAGCCCCAGTTTTTGATGAGGAAGCCCCCGTTTTCGACATTTCCCTCAAAGCGCCACGTTTTTTTTCCTATCAGAAAATTTCGGAGAGCGCCCACAACGGAATTTTCATTTAGAATCGGGCTGAGAGTGATAAGTAAAAAATACTTCACCTATTTGAATGAACAGAATTAAATCAACAGCCAGCCCGATTCTGAATATTCCCGGGGAATTTACTTTTCTTGAGAGTAAACTTCTTCTTTTTTAAATATTTGGGGGAAGAAATTTGATGGGGAATGAGTATTTGACCCATACCCATAATTTTCCTTACCTATTATTTAAAAAAGGGGAATTTTAGGTTCGAGAAAAGTAAATTAAAGTCTGTAAAGTCATATCTGCATTCGTGTGGCAGGAAAAGCTTTAAAAAAATAGTGCGATTAAAAATTTTTAAAATAACTTTAATAAACAGACCGAACCAGACGGATATTCCCAACGGGAAAAGGTAAGAAAAGTTAACATTAAACATAACTGCCCATTACTGCCCATAGCAATGAATTTTTGTACAGCGATGTCCTAGGAAAATCGTGCATTACCATTGTAATTGAAACTGTAAGCACATGTCAATTTCGTTGTTGTTGGTAGAAAATATAACAAAAATCATCTACTCCTTACAATTACGATAACCAGGTAATGCATAGTTCCACTTTTTTGAATTTATAAATGAATCATTAAATTACAAAGTTCATATATTACGTATTTTCCCGTTGGGTTTATATCTCTTTGTGTTTATCTCGATGATTAATTTAATAACTCCGTCTTTGCAAAATCCTTAATTCACACTTCAATTAAAATCTTAAGATTTTTGTGAGGGCGTGTCCTTATCTATAAGATTATGAATATACCCTGTAGGAAGATGGGGGTAAATTGGTGCCCTCGAGTATAGGAAAAAGAACTAGTTCACGACTAGAGACACGGACAATGGGAACTAACTAGTGACATGGTCAACGAGGTGTGTCTACAGTTCAATTTTGTTCAAACATTTATGTAATATATATTTGCTGCTCGCGAATCAGGTCCTCCGTGGCGTAGTGGATAGTGTGTGCGATTAGCAATTCAAAGGTTCGAGCTCAAATCGCAGGGCGGCGAAAAATTTGGAAGAAAGGTAAAATTCGAAAAGTTCTAAACATTTAAAGGAAGAAAAACAAAACTTCGTCAATGGCCGGTTTTTTAAAGCATCCTGGATGAACTCAAAAGGACAAAGGCAAGCCAAACGATTCATCACTCCCAACGAAAAAGTCTCAAAGAGACTACTTTGCCTCGGTAGAGAGGATTTAAAAACTCTCACCGAATACCTGACAGGGCACTGCAAATTGAGATATCATCTCAAAAAGATAGGCCTTTCAATTGAATCTACATGCCGATTCTGTGAAATGGATGAAGAAACGCCAGAACACATTCTCTGCAGCTGCCCATCACTGAGCAGCCGCAGGTTGTTCCACTTTGGGGATGCCATAATCGCCCCATACAAATTCAGGAACGTCTTTAAACCGTCCCACAGTGCTTAACTTCATAAAGAACCTAAGGATGGAGAATTAAAGAACCACTGGGGTTAGCACAATAGATCCTTTGTGGTCGCGGTGCGCAACACTCCCCATCCTTAATAATAATAATAATGCCCACTTAAGCATATTTAAGCATAAATCAGAATCCGATGCAAGCGAGCATAAGATTTTTCAAAAATAAAATAAAATTAAAAATTAATATTAAAATAAAATATAAAAGAATAAAATGAAAAAATAATAAAAAATAAACACAAAAAAAAAAAAATTGAAAAAAAAATAAAAATAAAACAAAAAATTAAAAAAAAAAAATAAAATAAAAAAATTCAAAAAAATAAATTTAAAATAAAAAAATTAAATTAAAATAAAACTTAAAGAAATTAAAACAAAAAAACTTGTTTTACTTTGCTTTAATTTTTTATTTTTATACCGCGATTTAAAAAATTTTAAATTTTACTAATTTATTTACTTATTTTGTTATAAATCATAATACAATTATGACTATAACTTAGATCTAAGGCACTAACATACATACCGAAATATACGAACGCTTGTATAAAACGACACTGGCCGCGAAAAAAAAAAACATTATGTTAATTCACATACCTTAGAAGTTCTAAGTTAGAACGATTTATTGATAAACTATAATGATTTTGTTTGTTACCTAGGACAACAAATACAGTGAAAATCGGTTATAACGATGTCGAAGAGACCAGCAAAAATCCATCGTTATAACCGATAATCGCTATATCCGGTAATAGAAATTAAGAAGGATTAGAATATCGAACCAAACTTTACCTAAATATTCATCGCTATAACCGATAATCGTTATAAGCGGTATCGCTATAACTGGTATCGTTATAACCGGTATCGTTATAACCGATTTTTACCGTATTTGTATTTCATATTCAAGTGACGTAGAAATATGACAGCACAAATTTTTGTTTCTTATTCATATGTAAAATTTAATCATATCAAATTGTTTGCAATTCATTGTGAAGAAGTTTCGTGAAACTACACCCGAGAGCAATACAAAAATTAAGATATAAACAAACCGTCGAGCATTTTTTGAGAGAGCCTCTCAATGATTAAAGCGTTCTATCGAACAAGTTCATCAGTGTCGCAATTTTAGTTCATTAAAAGAACCGGCATGGGAAGCAACTACTTTTTCGGAGATTTCTTCTCGCGATAGGTGTGTAAAACCGCATACTGCCGGCCTTTAACATTTATCTAGTGACGTGCAGCCTCACAGGCGTCGGACGATTATTAATTAGATTTTAAATTTTGTCTTAATACAAATATTAATTGCTTAATTTTTGTGTTTCTATTCTTCGGGTCCAAATATTTCTGTTATGAAATTGTGTTAAAGTAAGAAAAAAACTCGAACCTACAACAATTAAAACAAAAATGTTTATACGGATAAATGCATGCCCAGTGAACATTTTGTGCCGATTTCTAACAGAAATTTGGCTAACTGGAAAAAAATTATTTATTATAAAAAATTATTTATATTAAAAAAGTTTAATTAAAAACTTTTAGAATTAAATTAATAAAATTAGTAATTAAAAAAAAAATTATGCATGGAACAAGACATCATTCAAATGGCCACCTCGGGATCGCTGGCAGTGCTTCAGCAGCGGAGAATCATAATTCGAGTGCTCGGCGTCGATACGACCGATTTAAATCATCTTCAACACTGGCCGCTTCGGCGGCTATGTTTTCATCACTTCGACCAGTTCGCATTCAGGTTGGCTCCTTCGAGTCCAAAAGTGTGTAGACACGCTCAAACTTTTGCACGGTGCGTCGAATTTTCCTGCTCACTGAAGCCATGATGACGGCCGACTTCACGACAAAATTCACGTTGCGTATTCACAACAGAACCGGAATTATGATATTATTTTATTATTTCTAAGCGTTCGGGAAGCGTGAAACGATGCATGGTGAAATGGCAAACTTTACTGAATATTGTGATGGCTGGATGACGTTTGTACCCTTTGACAGCTGTTAAGTAATCCCTATTGGAAAAACTATCATTACTATTGGGGCTCTGAAAATTATGATTTCTGCTCAGAATGGCCATAGAAAGACCCCAGAAAACATTTAGGTTTGAGAATGATTTGACATCAAATGTATAAAAAAGGTATTATCAAAGGTTAAACGTTTGATTTCAATTTGAGATTCTTTTGAGAATGATAGCATTCTCAACAAAAAGGGCAGTTTGTTCTGAAATTGAGAAAAGAGTTTATAATCTATTTTGAATGTGATTTTCAAACTGTAATTGTAATTTTAGAAAAAATGTACATATTCTCCAATCAATCTCAAGTCGAACTCAAATTTTAATATCAAAAATAATATCAAATATGAATCCTCGATTTGAAAATAATTTGAGAATCACATTTGAATTCAAAATTGAGAGAAAAAAATCTGAAACCTTTGACTTGTGTTTGCTGGGACACGGTTATTGGTGCGACATGTGTTGCGACTTTATTTGGAATCGCCCTAAAGTTCATCATTATCACGAAGAGTCAATTAAAAGTTCTTCAAGTGGAAAAAATTAAGTAAGAAATAAATTATTAAGAAATATGTAGCAAAAAAAAAAAAAAAAATGAAACCCTTAATCGAGGAAAAAAGATTTTATCTAAGAATTTTATTGTGTATGAATATTGTGTTTATTACGTATTTTATAATTAAAATTTGTGATGAACTTGGGTGACCAAAAAAAAAAAAAAATTAAATCACTTACAAGTGGAAATAATAATATATAACATAATAACATATAATGGAAAATTTCGACATATAGGAACCAATATATTCCTATATGTTGCGGGATTGCTCGAAAACATTGCCCCAATGGATGGAAAACGCAACATTTTTCTAATCGCAAACGGATTGAATACATGGACGCACGGACTAAAAAATCTAAAAGGATATATATGAAGGGAAAAAAAAGAATAGGCAATATAAAAAAAAGGGGATAACTTCTATGGAATGGGTAGTTAATAGTTATATAAAAGAAAAGAACAACAGTAATAACAGTTCAACGGAAAATTGCAAAAATTTTTGTCATGTTTTAAATTTTATGATTTATTTATAGTCCTTGAAGATACTTTTCGACGAAAAGCGAAATATCGGACGATTCAAATAATAAGAAATTAAAACTTGACCTTAAGCTCGAAAAAAGAGTACATAGTATTTCAACAAGATAAGTTATTTATTATAGTTAATATAATTTACAACTTAAGATAGTTACTTGTTTATCGATCATTGTTATTTATACGCACTAATTGGTGATTCCTGGCAAGTACACCGATGAAGCTAAAAATTTTCCCAAAAAAGCTCCTTTAAAAAAGAAATTTGCCGTTCAGAGTCGGCGTTAAACTGTAGGGTCCACTCTTCCTTCTAAAGCGATACAGACAGGGACAGGCCAAGCGACAGGTCGGCTGTAAGAAAAATTTCGTCGCGTCCTTAAGACCACAAAGCGTACCCTGTTGTAAACGGGATTAATAATCGCTAAGAAAATTAAGAAGTTATTTATACGTAGAGTAGTCTAGTGTAGAAAGCCAAATGAGAGAATTTTTTTTATCAACTCGCGGATCTAAAAAAAAAAATAAATTAAAAAAAATATAAAAAAATAAATAAAAAAAATATATAACAAAAAATATATAAAAAAAAATATAATAAAAAAATATAAAAAAAATATAAAAAAAATAAAAATAAAACTTATTCTAAAGACATGGCGAGGGAGCCAAAATGTCGAAGATTTTTAATCAAATGTCAAGACATCCTCTCTTTTCCTCTCTGAAGTCAGATCGTCGTCCTTAGAATTTTCATCTCAGTCGCAGTTTTTTTTACTCCCGAACGTTTTGTACATGGTCCAAAGCAAATAGGGATGTAGTATGTATACACACGAACTCACAAACTCATTTTTTCCACTGCATTCGCGACATAAACGGTGTCATCATATGACCAAATTCTTTGCAAGCCGCATGCATTGCATGAACAAAATATTTTGCCGGCAGCGTCGTCGAATCGTGGGAAAGTGTTTTGTCAGCAAATCTCACAAAATGTTATTCATAAGGTTCTAGATTATTCAATTCAATTTCATTAATGCTTGCTCAACATATTTTTGATATAAATAAAGCTGAAAGTTCAGTTGGAACTTCAGATTGGATTTACATGCAAAACTCTTTGCTCTTCCATTCTCGAAATTGGCGCACCTTTCGCCGTAAAAATATAAAAAGGTAAAATTAAGCGCTAAGCGCTGAAACAATTGGCGTATCTCCGCCGTATAAATATTAGAGATATTGGGCGCTAGCCGCCAAACAGATTTGCGAGTCCTGCCGCTCAGCAATAGCGGGACATAACACAATAAAATTCTCTAGGATATAAATAAAATAATCAATATAAAATCTAAAATAAAAATCCTTTTACATAAGGGTACCACAAGGTCATCAAATAGCAGAAAAAAAAAAATATGAGTAACGAATTTTTAGGTATATTTAGCTCAAAGATTTTGAGGAACTATTTTTAAGAATTTAATAATTCTTTTTTCATTACTTTTAGTTACATTTTTCAGCTCATTTAAGGCACTTTTTCGCAACCTACGTACCTACGTACTTTCAATCTTTCTGTATGCTTTAGTCCAGGGCTGTCCAAACTTTTTTCTCTGAGCCAAAAATGTGGCTCGCGACAAGCTCCGCGAGCCACTTTTCAAAAAATAAAATTTCTTGTCAAATAACGTAAATTTTTTTTATATATCAATACCACAAGTGGCTCGCGAGCCTAAGTTTGGACAGCCCTGCTTTAGTCCAATAGCCTGTGTAGATAGAACCTGTTGAATATGTTTGATAAATCCTTTAAAAAAAACTATTCTTTAGTGAAAAAAGGGATGTAAAAAAATTGGAAACAAAGAGAACGCAGTTTAGCTTTTTTGAATTTTTAACCCTTCAATTCCCATGTCTAAGCTGATGCAATTTCGGCTCTTATTTTCCATTAAAATGACATACATAGAATGATTTTTTTGTGTGACAAAAAATATATGTATAAAAAAATATTTAGTCCATCTTATTTTAATGGTGGACCACCTACAGACGATGAGGCATATTTTTAAAATTGTATGGAAATTTGGAAATATGATTCTCAAAGATTTGAAATGTTGGAATCTTTTAATAGTTGAGATGCCAGAGGCTTTGGGCTCAACTCCCAGCTCGGGCGTGGATGTTAGCTGTGTCGTTTTTTCAGTTTCTGTAACTCTTTGTTTTCCCATTATTCGTGGCATCACAACGGGCCCATGTGAGGCCTAAGTGAGTCACCCTTAGAGACAGCCACACTAACCAACCAACCAACCAACCAACCAACCAACCAACCAACCAACCAACCAACAACCAACCAACCAACCAACTAACAACAGTTAAGCAATGAAATTACTTAATTACTGCTCAGAATGGTTGTTACAGGTGTCACCTGTAGGACTGTTTTGCGTAGAATTGCCCATTTACAACTCTGCAGCAATAATAGAAGAATTATTATAATCATCATAAGAAAGATACACCTAAAGATAATAAACAAGTTGCAATCGGGACAACCGAAAATGCAAATGTCATATTGCGATTGGTTAGTGTTGCCAGGAAATGGTTATAAATTAGTAGTGGTACTCATGCAGCTTCGCAAATGCCTTCGCAACTTTGCCCATCGTAAATTTTCATATAAATTTTGACAGTTGTGTGACAAATTTCTCATTTCCCACAATACTCGAAGCTGCATGAGTCCCACTAGTGTCTTATTACTTCAGCTATAGAAATAAAAATTTGAGGAAAATTCGTTTAAAAAAAAATTTGCATTATGCCAAAAAAATGAATATGAAACCTCTTGCACCTGTGTGTGACACTGGGAATTGAAGTGTTAATATTTTTAGAATGCAAACAAGCGTCAAACCTTCTTAAAAAGAACTTGCGAATAGCTGGGAAGCTGGCTGCTTCCACTTAAAAAACAAAAAACAAAATAATTAAAAAAAATATATAAGTATATAAAAAGCCTACTCTTTGTAAGAATTCTTCTGAAATTATAAGAATTTAATGAAGTCTCTCTATTTTTGTTCTGCTGTGTTGATGTGTATGTCTTAATAAACATTCGCATACCAATTTTTTTAGACGAAGACACTGCAAGAATTATGGATGAGCGAAAGGAATTCTTTAAACAACTAGGTCTAGCAAGGCACGAAGCCTACGAGTGGGCTCAACGTAGCATGAATATACCCGGCTTCGATGTAAACCTTTATCGTGATGAAAGGCATACTCTTCGCAGGAAAGGCTTTGGACAAGCAGCTGTGGACAAAGAGCTCTTGAAAGAAATAAAAGAACTTTGTCGTAAACATATGCAGAGCACTGGTGGCGATCGACATCGGTCTGAGCGATCGAGGAGTTCAGATGTCATGGAAATTTCTAGGTCCGGACGCTCCAGTCGTTCTAGAAGCCGTCATCAAAGTCGAAGTCCATCAGTGGAACGAACGCCACCACCGCCTCCAATGATAGGCGGAAACTGGCAGCAGTATGTGGATATTGTGGAATTGGTGCCACAAATAATTGAACATCCAGATGGACGAAACATGTATGAGTTAAATACGAGCCCGAGAAGGAGGACGATCACGATCACGATCGCGATCTCCAAGGCGTCGAAATCCGAGTCCACGTGAAAGATTCCCACGACGGCGACCATCTCGTTTTGTAGACATTACGGATCGTGACATATTAACTATGGATTCCGAATTGAGCCCGAAAAGGAGAAGGAGATCACGATCACGATCGCGTTCGCGTTCTCCAAGGCGACGAAATGCAAGTCCAGTTCAAAGAATAATGCGACGTCGGCAATCTCGTTTTGTAGACAATCCGAACAATGATAACGTAATAGAACGTATTGAGGCTTCACATTCGGGGCGACGTTTTGAAGAGCAACAATTTCGACAGACAGTTTTGGAGCCACAAATTAGCCCAAGAAGGAGAAGATCAAAATCACGATCCCCAAAACGACGAATTGCAGCAAGTCCCGGCGCAGAGAAGAGACGAAATCAACAATCATCTCGTTTTGCAGACGTTTCCAACAATAATGATAATATGAATAAAGAACAGAATGTCAGTCCACCAGGAAGCCCAAAATGGGAAACAATGCTCGCTGCGATCGATGAAGTTATTCAAGAACAACATCCGAATCCATCAAACGCAATTGATGTGACTCAGAAACCACGTAATGAATCCAATCACGAACAAACTCAAAATAAGTCATCGTTTAAAAAATTTATGGAAGAAATACAGCGTCAGGTGCACGACGATACGGGCCAAAATCGTCCGGAAGCATCATCTGGAAATCGCGCACCGAGTCCGAAACCGCAAAGACCTCCTCGAAGTAATCCGCAACGGGAAATAAATTCGAACGGAGCAGATGTGAGCCAAAAGACCCAACAAATAATTACTTCGAGGCCTGAATCACGGGAGTTACCACCACCCGGTCAGTCAAAAAGACGTACAAACTTTACAAAAAAAGGTAGCAATTGGGTAGTGATCCCTGAAGATGACATGGAAAGAGATAAAATGATCATTGCCGCGCATGGTTCAAAATTTTTAACACATGATCAGCAAAAGGATCACGAGAGGATGTATAGAAATATAGTCAAGGGTAAGGAGCCAGCCTATAGGAAAACAATGCGACAAGTGCGATCATCAACCACTTGGCGTCACTCCTCCAATCAATCTTTGCCCAATTTGAGAAAATCAACATTTTGGAAGGGTTGGTGGGAGACAAATGGCTGGATCGAAAAAGATTTACTTAAAGTGAACGATAAGGATCCCGATTTACTTGCCGAAATCAATATCGATCGTACTGGCCATTTAACATATAGAAAAAATCTAGCAAGAAAGCTTCTTATATCATGCGAGAAAGTAATTGTTGACAGCCTAAATAAAACTAGCGGCATGAGAGTAGAAAATTCATATGGATTTCTTAAGGCGAAGGTTATGCTCTTTGAGTTGTTCGTCGATCAAACTATCCCAATGTCAGGTGCATGCAGAGGAATTCGAACTCATATCACAAAGTTACTGGATAAAGCGAACATGATCGTCTACTATTTGAGCTTGGTTGATGAATGGAAAAAATACTACGAAACTATGAAGAACACCAATGCACCAAACCGAATGGAAGCAATACAGTTTCTTGCCGATAAGGTTTTCAATTGGCTTGTCGGGTTGGCTTTCATTGAAATAAAGGTACGTGTTGCGATTTTTTCTTCGTCATAATTTTTGAAAATTCTTTACGAATATTCTATTAAAGTTTTCAGCCCGATTCTGAATATTCCCGGGGAATTTTCCCTGCGAATTTGAGTAAAATTATTCCATTTTAAAAATATTAGTGCGGGAATATAAAGGGAGCAAGAATCTCGAAGATTTTTAAACAAGGGATCATCAAATCTTCCCTCTTTTGTTTTGACGCTTAGAATACTTCCTTTTTCTATGGAAAAACACTTCTAGGGGAAAAATTACCGGGAAATATTCATTTAGAATAGGGCTGAATATATCATTAAAAGGAATAGATCGAGGTTATTTGAAATGTATATTTAGGAAAAAATTGAAATTTATAAGGCAAGGAAACGCAAATCAAGCGAATATAGAATTTCTCATGCGTTGACGGTATCCCCCTGGCCTAGAAATATACCGGCGAAACTAAAGTATCTTAACTATAATTTACAAAATCTTATTTAAAACTGATTTAAATATCAATAGACGTTGAAAAATTTATAGGTCAGTTATTACTGAAGTTCTTCATGTCTAAGGCTAAAAATTTATTAAAGACAGAAACATAAAATATTAAAAAGTTTGCGAGATATAGCCCATAAGTGAAAGCAACAAACAGCGCAACTTATTTCTCGGCCAAACTTTTCGAGATTCATTTCAAATTGACCTGTAGCCGCCAATCTAGGAAAACTAATCATAAAAATTGATAAATTTATAAAGAACTTTGAGGAACTGCAGTGAGAATATTGTTTACATTGGCTGACCAATGTATCACAATGTAATAACAATAATAATAATATAATAAAAATAATAATAATAGTAATAAAAATAATAATAATAACAGCAAACATAAATAAAAAAATAAAATAAAAATACAATAACGAAATCAAAAATAAAATAAATAATATTAAAAATAGTTACAGTAATTATAAAATAAAAACCATAATCGGAAAGGCTCACTGGAATTGGGATAGTTGTGGCATATAAAAATGCAGGGTCAACGGATTTGATAACGCTTGTTAACACCGGAAATAAAAAAAAAAAATATTTTTGGAAAAATCCGAAGGCGGAGCCCAAAGTTACGAAAATTGAAATAGATTAATTAATTAGTTAAAATTATTTTTATTTCTTTATTTCCCTTAAATTGAAGTTTATCTAAACACATAGAAAGAAATTGATTGGAAATAATATCAGTTAAATCCCTGCAGGAAGCCTGTCGCCATATGGCCCCATGTCTATATATTGACGTCAATATAGACAAGAGAACTAGTTCCAACGTCAACAGTATTTATAGGCGGTGTCATTAGAGAAACTGTACTGTCAAGAGGTATAGTTCATCTTTATTGACCATGTCAACAACGTGTCTCCTTATAAAGCGAAAGAGTACTCCTTTTGTCTACATAATAGTACCGACGTCAATAGTTTGTCAATAGTTTTTCGGTCTACTGTTGACATTCAATGACAAGTCAATGTTAAATGTCAATAACGCAAAGCATTGCGACGGGTATAACTGGTCAGTAGTACTGTTGACGCAGTCAGTAGAGAAAGGGATGCAAGGATGCAAAAAAAAAAAAAAAAAAAAAAAAGGAAGCAGAATTACGTACACTACGGAGTGCAGGGCGGAGTAATGCCTGGTTTCTAATATAAACAACATACACACATATGTATATAGACCGGTTCTAAATATTCCCGGGGAATTTTTCCTCGCAGATTTGAAAAAAATTCTGCCTTTCTAAGCAAACTGGGAAGAAAATATAAAGGAAGCATTAATTTGTAACATTTTTAAGCAGAGACCATCGCATTCTTTTCTTTATTGTGGCTAAGAACACTTCCCTTTTCCGCGGAGAAAAGTTTCTAATGAAAAAATTCCCTTGGGAAAACTCATTTAGAATAGGGACTGATATAATACCGATCTAGCAACTTGTCAAAAAAAAAAAAAAAATCCCCTTAAAATGTGAAAATATTATTTTTTTGTAACCGGGGGATCAAGGTGTATTTAACAAGATGATATCAATATTACAACAAAAACAACAAATCTGAAACTAAACTGTCAAATTATATGAAATTTTTTGACTTTTTAGTTCCCTTGCAACAATAAAGCAATGTGTTTGTTTTAGATTTGTTGTTCTTGTTGTAATATTGATATCACCTTGTTAAATACACCTTGCGGGGGGATACTCCAAAACTTTTTTATTAAAAAAAAAAAATTCACTTAAAATGTGAAAACATCTTCAAGACCGAAGGCCGAAAAGTTTTCCATACATCATAAAGACTAAATTTCCAACTATCGAAACGATCACTACGAAGTGGTGGTATTCCAAACGTGATGTATTGTTGCCACTTAGGTCCGTTTATATGTTCATCAATCCAGGAGGAATAGAAAGCAACATCGGAGTATATTGAAAAAGCTTCAAAACATGAATATCCAAATGAAACAATTCCAGCCACTTTTTTATCACAAATTAATGGTCCTCCTGAGTCCCTGTTTTCAAAAATGTAGGTACCCAGAACAGTAGGAAGCATTTTTATGAAAAAATTACAAAACTTACCCAAAGCAACTTCCACCATCGCCTTCTCGTTCATACCCAGCGCATAACATTCCTGGTTTATGGTTAACAGCGCATACATCGTAGTCAATCGTAGTCAAACTGGCTTTCAACAAATGGGATGGATTATTCCCCTTTGATTAAATTAAAGAAATTAATATTACCTCAACATTGAAAATATTGTAATTGAAGCCTGAATTCCAATTGCGCAGGAGCTGCGTAACGTGAATTCCTGCAAACATTCAACACATGAAAACATATGGAACTAGTTCGAATCAATTTCCTGCACGCTCACGCACACGCACGAGTTCGAAAAATTGAATATTTCCTGCGCGTAAGCAACATGACAGCTGAGTATAACAGTTGAAGAAAGGAATATAACAGTGTTGTAGAAACTATTGAGTACTTTTTTATGGTACTTGGTACTACGGACGTATCCTTTTCTTCCTTAATCAATTAATATGCATTAAATTATGTTTTCTTTTAAGCATCGGTCTCTATATATATGATTTCTATAACTTATTTGCTAAGTAAAAGGGAATATTACATTCCGTTCATAGAAAATAAGACGAGTACAAGAGTAGCTAAAAATGTACTGAGTCAAGTTCACACTCAAAACCGCAGCAATGACATGCCCATGCACACGCATTATTGGAAATTGAATTTTTCCTGCACCTCCTGCAGCAGGAAATTTCCTGCACCTCCTGCGCTATTGGAATTCAGGCTTGAGTTACATACATGTTCAGTTTTACCCCATCCAACAACCTCGCATCTCGTTTTTTGTGGTAGTTTCACTCGATTTATGGAAATCGGTCGGACAAGTGGATGGCCCCTTGGAACTTCTTCAAGTAAAAACAACAATGCAATGTCATTAACAGCCGTCTCAGTATCGAATTGCTCATGGGTTACAATTTTTGTGATTGCACGCATAATGGTATTATTATTCACAGCGTCACCCTTCAATACACCTAAAACCACATACAAGTCAGACGCTTTGGCGTGGGTAACACTGCAAGTATGGCGAAATTTCATCGATTTTTATTTATTTATTTTCTTCTATTATTATTATTATCTTACTTTTGAAAACAATGTGCCGCAGAAAGCACGACATTCGACTTTATCAATACACCTCCACATAGGTGTCCCGAACCAAACGATTTCATATCCAAAACGCGTATTCTCAGTGACGCTGTATATCTGGCTTCTTCCCATGTCGCTAGTGTACCGTTTATTATTTTTTGATCATCGCAATCTTTTCCGATTAAATCCAATTGAAAAATTTAATTAGTCGAAGCCAAAGAACAAATCGAGATGAAGCTCTCTCACTCACTTGCACTGGGCAAACATCCGAATAAAATGAGTCCCAGAAATCCCAATTCAAGCCACATCCTTTCGGTGTCTTCCCTTTTTACACAACAGAAACCGGAGATGAAAAAAATTCTTCAAGGTGAGAATCCTTAACGAAAATACGACCCAAAATCCTTCCTTAAAACGAAAAATTTCTTTCTTTTCAATTTAAATGAGCAATAAAAATTATATGAAAATATATTTGCAAAAAAAAGAAAAAAAAATTATGCAAAATTTCAAAATTCGGCATATTTCGACAGTACACAATGCCAATGAAAAGCATAGCCCTGCAGGAAATGTCAATAGGGAATCTATATTCTTTCTCTACTGACTGCGTCAACAGTACTACTGACCAGTTATACCCGTCGCAATGCTTTGCGTTATTGACATTTAACATTGAGTTGTCATTGAATGTCAACAGTAGACCGAAAAAACTATTGACGTCGGTACTATTATGTAGACAAAGTAGTACTCTTTCGCTTTATAAGGAGACACGTTGTTGACATGGTCAATAAAGATGAACTATACCTCTTGACAGTACAGTTTCTCTAATGACACCACCTATAAATACTGTTGACGTTGGAACTAGTTCTCTTGTCTATATTGACGTCAATATATAGACATGGGGCCATATGGCGACAGGCTTCCTGCAGGGAGCGAACTACGCCAAATAAAATGCTTCAATAGAGGCTCAGAGGATTGTTAAATCTGAGAGATTCGCCATCAAGCTTGAAATAATATTGCGATCAATCAATAAAATTCGATCAATCGTTTCTAAATTAAATTTAGGTAATTTCGACCTCGAAAAACATAGGTACTTTGAAGTCTGGTCATTTTTAAGACAAAAATTTGGTTAAAAATTAGTAAAACTCAACCAAAATAGGTCGAATGGACTTAATGCTGGTCAAATTTATTTATTTTGCTTGTTGGGTAGATATGAAACGGATATCCGATTAATATCCGGTATCCAGATAAAAAAAAAAGTATTCGGCCGGATAATAAAATTGTTTAATTATTCAAAAAGTTTATTGGACCGTGGCAGGATGGCGTCGGCGTAGTCAAAATTGTTTTTACCAGGGAACGTACTAATATTATATAGAATGTCATGCAAAAATAGTTTTATAGTGCCTCGGCTCGGCCTCGCACCTAGCTGGATATCCGGCAAAATCACTATCGGTTGCATCTCTCATAGATGCAACGAATGCAAATCGAATTAATTTAAATCAACTGCGCTTTTGATTGGAACTGGTTCAATACGATTGGATGCGTTGAATATTTGAAGGAGTTCCAGCGCTATTGGAAATTAGGCATTACCTTTAAAAATTCAAAAAGAAATATTTAATATAAATATATAATTATAATGTAAAAAAAAATACGACAGATAAAAAACAAAGGTTTTATAAAATGAAAAAAAAAAAAAAATTAACTCAACTATTTTATCTAGAATAGTTATATATATATATAGTTAATAGTTATCCACTGATGACACAAAAGATTTTTTCGTGGCAAACCACATGCAAATTAAAAAAAATACCTATATGTATGTTTCTTTATTTAAGGGGGTCTTCTCATTGAGCAACTTTTTTTTTCGACTTTTTTTTTTTGCATTTATTTATAGCTTGGGTACTTGTGAATATGCCCCTAAAAGGATTTTTTGAAATTCGAAATAGTTTAGAGGATGTAGCCTTCTTTGTCGAGCAAGATCTGCGCTAAAACGAGTAATTTTTGCGTTGCTTCAAACTTTAAACGCGTTTATCTCGAAACCACGTTTTTCGAACTGGCGGCCATGATATCTCCAGTTCAACTGAACCGATTTTCATGAAAAAAAGTGGAATCGACGCAGAATTGTCACCATTCTCGGGTGAACCTCGACCATAATTTAAAAAAAAATTTTACTATTTTTTTTTACACTAAACTACAAAAAAAAAATCCCGAAATTGAAATTTTTTTTTAATGGCCGCCATTTTGTCAAAAAAAATCACAAAATTAAGCTTGAGGTTCACCCGAGAATTACATCTATACTGATTATAACCCCGTTTTTTTTTCCATTTCGGACGCTCCGGAGACCCGGAATCGTGGCCGCCGTGACGCACCTTTTTTTCACCACCAACTTTGAAGTCTCATTACTTTTTGAACAGCCCACGTATCGAGGCAAAAAAATTTTTTTAATTTACTTTGAACCTTTTGTAATACAATAAATAAAAAAAGTTTTCAATTATTTTTTGCGTTTTCAAATAAGAATTTTTTTAAAAAGGGTCCAAAAAACGGGTTTTCAATGAGAAGACCCCCTTAAAGCATTACATAACAAATCATTGACTATTAAATAAAAACAAAAAATGTATGTATATATTTACAGCGTTTCTCTCATCCAAAAATAAATCCACCTTCAAAAGATGGAAAATTGAAAGATATATTCAATCAAGTTTGTCAAATTTCAAATAACGATCCTCAAGTCCAGAAAGTATTCTTCTTTAATGGAAAGCACGTGCAACCAGCTAACGTTCTTAGAGAAAAGATGGAAATTTGCAAAGTTCTGCTGACCACCAAACCTAAATTAAAATTTCCAAAAGTACATAGGTTTATGGTCGCTCGAATATTGCTAACCGATAATGCGTGGAACGCAAAAATCGATCCGGTTGTTCGACAGGAGAAAGACACATTCTTGGAACAATTAAATCAACATCCAGACATCGGCGTCATCTATGAATACTTAATGAATAAAATGGTACGAGCGAAGGATCGCATTGATTATCTTAAGGGTATTCATCCGAGATTGAAATGCCTAAAGGATCGCGTGAATATAAATATGATGGTTGAATTCTTTAATCGCATCGATGTACAATATATGTGCAAATGTATATTGGTGGAACGTTTGAAAAGATACGGATGCTTTATTGATCCCATACATAATACTTACGAATATTTCGAAAGGCCCTGTTCCGATGACGAGGAAGAATTGCAAGAGAAGACCGGCGACAGCGCAGAACTGGTTGAGGTTAGTGAATATAGCAAAATGGCCGATTTCGAAGAGCCTATTCCTGATGAGACCGCGGAATCCAAAATTAAATCATCCCATCAAGTGAGCGGAAAAAAATTTACCAAGTTCTAAAACTTGAAATTTATTTAATTAAGAAGCCGCCGCCGCCCGCCGCCGCCTCTTGTATGTTAAGCTAAGAAATGTTAATAATTACAAATAGATTTAGTTCTGCATCCTCCTCCTTTCACGCTTGATAAAAAATATTCCACAAAGTGTTTTATTTGTATCCACATACCGAAAAAATGTAATAAAACATTTCAAATTAAGCTAAATGAATTACGACTTATGTATATATGTATGCACATACATAGGTGGCAGTGAGTATATATTTTACAGTAGAATAATTTAAATAAATTGTTATTGCAGACGTTTCACGTATACACTGTGCATCATTATCGCTCCAGCATTACTCGCATAAAATTGCACCGTCAAAAATACAAGAAAAATGAAATAGTTTTGTTTTTCGTCGTGGAACCAACCAAGACCACGAAGTCTTACAAAGTACGTAGACACGACGTTTTCTGTACTATCAAAGCGGTTAGTTCGTATACCACCTTTAAATGTTTAAATAGTTGCAAATAGAAATACTTATAAAATAGACGAACGAAGGAGCAGATGAAGGACAATTACCATGCATGGACGCCAAAATATGAAGGCGTAATTCTGATGTAACCATTTTTTAAAAACCGTTTTTCTTTCTTTCATATTTCGATAGTAAAACCCATTGAGATTATACTTTGAAAAAAAAAAAAAAAAAAAAAAAAAAAAAACCAGACTGAAATACCGCCTACAAAATATACGAGACTGTAAGCGAACTGCCTACCAATAGCTTACAAAGTATACGAGACTGTAAGCGACTGCCTACCAATAGCTTACAAAGTATACGAGACTGTAAGCGAACTGCCTACCAATAGCTTACAAGGTATACGAGACTGTAAGCGAACTGCCTACCAATAGCTTACAAAGTATACGAGACTGTAAGCGAACTGCCTACCAATAGCTTACAAAGTATACGAGACTGTAAGCGAACTGCCTACCAATAGCTTACAAAGTATACGAGACTGTAAGCGAACTGCCTA
Organism: Chlorops oryzae; assembly: GCA_020466095.1. NCBI lineage: Eukaryota > Metazoa > Arthropoda > Insecta > Diptera > Chloropidae > Chlorops > Chlorops oryzae. The sequence goes on from CM035807.1 coordinate 112,529,205, forward strand.
CCAATAGCTTACAAAGTATACGAGACTGTAAGCGAACCTGCCTACCAATAGCTTACAAAATAGTACGTAGACTGTAAGCGACCTGCCTACCAATAGCTTACAAATTATACGAGATTGTAATCGAACTGCCTACCAAAAGCTTACAAAGTATACGAGACTGTAAGCGACTGCCTACCAATAGCTTACTTTATGTGCTGGTGGTAGGCGTTCACTCTTGAAAAGCGGCCACTTTCGAGCAGAAGTATAGTAGGATGGTATATGAGGTCGTATTCGTATCGGAAATAGAATTAAAAGGTCATTTTGATCTATTTCACGACCACTCAGTTATTTTTCCTTCTACGACGAAAGCCTGAACACCTCACTAAAAAGGATTAAAACAAAGGAAGTATTTCTATTGAAGGGATTCGAAAAAATTTATGAATCGGAGAAATTTCGCTGAGAAACCTTTCTTTTCTAGAAACAATTCTTTGCAACTTAATCTATGGATCTGCCATTTGGTAAGTATATAGGCCGCTGATGTGGGCTCGATCGGGCTGTTCTGATAAAGGAAAAAAAAATTATTATTTATACCTATGTATGTACTTATATTATAAATATTATTATTTTCATAGGATTAAGTTTCTTTGGATGACGTTTTCGATTACAGAAAATACCGTAGCCACTTCAGAGTACCGTTTTTTTTTACACCTAGCGTAAGGAGGGTATATTAGTTTTGAGGGGATCTTGTAACACCTAGAAATAAGCCTCATAGGTATAGACAAATATTTATGTTCTTCATCTGGATCGAAAATTGAAGCGATTTAGAAATGTCAAACTTAAACGTCCGTCCGTCTGTCCGCTTGTGGTCGGATTTACTTCGAAACGGCCACGCCCACAAATGAATTTAATGTGTGTTGAGTAAAATGTTCATAGCTCGCAAATTACTCAACAGATTTTATTGATATTTGGTACACTGGTAAATTACCAGAAAATACGTATTTTTGAAAAAAAAAAAATTAATAAATAAATAAAAAAAAAAATGGTCGTCTTACTCCTGCAACCATGCCCACACATGCTCCAAAAAACTGTAATTTTTTATCGTAACTTGCATATGCACCCACAGTTATGCCAAAAAATTGAGATCTTTCGTAACTTCCGAAGGGTAGAATTTTCAAATTCGAAAAATTGGCGGGCTTTATTTCAAAAAAATTAGTCCGCTCAGTCAACATGCTGCGAAAGCTCAATTGGTAGCGCACATTTTAGTCGAATTTTACTCAAGAGTTGCAGAACAGTTGAATCTGCTGAATTCACCCATTGAGTATTTATAACAGGTGCGTCAATATTGTCGGGAAGCTGGGTGTATCAAAGTCGGGCATGACCGACTTTAATTTTCTTATTTGTTTTTTTTAAATATTTTTTAAATATATTTGAATGTGTATTCTTGAGTGCGAATGAAGTAATCTACCATTAACGAGGTCAAAAGAAGGATCAAAATGAAGTGCTTTACTCATTCTTTATTATTTTTATTAAAAGATTTAATTTTGTATTCCTTCCTTTTTATAATTTTTTTTATTTATTTATTTTATTTATTTATTTATTTATTTTTTTTTGTTTCGTCACAGGATTCTGCATAAAAACCTTTAAGGTTAACGTCGATGAGAAATTCTTCATCAATGTTTGTCAAACCGATGAGATTCCAGCACCGAAAGATGTTAACGAAGAGGAACTAACAGAAATCCTTCAATCGGATGACGTTGGCTCTTTCCGTATACCGATGAGCATCTCTGATCCGAGGACTGCAAAAGATAAATCGAACAATACCGTCGATGTTTGCGATATTGCTGTGAATCCGAAATTTTTCGTCAAATGTCAAAAGTCGGCATTGTTCAAGGAATTCTTTTTGGCCATCGTTTCAGAAGCGCTCAGCGAAAAGTATAACGTCCAGTTGAGAATCGATAAAGCAATTGTCCTAAACAATCGAAAGTTCATTGGAACACTCATTCCGCATCGTGTTCGTAATTCGGATGTTAAGACCGTTCTCAATCACAATTACGAGAATCTTTCGCGGGACGAACGGGAAACATTGAAACGTCTGGACGAAGCCAGTCGCGCCAGCAGTACGTCTGGCAGGTCTTTAGTTGAAGAAATCAGTGATAAGGAATTGAATAAATTCAAAGAGCTATCGAAACTACAAGCGAACAGCGAAAAGGCAACAATAATCAAAAAGGATATTTCAATGGGCGCATCGATAATGCCCGAATTTAAATTTCGAGCAAAATTACAGGATGAAAGTGTGAACGAAATTCAAGCGAATTCTATTTGCCCAAATGTGTAAGTGTTTGTTTCTCTTTTATAGAATCTTATCGAGCTGCATCCGAAAATCGAGATTTAACATGCAATATCGAGCTAAAATTTTTTACACGGTATTGTCCAGAAGAAGCCGTGTAAAAAAAATTAAAAAGCATGAATTCATAAATTAATTGACCAAAAAAATGTGTAAGTACATAATGTTCAAATCGTGCTAAATGTAATCGTTAAAAAATTAAAATATTCATCAACACTCTGTATCGAAGCCCGTCGCATCAAAAAAGACCGTGATAAAAACATGACTAAGTTATATAGAAATGATCAGCGTCTTCAGATGATTCGATCCGTCCGTCTGTATACAGTTTTCTTATCGAAGGAGTTGAGCTATCTTGACAAAATTTGATATGCGTGCTCACGGGGACATGAGTAAGAACAAGTTCGAGAATGGACCCGATCGGACCATTTTTAGGGGTACCTCCAGTACTAGGGTCTGTTACGAAAATCACAAAAACTGCCTCAAAATCAGAATTTTGATGAAATTTGATATTGAACATATTGAAAGCAAGTTATGAATTAAAAAAATTGAAAAGTGGGCGTGGCGAAGCGTATTTCGAATTGTCCTCTCACGATTCAAATGGGATTGAAAGAAATTTGGCATTATGCTTCCTTTGTAGCCATAAACATCCTTTCCAAAAATCTTTTTGGTCGGTCCATTATTAAGGGTACCTCCACTACTAGGGTCAGTCAAAAAAATCCCAAAACTGCCCCAAAATCAGACTTTTTCGAAATATTTCAATGAAATTTTGAATTTAAGCGTGTTTGTAAGCCTAAGATTAGAATTAAGAAAATTTGGAAAATTGGGCGTGGCAAAGGGGCGGTTTTCATAAAGAAATTGAACAAAAGTCGGCATATGGGGCGCCGCCTAATGGCCTTAAAAATCTCTTAAATATTCTTTCTTAATGGTCCTGTTTTTGGCGCGTTTTAAAAATTATTTAAACATTGTGTTTTCAGGCTCGCCTGACTATAACACCCTTACTTGTGTTCTATAGATCATGTCACTTTAAAAATTACCCAATGAAATTAATCAGCACTGTGTCGCTTATATAATTGTATTTAATCCTTTAAACATTTTTTTTTTTTTTTGCTTTTAGACTTCGTCAAATGAACTCACTTTGGACATTGGCGAGGATCGCATTCTACTTGAATCGATGAAGCACGGTTACATTTTTGACAAATTCGTTAATTATCGCCTGAAGCAGGAGCTAGCTAAGGCCATCTTCGATCATTCTAATAAGGTAGTTCAATCGATTTTTTTTTAGTGATTTCTTCTTCTAATTTCTTTCTTTTACAGATGCTGCAAGTGCGTATTCCTGTACACCCGGTGAAATAAGTCCGACAAGGAGCACAGCTCTTGGGTTGAATGGCTTAAAAAAACTACATTACTTTTAACGGCTTCACATGTGATGAAATAAATTTATGTGTTACACTTTTTCAATTATAATACCTATAAGCTTCAAAAATGAGACTATATTACCAAAAAATGTTCCGAGGACTCGAAGGCTTTCGTTTTTCCCAAAAAAAAAAAGAAAATAATACACTTTAAAGCACGGCGAAATTCAAGATCCCACCGATGTTTCAAAATTAATTTGCCAATCAGAAAGTATAAAAGTAATATTGGAACTGAAAATCTTCGAAAGAATCTCATCGCACAGGTAAGCGCAGAATTCTATATAAATGGTGTCCAAGCATCAGAATACCATACAAGTCCTTCCTAGGGTCATTATTTGGCCAGTTAGGGGATGGAACCCAAAATTCAGTTTTAAAAAAAGGTAATAATTATAACATATTATTAAAACATACCAAAAACGAATCCAATATTCTTCGTATTAGGCTGGTTTAAAAGGTAATTTTGTAAATTTTTCGAATATGCATACTGAACATGCTCGTTCTTGTTCCTACGGCATCTATATTATAGATTGAAGTTCGTGAGGCATTTTTCTTTAATTTAAGCCTAATTTTGTATGGGGACCCCCCTAACGAGGGGAGATAGAGGGTAGGTATGTTTGAAGAAAATGTTTGGGGTAAAAAAATAATGGGGGTCGGTCATATATATCAGCCCCCTAGGAGGGGTTTGACTGTAGTGACGGCCATTTTGTATGAATTTTTGCTCAAATTAAGGTAGTTTTATATGGGAGCCCCCTTAAGGGGGGAGATAGAGGTTAAGTATGTTGGGAGAAAATGTTAGGGGGACAAAGTTAATGGGGGTCGGTCATACATTTGACTCCTCTAGGAGCACTCTGGGGCTAGTTAGGAAGATGGGGGGAAAAGTTTTTAAAAAATTATTTTTGTATGGGAGCCCCCTTAAGGAGGGGAGATAGGGGGTAGGTTTGTTCAGAAAAAATGTTCGGAGTAAAAAAAGTTGGCCATACGTTATATATCCGTAGGGGCGCCTTGTGGGGAGTTAAGGGCCGTTTCCTCTCTATTTTTGCCAATTTCCCAAACTTCAATTGAAAACTGCCACGGGTTCCCGTTATCCGATTGCCTCCAAATTTCTCACGTTTCTCCTTCATGTCTAATGGAACACTTCTGGACCCTGAGACCGATCAGAAACTCGCTACAAAATTTCTCCATAGAGTTAAGAGCAGCCCTAATATCCACACATATGGGCGGGCGTTTCCATTAATATGTCAAACATGGACCTGCCTTTTAATAGCTACAAAGTATAGGAGATTGTAGGCGAACTGCCTACCAATAGCTTACAAAGTATACCAGATTGTAAGCAGACCTGCCTACCAATAGCTACAAAGTATACAGACGTAAGCGACCTGCCTACCAATTAGCTTACAAAGTATAAGATGTAAGCACCTGCCTACCATAGCTTACATATGGGTGGTAAGCGTTCACTCTTAAAAAACGGCACGCTCGAGCAAAAGTATACTAGCTGTATATGAGGTCGTATGCATTAACGCCCACAAAAAGTGTGTTTCATCATCGAAATGTCTTAAGTGTAACTGCCTCTACGATGATCAAACATAGCCTTACAAAGTATACGAGTTTTTGTCAATCGCAGGACCATAAAACTGAAACTCCAAAGTAAGGTGCTTGACCAAAGAAACAATTGATATACAGCCCTATTCCAAATGAATATTCCCCGGGCATTTTTCCCATAGAAATTTTTCTCCGTTGAAAGAAGAAATATAAGAAAGAATGTGATGACATTTCTTCAAAAATGTTCGAGATTCTTGCTCTCTTTGTATTCCTTTCTCCGTTGTGCTTAGAACGGGAGAACTATTTCAAATCCACAGGGAAAAATTTCCCGGCAATATTTAGAATCGGGCTGAACTTTTTCCTTAATTTGGTGAAACGAAAATTTTATCGGTCAAGCCCGAATTTCATATACCTAACGTCCCGACGATATTGACGTACTTTGTTTTGCCGTACGGAAGTTACAAAAAATCTCTATTTGTGGGCGTGGCGGTCAATTTTTTTGCTACACTTATCATTCTAATTGGTTAGCAACGTTTCGAATTTTAAGCTTCTAGCCTTTTACTTCAGAGGTCACGAATCATGTCCATTTGTGGGCGTGGCATTGGGCGGATATCGCTCATTTTCACTTAGGATCATACTCGGGGCCAGTGCGTTCCTTTGTGTATCTTAGAAAGTAGCAAAATGTTTAAAATGGTAGTTTTTATGAAATAAACCCGAGTATATTTAAAAAAAAGTAGTTTTTAAGCAATAGAAGAAAAAGAAAAACTAGTAAGGGGGGATTTCTTAAAAAACCTCGAATATTTGTAAATTAAGAAGGCTAAAACTTTACGAATGAAATTTTTTATAAAAAATTTGATACTTTTTCGCATTTTCAATCTTTTCGCTTTTAAGAGAAGGCTGATGGTAGAGCCAATGAGGATTTAAACATTTTGCCAGTCTAAACTCAAACGTCCAATGCGTTAATGTAGCGCAGTGTTTAAATACTACTACACCGGCTTATGTATTCATTACAAATCTTGTCACATGTGTATATAGAATCAAGTTAAGTGACCGCTAAGAATAGAATAATTTTGAATTATTAAAAACGTAGGCGATAATGCATACGAGCTCATATACTATCCTAGTATACTTTTGCTCGACCGTGGCCGATTTTTAAGAGTGAACGCCTACCACCAACACTAAAGTAAGCTATTGTAGGCAGGTCGCTTACAGTCTTGTATACTTAGTAAGCTATTGGTAGGCAGTTCGCTTACAATCTCGATATACTTTGTAAGCTATTGGTAGGCAGTTCGCTTACAATCTCGTATACTTTGTAAGCTATATGGAGGCAGGTTCGCTTACAATCTCGTATACTTTTAAGCTAGTAATTAGGCAGGTCGCTTACAGTCTCGTATACTTTGTAAGCTATTGGTAGGCAGTTGCTTACAGTCTGTATACTTTGTAAGCTATTGTAGGCAGGTTCGCTTACAGTCTCGAATACTTTGTAAACTATTGGTAGGCAGTTCGCTTACAGATCTCGTATACTTTGTAAGCTATTGGTAGGCAGTTCGCTTACAATCTCGTATACTTTTGTTAAGCTAATATTAGGCAGGTTCGCTTACAGTCTGTATACTTTGTAAGCTATTTGGTAGGCAGTTGCTTACAATCCGTATACTTTGTAAGCTATTGAAGTAGGCAGTCGCTTACAATCTCGTATACTTTGTAAGCTATTAGTAGGCAGGTTGCTTACAATCTCGTATACTTTGTAAGCTATTGGTAGGCATGTTTGCTTACAATCCTCGTATACTTTGTAATCTAGTAGATTAAAGCAGGCTGTTCGATTGTTACTTTGTCGAAGCTATTGGTAGACAGGATTAACTTAGCAATTCGTTTTATTTTAGTTATGCTAATTATGTAGGTCGCTTCGACATTTCGTGAAATTTAAGCAAAAATTTTATCCGAAATTTTTATTAAAGGAATTAATTAAAGTGCGGACGAATTACTTTTAATTTTTATTCATTCGGATTCCCGAAAATATTTTGTAAATCTCCAGTGTTGCGGACTATTATCGACTTTTTACTGTCGAAGTAGGCACCGAACAAATTGAATTGTTTTATTTTTCGGACTGACAGAAGATTTTTTTAGTGTTTGAATTTTGCGGAGAAAACAATTTTAAATTTTATAAATTTTTAATTAGAAAGCAAAAAAAAATTAATGTTGACGAAGAGATTTATTAGATTAAATTTGTTAAGAACGCTTTCGGTGTCGAGAAACATAGCTGAACGCGATATCGTATCAGTCGCTTCATCCCTTGCGCTTCTTCCCGCCGTCAGCCGGTTTAATGCCGGTTTGACATCTGTCAAAAAATTCCAGAAGCAATTTGCAAGCAGTACTTTGCAGCCATATAATTCTTTAAATCATCGTTCGTACTCTTGTATCACCATGGACAAGGAAATGGAAAAGCATTGCATTATGCCGGATGTGATTCCGGTTGCGCCGAAAGAAACTGCTAAAGTGGTTTTCTCCAGCGGTGTTTCTGCAAATAATGGCAACGAGTTGACACCAACTCAGGTCAAATGTCCGCCGAAAGTAACCTGGAATGCTGATCCGAATAGCTTCTATACGCTTTGCATGACTGACCCTGACGCACCAAGTCGTGGCGATCCGAAATTTCGTGAATGGCATCACTGGCTAGTTGGTAACATACCAGGCGAAGAGATTTGCCGTGGAGATGTACTTTCAGAATATATTGGGTCTGGACCACCACCAAATACTGGATTGCATCGTTATGTGTATTTAATCTATAAGCAACCAGGAAAATTGACCTTCAATGAGAAGCGTTTAAAAAACAATTCCGGTGACTGTCCGAAATAATTTCAAAATTTCCGACTTTGCAAAGAAGTATGGCCTCGGTGACCCAGTAGCCGGAAATTTCTATCAAGCCGAATATGATGATTATGTGCCAGAGCTCTATAAGAAACTTGGGAGCTTGAAGTCACCAATTCAGCCGATGGGATAAATTTCATACATACATATATAAATACATTTATGAAGCTTTATTGTTATGCAAAATAAAATTTTGGAATACTAAATTAATCAGAAGGGGTTTTTAGCTTTTCACATCTGAGAGGATTCTGTTGTTAAGCGAGATACTTTTGAATGGTGACTGTCGGTTTGAGGGCTCGTTTGAAAAGCTCAATCTACAGTCGTAACTTTAATATTCGAATTTAATAGGAAAATCGCTCGCAGTGGCAAGTTAGGCTTGTTTTTCGAATTATAAAAATTATGTGGTAATAGTGCCTAGTTTGTGCATGTCATTCGTTGTCTAAATATTATAAACAATGATACATTTTATAAGATTCCTTATTTTATCGTTACACGTAAACGGATCTTTTTTTCATAATGTAAAGAGATACCTTATTATGAAAGCAGCTACTCCCATTTAAAATTGACCCAAAATCATTTTTTTTGATGAAGTTATGTTAGCTTAAATATTTATAGTTGTGAATGATTTTTAAGACTCTTTAGCCGGCTTTTGGTCAAAAATAGACCATCCTCGATAAAATTGGATCCCTTATTTAGGAATGTTTATCTTCGATCCATCCATATTGCATTCATCTGGGACATTCGCACAATAATCTTTTGCAAAATATCAACTGAAAAGTGCAAGCTTAACTTGATCACAAAACAACCTCTAACAATTGGCATCTTAGAATTTTTTTTTGAAACGCACATTTCAAACTGGCATTTATCACATCAAATTTTTCGAAATTGAACAATGCTACAATATGCATCTAAAAATTTCAATCTAAAATCTATCAATTAGAGAATTTTAATTTTTAAAGATTATCACAAACTCTTAACTTAATTATCAAATCTAAAATCAATAACTTGACCTTAAAAAATACTTATAAAATCATCCATTAAATTTTATCAAACGACATAATTCATCAAATGGCAATTCTACAACTCAAAATTTGCGAAATTCAAAAAGTCACTACTTGACACAAAAGACTCCCATAAAATTGAAACATTGGGAATTCTTTCAAACAAAAAAACTGCATGCAAATCGGTTCAGCCAGTTGCCGATAAATTTTTTCGAAATCAAAATTTCGCAACTAACTTATTTATATAGATGTATAACTGTTGAATTTGGAGTCGGTTTTTGTAAAAATTGAACATCGTATTCTACGCTTGAATTCAATGAACAATGTTTGAATATTTCGTTTTAATCTTAAAATAAACAGAAAACTCTTTTTTCATATTATAGATATGTTTTTAAAACTACATTTTAAAATTGTTGTACCATTAAAGCTCAGTTGATGAAGTTATGTTATGTCTTAAATATATTATGAGTTGTGATGTTTTTAAACTTTGTAGCGCGGTTTTGGTCATGCCACCCGATAAACGTCATTGGATCCATACGATAACTTTCGTCCATCCATATTGTCATTCATCAGGACCTGCAAGATAAGGCTGTTGACGGTGAAAAGTATGAACTGAAAAGTGTTAGCCTTACCTGTTGATCGCATTGTGGAAGTTTTTGTATCTTTGGACGCATTATATTACGAACATCGCTCAACGATAAATTAATATCTTTGAATGCGTTAAGCATAAAAACGGCCGTTATAACCACAAGAAATCCGCATATATCGCCAAGTATATCTTCGAATTTCATATGTGTAAACTCTTTGAAAAGAATCGCCGACGCCGCTATGACGAGCGTCGTAAACATAACATAATAGATTGGCGTAACAATTCCCGTATTGAAAATATCCAAAGCCTTATTCAAATAGTTCATTTGTATGGCTATAAAAGCGACTGAAATTACTATTAGAAACCATGGTGTCCAGTGTGAAAATTCATCAATATTTCCCGATATTGTGTCACGTAATGCCAAGCCTAAAGCTTTGCAAGACATTACCGTCAACGATCCGATTCCCGAGCAAAGATAGATATAAACGACAACATGTGTGTGTCCATAGCGTGGCGCAATGAAGCAAGCAACAAATATACTCGATCCAAATATGCATATGACATATAGAATGAAACCAGGATCTTGAACCTTTTCGATAGTACTTGAAGATTTTCGACCTCCTTCTCTTTCGGTGAATGTATAACGATAATTGTTGAACCGATAATGCATAAGAAACAACCAAGCTTCCCCAGTAGATTGAGTTTTTCATTCAAAAATTTTGATGCCATAACTGCCGATATAATAACGCTCAATGCACCTAATGGTGTTACCAATGAAGCCGGCGCGAATGCATATGCAGTAAAGTTAGCAGCCTCGCCAAGACCCACTGAGTATCACAATTTGCAAATTAACTTTGAAAAATCAATAAAAAAATGAACTAACTTACTTGTCAAAAGCCCTGCCCACCAAACCCATTCCCGAAGATAACCAAAACCGCCAGCAGAGGCACGTACTCCATCTCTACTCAATCGTATCAGTGCCGTCTTCTTGATTATGAAACTAGAGCCGATGAAGAAACATGAGGATATCGCCAAACCAACGCCAATATAGAAGTCTGTCTTTGCATATAAGTCCGAAAGCGAAGGCGAAGCGGAAGTTGTTTCTGGACTCGTTTGGCCGGGAAGCCCACCAAGTGTAGATGGGTCACTGGACATGTTTTTACAGCTTATTCGACTTTCTCGTAGGTTCAATTTTTTACTTCTTGTCCTTATTATCTGTCCAAAAGAAAAAAAAGATAAGAATTTCTTTCGAAAAAAATTTTTGGAAGGATGACTCACTTTTCTATCGATTTCGCAGCCAATTTTCCGAAGAGGAAAACTGATTATCTGTGAACTTATAAGAATATGTACTGAATCATAGTGTTTGTTCTTCTGGATTGTTTTTTCTCCCTTTTTGTTTGTGATGAACGAAAGAGAAAAAGATTACGACAAAGCGCTGGCGCAGTAAAATGTTGATCTTCTGCTATGTGTTTGATACGTCACAACTTTCCAAATTGATTCTAATATTTTGTACAAGAAAACATTTCTTAAAAGATTTATTAATATTATTGGGCATTCAGTATAATTTATGCAAAAAATGGTATTTATTTTTGCTGAATATGAATATTTTGAGAAACTTGTGGGAATATTGATTAATTCACTGAACAAAGCCACAACTAGATTCAACCAAATTTCGGAGTAAAGCTTAATTAAAAACAAAAATGTTTGTTAGAATCACCATAAATCTCGCTTTCATCTAAAGCTTGGTTATTTGAGTTTTAAAGCATTGACAGACATATGGTGTTAAATCTTATAGACTTCAAACTACAATGAAAGAAGTCTATGTTGGGGTGACACACTACAATTGATTGTGGCATTTCTATTGTGTGACTTCGTTAAAACAGCTGATAATTTAAAATTAAAACACAACAAAAACAATCAAAAAGTTTGGTAGCATTTAGCTCGATTTTTCTCAAAAGAATCCATGAAAATATCGTTGGTTTGTTATATAAATCCATACGATGGAATTAATTTCATGCATTTCGGATAAAAACTTGAAATTAAAATTTTAAACATCTGGTTTCCGATAAATAATCGAATATTTGTTTAATTTAATCAGTGCTGCCATATTCAATCTAAGAAAGTCCACAATAAATCCTCACCTTTCAATGTAGTGTAAGTTATAAAAAGTCTAGGTTGGCTAAGGTAACTTTTGTAGAAATACCTATTGTGTCACCTAACTTCACACCATCATGGTGTAAAATACCTATGTCTGTCAGTGCTATTAAAGAGCCTGGGGCCTTAGAGCTATTATAGACGGTGCGTTTCTTAACGCGCGTTTCGTCTCTCGCGTGTCGAGTTTGTAGAATAGCGGTGTAGAGATGTAAGCGGGGTAGGCAAAAACGCAAGGGCTAGTCTACCCCGCCGTCCTACTAACTCGACACGCGAGTAAAGAAACGCGCGTTGAAAAATGCCTCGTGTATAACAGAACTTATATGCTTGCCACACGTAGATCGAAATTGAGCAAATTTCAGAACAAAATTTTAATTGCCTCAATTTCAAATGTTAAATTTGTTCTGAAATTTTTGGAAATTGCTCAATTTCGATCTACGTGTGGCAAGCATATTACTCTGTATTGCGATGCGATAGGCAATTTTGATTTTGATAGAGTATTTGTGTTCTTCTTCTATCAAAATCACTGTCATTTGAACAGCGGTGTAGTACGGGGACGGCTTTTGGTGAAATTGGCAGTTGCAGTTTCGTGCAGTACAGAAACCGATCCAATATTGCAAAATGAAAAAAAAAATTAATTTGTAGGAGGCCATTTACACTCTAATATAATGAAACACACTTTTTAATGGCTAGGGACGCGCGGGGATAAGATATGAGAGCGTTTTCATCGCTTCTCCCATCCCTTCCCATCGAAAATTTCCTTCATATTCGAACTGCCTAAACGTGTAAATAGCGTACAACATTTTCTGAAATTGTGACGTCACGATTTGCCCTAAAGAAATCGGTATCTCTCATGTCGTAAGTTTGTATCTACTTTTACTTTTTCACAAATTGTCATTTGTCATTTTTTCGATTGGATTCATTAAAGACAGTAAATTTAATTATTAACACAGTAGAAAAGAAGATTAAAAAAACGTAAGAATTTCCTTGTTTAGTTTAAAGATTCCATCAATGTTTTTTCCAGTTGCGGGTATCTTTCCCACAAAAATTGATTTTTCGTCGCCTCCTACGCAACTTCTGCGCAAAAAATGTTGGATAAAATTTGTCGCATTTGCCTGAAAAGTGAATTATTAGTGTCTATATATAGTCCAGCGTTCCTTTTGCGTCCCATCGAGATGATTGAGAAGTTAAATATTTGCAAGGTATTATGATTTTCCCATTGACCCATTAATTGAACTTACACTCTTTTTTTTTTTTTTTGTTTTTTCGATTTAATTTCAGATTGACGACCAAAGTTTGCCAAAGTTCATTTGTCAGTCGTGCTTGTATCGTTTGCTTGATGCGTATAATTTACAGGAGTTAGCCCATTCGTCCGAGAGGCAATTGTGTCAATTTTTGGGAACAGAGATGTGAGATTAAATTGATTTTCGTATCTTCTTCACGTTTTAGTGATAAATTCAATTTAATCTCAACAGGATGCAACCAGATATATTTTCAATTAAAAAGACTGCACTGGATCGAACTAGTTTCAATTCATTTTGTGATATATTCCAAAGCAATGGGCTCGTTAAAGAAGATGTAGCTGATGATATGCTAAATGACATCGAAATAGATGTGAGCAGTCTAACACGCTCGGAAGCCGACGATACGTTGAGTGAAGTTTTTGTCGATGCGCAGATTAACTACGAGAGGGAAACACAGAATTTAGCAGAAAACTTTGCTGCTGCTGCTGATGACGCTGCGGAATTCGTAATACAACCAACGATCAATGAAGAAACTGTGGTAAATTGAAACGGTTAAATAATGAGCTCTGAATACTATTTGAATTTTTTTTTTTTTTCAATAGGAAATTGAAGCTGTTAATCAGCCAATGTGAAGCGAAAAAAAACAAAATTTTCTGAGAAATGTCTTGAATGCGGAAAAACTTTTCGGACAACAGGTTACTTGGCTTTACACAGACGTATCCATACTGGAGAAAGACCATTTAAATGCAAGGTATATACTCAATATTATATGTTATTGGAACATTTACATATACCTTGTTTATACGAACTGTTAAATCGCCAGGACCCGAAACGGCATGACTCCGAACACTTTTTTTTTTGCTAGGGTTTATGAAAGCGTTCATAAAGTGAACTCAGAAAAATCGCTTTGAAACTTTTAACATAAAGCATGGCAAACTACGGTAAGAAACATTTGATTTGAAACTACCGATGATTTATACGAGAGTTTCGTAACGAGTGTCAGTGAGGTAACATAGGACTCATTTACGCTCGGGCCGGGCTCACCATTGTGAAATAATCGCCATTTTGTTTGGACACTGACGCCGGTCATATAAAACGGGAATTTGAATACTGACGCCGGTCATATAAAACGGGAATTGGTCGAAACGTGTGCTTAGGAGGAATATAAGTACTCAAGGGCACTCGAATCGGGCTAAATTCAACTCAACTATAATTAATACAACTGACGACGGTCAACCAACTAAATTAACCCTGACGCAGGTCATCTAACCTAGTCGATATATATCTGACTTTTGTCATATAAACGCGGAATATACCCTGGCTAATGTGGAACTTAATGTGACCCAAAGCCATTTTTTAAGCCCAAAAAAAAAAAAAAAAAGAAATGATTTATACGATTGAAGGTAGCGAACGGAGAATTAAAGTAGCGATTTGAAAATGAGTAGGACTCAACACACATCGAACTTTCAAAACGTTTTGAAAACCGGTTTATGGATGCGTTCTGAGTTAAAGCAGTTTCAATCAAACCGGCACATGTGTCCGTATAAACGTGGTAATAGATTATAGAAATTTTGCTGGATTTCATACAATTTGGGTTTAATTAGTATGGTTGATACGTATGTCTCAAAGCTTTATACGGCTGCGATTCGCCCATTTTGGGGCTATGTTGAAAATTCCTCTCTAATTTAACTATCACAAGTAATTAGAGAAAATAAAAAGCTTGAACTTTGCTTAAGAAGTTCCTTTGGCCATCCCATTCTGTTGGATGCAAATTACTTAAGCTAACTATGTTAAAATCCCTTCAAAGAAGGGAGTCAAACATCACAATTAACCCGAAGGCTACACAGGAGCCTGGGTATCTGCAGCACAATTTTCTCAAATTAGATCTGCAAGGAAAAATACAAAAGGAATCTTGAAAGTAATTTCGCTATTAATCCAATAATTAATCCTGTTTATTTACCTTTGTTCTTCATTTTAACCCATTTTGTTGTTTTTCTGCAATATTCTCATTTTTTGAGCCTCATAAATTTACTCGCCCTATTACTTTTATTAATTAATTCCTTTAGACACATATTTTTCAAATCTTAATTTATTACTATAAATTCATCTAATTACGTGAGGTACAAAGAAAAAAAAAATACAGTAACATGGCAATAAAAGTGGAACGTAAACATCTGTATGATTTTATGTTTTAAAAAAATGTAGAATAAACACTTAAAATTACATGATGGAGCGAGCATAGCAGCACAATGATTCTTGCTTATACGATGACTTTCAGTTATGTATTTTGTACGTTTATCCGCCTCCATAAAAGAGTGCATATAATTCATTATAGATTATTTGTTGTGACATAAGTAAACACTATTAACTTTGATTCTCTTTAACCGTTCCATTTTGAAGGAGAAGAACTACTTCTTCGTTTTCTTACAAAAATAATTGATTACACCAGCGAAACAATACAATACCGATAAAGCAATAAAGTATCCACCATAAACTAAAAATTGCTTACGCGGTCCAAGGCCATAGCCCAACGGTTCAGTCACGACGAAAACAGTCAAAATAGTTTGTATGATGAGAGCAACTAAGGTATTAATACCAAATATAAGACCAAAGCTATCATCGGTTAAATTCGCAGCAACTGTGGCACTAGCAATTGTTATATTAAAAAAATAAACTGTTCCAAAGGAAATATACATAATATAAGCTATCCAAATGTATTTCGTTACCGCCGAGATGAGCAAAAAAGCGCCCATTAATAACGAGCATACAGTCAGTATTGACATATGCCATTTCTTGTGACGCTTGCTATTCAAAAGTCCGGCAGACATGGCTCCGATAGCACCCAAAAGTGTAACTGTTGCTTCCACAGCTCCATTATAGTAGCTTATATTGCTTTCATTGATTTCCTTCCAAAGAAACTGTACGTACGATATTACTTGCAATTGACCACAGGTAGCAATGGAGAACCAACAACTCCATCGTATAACATTCGGGTTCGTGTATGCGCTTAACAATATGCTGCCAGAGTAAGCTGATTGCATGTCCCCAAGAGAATTTCGGCTCCAGGCTTTTAACTGCAGGCAAAGGATTATTCGTTGCAGTGTAATCTGAAAATGTAATGTTGTACATAAGATGAATTCTGAATTTTTCCATTTATAAACTACTGATCTTTGAGTGTTCAACAATAAAAATGTTTTACATCTGCACATTCAAAGATGGATTAAATTTGCGAAAGAAATGGGTATTCATAGCGTGCACAAACTGCAACAACAAGCAAAAGAGCCCTCATGGAATTTACCTCAAAATATAAATATTCGAAAAAATTTACGACGAAAGATTAACTCACGAATTAATGGCAACCAATCTACACTGATGCATCTAAAGGTGAGCACTACACATATTTTGCTGTGGTAGACAGTGTCTACTAGACACCAATGGCAAAACCATAGCAGCAGGATTACTGAATGACTTCTGTTCAATATTTAAGGCTTTAGAAAATGTTAAACTGCGGAAAGGCAAGCTCCTTATATGCACCGACAGTATATCATCTATCTCGGACATAAAAAATAATTCAAATGACTCTAGCCTCATCACCAATATTCGAGACATCCTGATTAAATGTAAAAAAAAAAAATCAAATTTTGTGGGTACCAGATCATATGGGTATTCGAGGAAATGAACTTGCAGATATTGAGTCTAAGGAGCCAAACAACTTTTTTTTGAATTTTATGCGCAGAAAGACTCTAAAAAGAAAAAAATTGGAACCGACACGTACACCATTACAAGGCTGTCAACCCACACAGAGAACCATTAGAAATATCCCAGCGGGCAATTATCTCCTGCATGACAATGTCATCAGTGAGGTCATCGATGACATATAGGTGACATTGTCATGTGTGACATCTTGGAGGACATGTCATCGTGGAGGAATGCTGTTCATGTGCTTGACTCTCATTGGCTACTGAAATTTAAATAAGGTTTTAGCGTCAGTTGAACGTTAGCATGAAGTGGCGTAGATGATGAGTGCTCGACTCAGAATCCGAAGATCGCGGCTTCGATCCCTGGCTGAGGCGAACAAAAATTGTTAAAAATAGATTTTTTTTAAATTGCGAAATATCCAAAGAGAGGGCAAAGAGAGAGAGGTCTATCAAACTGGTTCTTTAAATATAAATTGACATTTAGAGAGAAAAGAGCAATTAATGTGCTGCTGCTCAAATGCTTCTTTCGCACACCCTAGCATGACAATTCACCGCTGAAGTCCCTGTTCAGCACCTGTGTAAATGTCATACAAAGTGTCACCGGAAATAGCATGCATTCCGGCTCCGAAGTCACTAGGAACATCATCGGGGATGTCCGCGGGACATTTCCCGCTGGGATCCTTAGTAAAAAATCACAAAAAAAATATTAAAAATTGTACGCCTCAGAATCGGACATACAAAATACACTCATGAAGCATATGATAACAGGCGAAAATCCCAGACGGTGCCATTTCTGCAACTCCGAACAAATTACAGTGAGTCATATACTCGACAATTGCCACAAATTCTCAAACATACGTCAGAAGATATTCGGATTACACCTTCATCACAGTATTTAAGTCCTTTAAATGAAAAAAAATTCCAATCTAATCTATTCATACTTGAAAATGTGTAATATTGTCAACCTAATACAACTAACCAATTAGAGACCTTATATATAGATATACATCATACGTGTATACAGGGTGTTCCATACTCAATAGATCAAAAAAAAAAGGAAAGGAGGAAATAATAGGGGGGGTCCAGACGGACCAAAAATCGTACGGCAGGGGGGTCGCAAATGCACCCCTGAGGAGTTAAATGCAAAAAACAATATTTTGGTTTTTTCACTGGTGCTCCTCACTTACAGGCCGTAAATTCAAAATCACATATGATATGAAAAGCTTGGGGCGGTTTTCCGTTAACACTGCATACTACGATTTTAAATAATTCAACTCCGTTTTCTCTGGTACTACCATCTAAGCCTAAAATAGTGTAATTTTGGCTTTTAAAGTGATTTAATTCAAAAGAAATACGATCGAGCCTCTTTTTTTTACTCTTTTCGAAAACTTTGAGTTTTTCTCTTCAATTTGATACCATGGTTGCTAAAAAAAAGTTTCACAATCAATGCAAAACTAAGGTTTGAAAATAATTATTTTGTATTTTTGACTCCCAGAAAAGTTATTTTAATCAAATTTATTGAGCACACTTTTAGGCAGCATGAGAAAAAGAAAAATCTAAGAAATTTAAAAATTTCTGAATAGTGTTTTAGTTTTACATATCCGCCTAAAAGTATGCTCACCAATTTAGTCGAATTCTTTCCGCGCCTCTAGCTCCTTACGAGTGCAAGATGAACCCCCCTTTCCATACAATTTTTTGCTTGTATGGGTTCCCCCTATCACTTCCTTTTTTTTGATCCATTGAGTATGGAACACCCTGTATATATAAAGCTAGTGCTCCTTCTTTTTTCTGTAATATAATAATTGATTATTATATTTCATAATATATATAAAAAAAAAAAAATGTTTTAATGCTTGACATTGAAAGACAAAGTCCTCAAATCATTGTGACGCCATGACCGTCTTAGGCCTGCTTCATTGTTTTGTTGTTGTTGTTTTCCCTAAAGAAATGACCTACATACATAAGTTGTTTAATTGACCATAGCGTCTCTTTTAAAAGTATGGACTTTATCATCTTCTATGTATTATCAACTCACTAGATTAACAAAAACAAATTTTTTTAACGACAAACTGTAAAATTTTGAGGAATATTTATTGTGATTACAGCACAACGGAAGTTGTAACGCTAATTATTGTTTTGACTCGAATAGGAATTTATGTTACGAAACTGAATTTTTGAGAATTCCACATATAAAAAAAAAAAATATTTACACATGGGGTCATAAATGCTGATATGAGTTTTTTTTTTTTTTTCAAAATTTGAACGTATGAATTTGTGCTGAAGTTGATTCTTCATTTTAGAGCCGAGCATTTTTTTTTTTTTTTTTTTTTTGAACCGCTCAGTAAAGATTCTCATTAAAAATTTATCCAATAAGCAGCATTAAATGATTCTCTATCAAATTATGGATACTAACCGTTTGTTCTGATTTCCATTTCCATAGCCTTCACATTTGTTGAACCTTCCACTGATGGCTCCGATTCGTTATTATCCATAACGGGCTTTTCGGTATAAAAATACAAACTCCGTTGTACGGGCGGCAAAACTAGGCTTATGAACAACGATAAAATTTGAGATCCAAATGAAATAAAGTGCAAGCCACGATAGTCCAATGTCTCGGTCGAGATCAACGTTTGTGCCAGAACAGCGCCAAGAAATTTCCCACATAATATCGCCGCACGCGTATGGCCAGTTACAATTTGATATCGATTCTTGTCCACTTTCGCATAGATGTACGTATAGTAGGCAACTTCACACGAATTAAATGTTCCATAGAAAACCTGTCCGATTTGTAGCTCCAAAATTGTTTTCGTCCAAAGGAGTATTGAGAAAAGGACAATGCCCGCACAGGCCGAAAGTATAATAATCGGCTTGTATCTTAATATATCCGTTATAAGGAAAACAATGACCAATTGTGCTAAGACCGCATACGTTCCCATTGGATATACTTGTTTATTAACAGTTTCAGCGGTCAAATTTCGCCATGGTCCAGTTAAATATTCCGTTACGAACGGTTCGGACGGCCGGAGTTCACGAAAAAATCCGAACGTGCAGAGCAACAGTGAGATCTGTAGCCAAGGCTGCATTTTGAGCATAACTAATTAAAATTATTAAGTATTATCACGTTTTTACGTAAAAAATTCTGTTGCTTCTGCGGCGATTTCTTATCATTGCTATGTGTGTTGCAAGAAGATGTTGTGTTGGCGCTTCCGTTTTTTTTTTTTTTTTATTACAATTGCTCCTCTTTAACGTTAGCCACTATCACTAAGCAATAGTACACTGTAACGACATAAGAACCCCAAATGAGAAGAAGCTACTACGAGCACATTCTCTCAGCTGATGGTTTCATCACGAGTACGTACGTACAATGCCATCGACTTCATCGGCAACAATGACGATGACGATACGAATTCGGCTAACAAGTTCAAAACGCCGACACCACTCTAAACTGATTTCGTTTCAGTGGGTAACGTGCTCTATTATACTACTTTCATTCCGTTCAGTGCACCCGATCGACATTTTACATGATCGAGCTTTTATTTCGTTGTTGTTGTTTTTTTTTTCTCTTTTCTTTGCTATTCTTTGCTTATATTGGTTTTAAGAAACAATAAAGCTTTTTACTGCGCACGCTCTTCAAATGTTGTCACATTCACAATGCTTGCATCGCGGTTTATTGCGCCTGAGAACTATCAAGTGATTGGCCCTCCATTAACAATTGACATCCAAAAAATAAATATACATATACCTCTATATATATTGTAGGTATGTATATAAATTGTTTTACATTGTTTAGACTATACGATGATGAATGATACGAAATTTTCCCTTGATTGCAGTGTCTTTTTTTTTTTTTTTATAACAATTCACTTTTTATTTCGTCAATTACACTAGTTTACAAATAATTAATTTTTATTTAACCAGCTGATCTAAATGCACTTTTCTTATGGACTTTGACCTTGAAAAAAAAAAAAATCATTCGGAAGTGTATCTTTGAAATCGAATATGGGTTTTCGTAACGGTATCTTTTTAGAAAAATGAATCCGTCTTTCAAATCCATAACACTAGTTTACAAAAAAAAAAAAAAAAACAATTAAGGGTGTTATAGTCAGGCGAGCCTGACAATAGAATACCCGACACAGACACATATGTTCAAATAGTTTTTCATATCAAGAGTTATTTAAGGCCATAAGGGGCCCCATATACCGACTTTTGATAGATTTTTTTAATGAAAACTGCCCCTTTGCCACGCCCATTTTTCCAATTTTGTTGAACTATAAGCGGAGGCTTAAATATACTCCCAAATTTTAAGTTTCATTAAAATATTTCGAAAAAGTCCGATTTTAAGGCAGTTTTGGGATTTTTCTGACAGACCCTAGTACTGGAGGTACCCTTAATAATGGACCGATCAAGAAAATTTTTTGGGAGGACTACAAAGGAAGCATAAGTGCCAAATTTCGTTCAAGTCCCATTTGAATTTCGGGTGTAGGAGACAATTTTCGAAAACCGCCCTTCTGCCACGCCCACTTTTCCAATTTTTGGAAATCGTATTACTTGCCTTGAAAAATGTTCAAATATCAAATTTCATCAAAATATCTTGAAAAACTTCGATTTTAGAGCAGTTTTTGTGATTTTCGTAACAGACCCTAGTACTGGAGGTACCCCTAAAAATGGTCCGATCGGGTCCATTCTCGAACTTGTTCTTACTCATGTCCCCGTGAGAACGCATACCAAATTTTGTCAAGATAGCTCAACTCCTTCGATAAGATAACTGTATACAAACGACGGACAGACGACGGACAGACAGACGGACATGTCTAAATCGAATCTCCTGGTGACGTTGATCATTTCTATATATATTTTGTATAGTCTATCTCGACTGGTTCTGGGTGTTACACACAACCACACAAACGCAATATACCCTCGACAAAGAGTGTGTCGGGTATAAAAAGAGCAGAGACGATGATGGATGGAATGATGGTTTTTAGACTAAATTGGGGTCGCTGATCACGGTTACTTTATAAGATCTTGCCAAAGAACTCAAAAGCTACCCGCCTAAATAACATAAAATTTGATTAGTCTCAAGCAGAAAACTCTCCTCTTTGCAACGATATATCATTTGTAACAATCGGTGTCTTAGTTTTTCAGCTATAGGCATTTGAACTTGCAAAAGTTTGATTTTCTAAGGATTTTTTTTTTTTTTTTAATTTTCAAAATTTCATTTTAACTTTTAAGTACTAACAAAATTCTTAAAATTTTTTTCGGTAACTAAAAACTATAAACAAATATTTAGCGTATATAAAAAACTAATTTTCTTCCAAATCGGTTGAAAAATAAAGAAGTCATAAAGAGATTTTCCACATCGAAACCATAAAACCATCATTTCGTCTCTGCTCTCACGAAAGTCTTAAATTCTGTAAACTAGTGTAATCGATTTCCAAGACACCTGCAAAAAATAAGTGATGATTTCAAAATCGATTCTGACAACTATTGATCTCTATAGCACCTCTGATTGATTTTTGAAATCAAAATTTTTTAATGAGAGTATTTCAGCTTTTTAGAGAACAACTCGACATACGATTTGACCAGATTATCCCTCAATTTGAAGAAAATTAACCACTCTAACACTTTTTCTAACCTTGGTTTTAAGATCGATTACAGAATACTTAAGAACTTAGACGCGATCTTAAACGAACGTAAGAAAAAGTAGCAATTTTATTAATTTAGAGAAATTTGTTCAAATCGGAAATTTGCTCTCTAAAAAAAAGTAATGCAAAATTAATTGCTTCAAAAAATGATTTATTTATAAAATGCTTGGAGAAAATTGGATTTTCAAATACAGTAATGTTTTAATGAGGCTAATTATTCATATGAGAAAATTGTAATGATATTATTTCGTCTCAAAATTGCCAAATTAAGCTCCTAAAAAAAGTATTCCTAAAAATCAATTCAAAAAGGGTAAAAAATGCTCTAGAAAGATTTTTTCAAATACAGTTGTCGTTTTTAAAAGGCTAAAAATTCCATAAGTAAAAGCATAACTCTAAAAATAAAAATAATAATTATTTAAACTGGCCTAATAGCCATAGATTACTAGCGCCTCTTATTTTTAAAACGTTGCCTCTTAATTCATTAACGCACTCAAATAATAATAATAATTATTTTTAGACTAGTGTAATAGATAGATTATACGTATAAAAAAGAAAAAATCAATTTCTTTTTGAAATTTTTAACCACTCATCAACAAGTCAAGGTCAAAATAATAATTGTTCAATAAATTAAAGAAATTTTCGATGGAAAAAATTTAGGTACTTATGATATGAAGAGAGTCGCCCGGTCCACTAGGTCTTTCATAAATTGAATTTAAAAACTTAAAATGGATTTTTTTTTTCAAAAACATATTGATGATAAATAATTTCTGTTTCCGATTTCTCGCCCATACAGCTCTGTCCGCGTCGTTTTGTTCAGAAGAGCAATTTAAATCTCCATCAACGTGTTCATAGCGGCTCTGAGCGTCGTTACCAATGCGAGATCTGTGCTGGCTTTTACACAACATTAAGTAATCTGAAAGCACATACATACATACATACGGATAAACGTGACTTTGAATGTGAAATATGCCAAAAGCGATTCAAATCAGCCCGCGAATTGCGTAGACACGAACCCGTTCATTCGATTAAGGAACATAAATGTAATATTTGTCAGAAGGAATTCTCCAAGCAGAGTTACCTGAGTGCACATATACTAACGCTTCATCGGAATGTTAAAAGGCATAAATGCAAGGATTGTGACAAAGTATTTGCTTCAAAATCGAATCTAAAATGCCATCTGAGGTGAGTAAATGCACCATGGCCATGCCAAGAGTAGAGGAGGGGTAAAATGCAAATAGAATTTTAATTTGTAAAAAAGATTTTTAATTTGATATCGTTAGAATCTATTTTATAACTGCAACTCACAGCTGTAGTGTGGGGATTTTTTTGTTCAAAGATATTTTGTTTGTGGGTAAGAGAGACACCGCGAAAGTGAACACAAGCTTTCGTGGTGGGAAATACTGGTTATCGAGAGCGAATTTATGTTAGTTTTTATACCCGACACACTCTGTGTCGAGGGTATATTGTGTTTGTGTGGTTGTGTGTAACACCCAGAACCAGTCGAGATAGACCATACAAAATATATATAGAAATGATCAGCGTCACCAGGAGATTCGATTTAGACATGTCCGTTCGTCGTCCGTCTGTTGTATACAGTTATCTTATCGAAGGAGTTGAGCTATCTTGACAAAATTTGGTATGCGTGCTCACGGGGACATAAGTAAGAACAAGTTCGAGAATGGACCCGATCGGACCATTTTTAGGGGTACCTCTAGTACTAGGGTCTGTTACGAAAATCACAAAAACTGCTCTAAAACTCGAAGTTTTTCAATATTTTGATGAAATTTGTTATTTGAACATGTTTCAAAGGCAAGTAATACGATTTCCAAAAATTTTAAAAGTGGGCGTGGCAGAAGGGCGTTTTTCGAAAATTGTCCCCTACACCCGAACTTCAAATGGGACTTGAACGAAAGTTGGCACTTATGCTTCTTTTGTAGCCATAAACATTCTCCCAAAAAATTTCCTAGATCGGTCCATTATTAAGGGTACCTCCAGTACTAGGGTCTGTCACAAAAA
Organism: Chlorops oryzae; assembly: GCA_020466095.1. Lineage (NCBI taxonomy): Eukaryota > Metazoa > Arthropoda > Insecta > Diptera > Chloropidae > Chlorops > Chlorops oryzae. The sequence goes on from CM035807.1 coordinate 112,553,685, forward strand.
TCTCAAAACTGCCTCAAAATCGGACTTTTTCCAAATATTTCAATGAAACTTAGGATTTGAGCGTATATCTAAGCCTCCGATTAGAATTCCAAAAAATTGGAAAAGTGGGCGTGGCAGAGGGGCAGTTTTCATAAAGAAATATAACAAAAGTCGGTGTATTGGGCCCCCATATGGCCTTAAACACCTCTTGATATTAAAAATTATTTGAACACGTGTGTCTGTGTCGGGTATTCTATTGTCAGGCTCGCCTGACTATAACACCCTTACTTGTTTCTTTATAAAACACACTCCCAGGTGGTTTTTTTTTTTTTACAATTTAAATTAAATTTTAAATGTAATATTTATAATGATTCTTACGAATTAAACTTTGTTATTTGCTTATGAAGAATACACTCTGGGGAAAAGCCTTTCGAATGCAAACACTGTGAATGGAAATTCAATCAGTCGTCAGCATTGTTACGACACATTCAAAAGAAACATGAAAACAGGTTAATATATACACACTTTCATATGGACATATATATATTTTCGTATATATTTGTGGAAGTAAAATAATAATATTTTGCTAATTTCAGCAAGCACGTTGAAAAAACAAAAACCTGTGATAAAAACGCTTATGCGAAAGAAAGAACTGAAAAACCAGCGGAGTCGACAGATTATCAGTTCCATGAACCTGTTTTGGCCTCCGCCGTTAATAGCCTAAATGCAAACCATAAGTAATGCTCTAGAACATTTAAATCAAACAAATATTCCAATAATGTTACCGCCTAGCTATGAATACAATAAAATTGGACATTCGTTTTACACTCTTCGTAATAGTTAGAAGAAAAAAAAAAAACGATTATTTTTTGAGAAATTTTTTTATATACTCTAATGTCTCGCTGCATAATCTTCGTACAGTCTTAACAAATGTGGACTTGTGCGGGGCTGAACGGCTTTTAAGCCATAGTCGAAATGCTTTTGCTTGATATGCAAAGAATCGAGGCTTTCATGAAGTGTTCTTAGAGCAGCTTCTTGGCATACAGCTTGAATTTCAGCACCTGTGTAACCATCGGTTCTATCCACTAGCTGCTCAATATCGACATCACATCATCATCCAATGGCATTGCAGCTAATTTAATGCGAAAGATTTCCTTTCGGGCGCTCGAATCCGGTAAGCCTACGTAGACAATACGATCGATTCGACCTGGTCGGAGGAGTGCTTTGTCAATCATATCCGGACGATTGGTTGCAGCAACAATTGTAACATTTTGTAAGACTTCAACGCCATCCAATTCTGTGAGTAATTGTGTTAAGACACGTTCTTGAACGTTTGAACCGCCGCCCACCACCACCACTGCCACTTTCAGAACGTTCTCCGCTGATCGCATCGATTTCATCGAAGAAAACAATCGCCGGAGCAACTTGTCGAGCTTTTCGAAACACTTCGCGTACAGCGCGCTCCGATTCGCCAACCCACATTGAGAATAGCTCGGGACCTTTTATCGATAAGAAATTCAGTTGACTCTCCGTGGCTAACGCTTTCGCTATCATAGTTTTCGAACAACCAGGTGGACCGTACATTAGAATACCGCGCGGTGGTTTAATACCAAGTCGTTTGAACTTTTCCGGATACAATAATGGCCATTCAATGGCTTGTTTTAATTGAAGTCTCAATTCCGCTTGCCCACCGATATCCGACCAGCGGACATTGGGATTCTCTATAAGAACTTCTCGCATTGCTGAAGGCTTTACATGTGTTAAAGCACTTAACAAATCATTCACATTAATGGTGTTCCTTTTTTCTCGAAATGTTGTCATTGTTGCATGCGATATTACATTAACAAGATCAGCTCCAACATATCCATGTGTTATTTGAGCGATTTCCTCTATATCTGTTGTGTTCAGTTCGTGTGACATTTTTCTTAGTATGCATTCAAGTATAGCCTTACGTTCCTTTGGCGATGGTGCACCTATTTCTATTTCAACATCCAAACGGCCACAGCGACGTATGCTTGAATTAACTGAATCGATTTCGCTACTTGTGGCCAATAGAAATGCTCTTTGGCCCTCCAAACGTGTATTGAGTGTATCAAGCATTCCTGCGACTGCAACAGAAACTCTCTTTGAAATGTCGTTTGTCTCCTCTTTGGGGCATAAATTTTGTATGTCCTCAACAATAAGAAGTGTCGGCTGTGGATAATGGTTGTAAACTTTTTCAAAACTATTTGTGAGATTTTTTTCGGTTTCCCCAAGAAATTTACTGAACACCTCACTGGCATTTATTTGAATGATTTGTAGGGATTTTAATGCCTTTTGAGCGGTTGTTGCTATTGCTTGGCATGTCAATGTTTTTCCACAGCCACTAGATCCATAGAGTAAAACTGCTCGAGATAATTTGACACCTAGAGCAGTACAAACGAATAGTTTAATAACTAGTAGTTGCACGGCTAAGAAAAAAAGCTTACCTTTTGGTACACCTATTATCCCCAAGGCAACATTCATGAACTCCTCAATCAATCGCATTTGATCATCAAGTCCACCAACGTCGTCTTTTGTTATTCTATTCGAAAATTCATCAATTTTGTCTTCATCAATATTTCCAGATTGTTCAGCTTTTATTTCTAGGCTTGTGATCGGAACAACTTTAAAGAATTCAGCGCATTTTTCTTCATCTTCTTTCAAGCTCAAACTTTCGAGTGCTTTATTTAGTTCATCGGTTTGTTGTGACCTGGATATATCTATAAGATTGTCCCAGTCGCTAACTTTCAATATCAGTCTTCGGTTAAAGAAGTTATAGTTAATGACACTTCCACGAGTATAAAGAAGCTCTTTCATTTCCAGCTTCAAGAGACGGGCAACATCTTTCAATTGTGCTGCATTCAATGGTTCCTCATTTCCATTGCACTTGGACAATTGCAGATGCACAAATTTAGCAGGGCTTATCATGGCTTTTGGAATTTTCCTTATTTTATATGTACATCCGCTGAATAGCCTCCAATTATCATCATAATCTGAAGAAGAAAACAAGGGAAATCTATTTTAAAAGAACTTTCAGCAAATAATAAAATTTACCTTCTTTTTCGACAAAAATAGTTGTAAGAAACTTGTCTGGAATTGGCCAAATGGAACGTACGAGTGAAGTTTCACCGTTGGATAATTCAATTTGGACATGTTCGCCAATGTGTAAGCCTGTCAACCGGATTGCTCCTTCCGATATGTAAATGAGACTATTTACAAATTTAGCTGATAATTCTTTCAGTTCTTCGATTTCAAAAGAACGAGGAAGAAAATCAGCTGTGTAAAGAACTCCATTGCGAATGTATTCTAACGGTAGGTCGTCTGTTGCCGTTTTCGTGGCGTTCTCTTCAATTGGACAAACCTTTTCATGCGAGTCCCGTGCTTTTGGAATCATGTTCAATAAATGGCTTAGAAACATGTTAAAAAGCAAATTCTCCCGCAATTTAGAACCATTTATGAAGCTTAGCAAGTGTTCTTTTAATTTGAAAACTTTTGGGCTAGGCATCGATCAAAATTAGTGGTAGGTTTCAATCTTACTCCGATACCTTCATGAAATTGTGTTTCGCTATCGACCGATACAGTTTGACGTGCTTTCTTCGGGGTTTTATTTGCGAAATTAGAATTTTATACCTTTTAGCAATAGTTAACAAGTAAGGGTGTTATAGTCAGGCGATCCTGACAGTATTGTATACGACAACAATGACTTAAATATAAGCTCAAATTCCAAACTTCATTGAAATATCTCGAAAACCTAATATTAGATAAATTTTTGTGATTTTTGTGACAAACCCTTGCACTGGAGGTACCCTTAAAAGTCGACCAATCATGTCAATTCTTGTAAAAGGACAGCCGTCTAGTTTTTGGGCCTGTGTGCCGTGGTCGGCCCCTAGAGTAGAAAAAAGGTCGTATGAAATTGAATCACATAGTGCAGCTTCTGCATGTACTATTCTATCTAAAAACGGCCCTGGTGAAGGATGTAAAGTAAAAAATTATTTCTAAAAATTAAATTTCATCAAAATATTTATTTTGAGAAATTCAGGTTTCAGAGCAGTTTCAATGATTTTTTTAATAGACCCTAGTATTTTTTGTTTCAAATCTGGTTAATTCTCGAACTGTTGATTACTAGTATCCCCGCAAACCCGCTTATCCAAATTTCGTCCAGATAGCTCAACACCTTCGATAAGAAAAACTGCACACGGACAGATGGACAGACAGAGGGCAAAATCGAACATTTTGTCTGGTTCATGATGATTGGGTTTTGGTGTTTCACACAACCGCACAAACGCAATAAACCCACAGAGTGTGTCGGATATAATTACTTTAAAACTAGTCAATTATTCACCATCAACTCCTATTTTTATTCGCTTTTAGAGTTAAATCCGTCTTTTCACATACAAAAGAAGGCACAAAACGGTCTATTGAATTACGTGCAATTGAAAAACGATAAATTTTTCTCTAAAATTCGCCACATTTTTCTTGCACGAAAACTGTAGCTCACTATCGATTGATGTTCAGTATCGATTATTTCCCACCACTAGTCAAAATCATGTGCAAAATCAGCTGAGTAAAGAAAGAGATGCCATCCGAGTTTAGTAGACGCGCAACAAACCGAACGTATCTACCATATAGTGGTATACCATGGTATATATATATATATATATATATAAATCCAATAGGATGTCCGGTAAGAATATATATTCCCTACAAAGTTTTAAAAATAAAAGATTTTAGTTTCAAAGAATATTTACATATGTGTATGTATATAAATATGCAGCTGTATAATATACTAATACAAATGAAACATTTCTTTTGATATATAACTACATTATATAGAAAATTTAACTAACTAGGTGTAAAAAGATCAATTTGCCGTTGGTAGTGTAAGGACATTGAAAAGATCTTATACTACTGTAACAAAAGATCAGTTTCCATAGCGTTCGATTGCATTAAATCGCGCTCCAGTTCAGTTGGCTGCGCTGAGACTTGATTTAAAAACAGATCAAAGTCGAATTTTTCGTTTGGTGCTTCTGTCGGATCATTTTGTTCCAAAACTGTTTGAGGATTTGCGGATAGATTTATGCCAAAAAGGCCCAGGTCTTTTAATAAGGCGTCATTATTATTCTGATTGCTGTTTTGTGACGTTATTTCGGTTTCGTTGGTGGAAGACGTGCAAGCTGTTGGTTTGATATCGAGGCCACTTAATAGATCAATATTGTTCGTTCTTGTACTTTGATTATCATCACCATCATCATCATTATCATTATCATTATTGGCCACATTTATTATTGCTGCGGGTTCTTCAATGGCCTCTATGCCACAAGTTATTTCGGATGAATTCGGGACGGATGATATGATTTTGTTGCTGCTCGTGCCATTTGTGGTTTTATATGAATTTTCCTCTTCTTCATCATCTAATTCTTGGGGCTTCAGAGTACTCGATTTGTATTGAAAATCAGTTTCCTTGAAATCAACTTCAATCGGAAATAGTGTTGGTAAGGCATCCGTTCGTTCGACCACAGCATAATGAAGTAGTGCTAGACTTTTGAGCAAACGTCGCAGCTGATTATTCAAGTCCATAGCATGTTTACATTCGAGCAATTCCATTTTCTCCAATACATCTGTACGTAGTTTGGCGAATTTACTTCGTGCATCTTGTCGGCATCGAAGTATCAATCGATATTCATAGTTCCCCGTTTCGACGCGATACAGCGGCTCTTGTAAGCCCGCAAAACTGTGCTCCTCATCGTCCATTTCTTTGATTTTAAGACAATACGATAAATATGTGAATTTCGCATCGGCGTATCGCCGAACAGTGAGCTTTGTATCCGGTATTGCCTTATTCAAATATGTACCGAGGTCTGCCAGAACGGGTTTAATATTCTTAATAATTACCAGGCCGTCTTTCTCCAGATTTCGATGGAATTCACCAAATGTACGAAAAACCTCTGAGGCACGTTGTTGCGGCTCACGTGCACTTATTTGTGTAAAGCAATCCCCAAAACATTTATAGGTACGCAATAAATCGAAATAAGCCTTAAGCATCCGACGTGCATGTTCCACTAGCCCCTTGTACATGATTTCTGTACCTTCCAACTCTTCCAGACGCTTGACCAACGAATCGTTACAAAGTATCGCTCGCGAGAGACCCAATGTGTCTGCTGTTGAACTGGACATCGATTCGACAAGACGATGCTTGAATTTCTTCAACATTATATCTAATGTTTTGCCCTGTTCCGGGTCGGCGTGCAGCTTATTAAAATGGATTTTAACTTGTTTTGTTGCTGCTTGAATCATTTTTGCGACTTCTATTTTCGTTTTACCCTTCACGGCGACCGAGTTCACAGCAAGCAATTCATCACCGCTCTCCAATGATCCTTCAAGTGCAGCTGGAGTTCCATCGAATACCTAGAAGTGAATATCGATTTCAGATTAGCTTGCTTCAGAGGAGTTTATTAAAACTTTTGAGATTCAATTCGAACCTGGACAATGTAGAGACATGGACAAAGTGGAGCACCACCGCCTATACTTATTCCGATTAAATTGCTCTCGTCCTTATTTATGATAGCGCACTTGGTTGTAACCTTCATGCCCCTATAACGATGGTGCAAACATTAAAAATTAATCAATAGAAAAACAACGAATCACAAAACGTCAACGAAGGGATTCAAAAGGACATCGAGGCATATGCACAACATTGAGACATACATAGATATATATACATTAAGGTGGATCGTTTTGTTCCACAAAAAAAAATTAAAATTGCCCTGGTGAAACAAGAATCTACAATTTTTTTGGAGAAAAATTCTCAGGGAACAATAGGTCACAGCCGATTTTTTTTCTTCCGCTTTTCAAAAAGAAGGCCCATTTTAATTTAATTTAATTTTAAATATGCCTAAAAGCATGCTACAAATTATTAAAATTTCTACCTAAACAAAGTTTTTAAATTGATTTTTTCTTATTTTGATTCTTAGCATAATTTTAGGCATGAGAAATAATAAAATTTTGCTTGAAAAATCATTATAAAATGGCAATTTTAAGGTAGTTATTAAAGAAAATATAAAATTTTTTCAATGGCTTGAGTTTTGAGGGACTTTGAAGTGATTGTTTTCTCTGCTTTTGGAGATGTTTTCACCAACAATGATGACAAAAATAAGTCCGAATATAGCATGAAAAATCTTTGTTTACAAAAGCGGAAGGTTAAAAATCACATTTGACCTATAGTTTCTTCGGCATAATTATTTAGTATGGGCAACAGAATAATATTCTGCCAGGGCAATTGGAGGTTACAAAATCGATCTACCTTAATATACATATGTGAAAATTAAATACAGAACAATGAAATATGGATGCTTTACAGGAAAGTTTTGTTACACCAAAAATATTACTAGTAGAGGTCTGTATAGGTATCTATTCACTACTTCTCAGTAACAAAACATTTTACAATATAAACGAGTTGAAATCTATGCAAGGATATATGTATCAAAAAATAAATAACTTTCTCCTTTAGCTAGCGAGGTCTTCGATTACTTCATCGTGTTCTCTAGAGGACGCAGGGATAGGATATAAAAATGTATATTTTTGTGCCATTCTTGTGCCCAGGACATGAGCTTTGTTTCTAAGACAGCGTGACTTACAAGCGTTCTAGCTCGAATTTTTGCCTCTCAAGGCTGTCAAGACCGTTGGCATCATCATTTGATGGTATTCCATAAACAACAGTAGCCACATCAATGTCATCAGGATCAATCATTTCAATTTCCTCAATATCCGCTGTTAGTTTTCCAATGGCATTTTCCTCACTTTTTATGCATATTTTTTTTATTTTCAATATTGATTATTTTCTTCGGTCATAATGAGTAAAATTTGAATACTTACACCAAGGAGGCAGCATTGAGGGCATATCTTCCAGTTGTAAAAGCGGTTTTGAAACTCAGTGACTTGTTGCTCTTTGAACGAGAGCCGTTTCAAATGGCAAAACACATTTTTACAAAAGGATAATTGAGGATTTTTCGAAAGATTTAAAATTAAAGAAGATTTGAAGAAAAAGCACAGAAATAGAGATAAGATTTCTTTTAGTTGAGCGAAGTTGAAATAAAAATATAAAAATATTGATTTGTAACAAAATCCAGAAAGATAGCCGCGATTGAATGAACATATGCTTGCAGAAAGAATAAAATTTATCATGCTATTCAAGTTTATCAATTACTTACATTTTATCCTCCTCGTAGAAGAAATCATCTTCCGAATCGTTCAGCATTTCTTTTTTTTTAATAGAATAATTTATTCAAATTATAGAAAAAAAAAATCCGTAGCCTACTTTTCTGAGTTGGATGTGAGAGCAAATGTTTTGAAATGTCAAACAGCGCTGCCACTCACGGCACTTTTTTTTTTAGCCAAATAAGTTTCTAATCGGACTGAAAAGTATCCAAAATTCTTGATGTGAAATTATCGTCTGTCGATGTGTATACAATAAGGTGGATTGATTCTTTGACCCCATATTCCAGTAGCAGAACAATATTCTATGACCCATACTTAATAATACTTAATAATTATTATATTATAAGCAAAAATTTATATACTTATTTCTCATGCCTAAAATTATGCTAAGTATAAAAAAAATTAATTGAAAAACCTTTTTGACTAGGTAGAAATTTCTTTTTTTCTGTAATAATTTGTAGCATATTTAAGATGGACCTTATGTTGGAAAAGCGCAGGAAAAATATTCAGTTTTCACCTATGGTTCCTTGGGCATACCTTTTCAAAAACCAATCGTAAAATATAATTTTATTAGTGGAATTATTTTTTTTTGCTCGAACAAAACGATCCACTTTTGTGTACAACCATACCCCCTAGTTATGTGGTACAATTTTTTTTATTTTTTTTTTATTATAAATTGAAATCATTTGTATACATTTTTATTTCATTCACTCATGTATTCAGCCATCTTTCAGCATATCGAAATATTTTTTCCCACAAAAACATATCCATTTGAGAGGCATCCTATCATTGTATCTTTTTATTTTGAAATTTTCCAGGTTGATAAAATTGTATCAAAACGGCAACGCTGATCTCAAAAGCATATGTTTGACAAAACTGGGGATAGAAGTGATGTCAAAATGCGTCGATTTTTTCATCCCCCTAAGCTTAATGGCTGTTTTCTATAGCGCAGGAGTTGCAGTTGATTTGACGCTGCAAGAGAACCAAACATATGGATGTGAAAATGTGCAATAAAATTATCATGCAAGAGGAATTTTCTGCAGCAACAGGTAAGTTAGCTCCATTTGAATTTGAAACCAAAATATTTAGAAGCAGAATGTCGGGCAGAATGTATGAATTTGATTTGCCCGTTTCAGCTCAGAGTTGCATCATCGAGTGGCTGTCTTATTAATTTACTTTGTCGCCACTCGTTTGTTGCCTAATCTCTCTCTCTTTTCTTTCGTCAAAATATGGGAAAGTGCACATTTTCTAAAACACATAAGTGGTATTAAAGCAAGTGTGCATATTTTGCACCTCGAAATTATTCCACTGTGGTGATTTCTTTTGTATGAAAAATTTTTTCCACAGCTGTGGAAACTCTTCACAACGAATTCGGTGCGCAAAATATGCACCATATTTTGTGGAAATTTGTAAATCCCAAGCACTACTGCGTCAACCAATTCCACATACAAAAAAAAATTTTGCCCTTTTATATGAACGACCCTGCGAAGAACGAGTGCAAAACTTGGGCGATAACATGGCACAAATTTTGCCCATCAAAATCGATGTGCAATATTTGCCTGGCCGCGGAATTTTTTTTCCATACAAACAAATTTGCGCTAGTGCCAAATTTGCACATTCGAATTCGCACAGCTGCCTGAATGCCACATTTTTATGGGTTTAGTCTGGATATTTGCATGAAAAAATATATTATTTTAAAATAGAATTTAAATAGAATTTTGGAACTTCGCATTTCAAAGTTAAATAATTTTCCTTTCTAAAAAAAAAACAAAAAAAAAAAACGTTATTAAGATTTTATACGTGCACTTTCTTTTCACCATTCGCCATTTTGTCCAGTAAAAGATCTTATATTCCTACTTTTTATTTTTCTTGCATTTTCCTTTCTTCTTTTTCGTTTTCTTCAGTTTCTTGCCCTTTTTAAGCTTATTTTCCTTTTTCTTTTTTCCACATTCCTTAACTCCTGTGTCATCCTCTTTGGGCTTGCTCTCCTCTGGTTTTTTACCGCATTCCGTCACTCCTGCATCAGCCTCTTTGGGCTTGCTCTCTTCTGGTTTTTTACCGCATTCCGTCACTCCTGCATCAGCCTCTTTGGGCTTGCTCTCCTCTGGTTTTTTACCGCATTCCTTTACTCCTGTGTCATCCTCTTTGGGCTTGCTTTCCCCAGCAATTTCTGAGCATTTCTTTGGTTCTGCATCAGCTTTAACGGGTTCACATTTGACTGGCTCACAAGTATCGACTTTCTTTTGTTTATCCGCTTGTTTTTGACGTATCTCCAAAATTTGAACGAGTGCTTCGGAAAATGTGTATTTGTGGTAACCATAATACTCGGGGTTTTTGTATTCTCCACATTTATCAGCACCGGGTCCTAACTTCTCATTCGGCTCGGAGAATTTTCGAAATATCGAATCTGTCATACCATCGGGTGGTGAGAGTGATTGGTGCATGCAACTGGGTTCTTGAGTACACGAGCCAGATCCTTGAGAAAAAAGACGCTGCTGGGTATGGAATGTTGAGAAATTTTGACACATCACCGATAGGCGTGAATTTTCAGAAGACAGTACGATCTTGGAAAAACAGATCTTCAAAACTCTACTACTATACGGTAGAACGGACATTTTGGCCTCACTTGGTAGAAATAAAAAATTTTTAAGGTTTCATTTAATTTAGGTTTTTTTTTTTTTAGATTTTAATTTTTATTCAAAAATCCAAATAAAATTTCGTAAAATTTTGTGCCGTCATAAATCCATTTTGTGATTCAAAGGCGAAGCGATTGTTTCACAGAGAGTTACATTGATGATTGCCACAATGGCACACTGATAAAAATGTTACAAGGAAGAAAGCAGTTCCCTGGTAAATTGGGGGTTCCAACTAGGTGCTAGTTGGAGAGTTTAAGTAAGTCTCAGATGACAATTTTAGTATCATTATTGGTTTAAAAATGGAAGCATACCTATATTATGATAGGAATGCCAAACGATCTAGTCATTAGTGGTATTCATGCGGGTTCGCAAATTACTTCGCAAATTTTCCGACGTTGAATGATCGATCCTAAATTTATTTTTATTCATATAATTCTTTCCTTTTCCGGATTAAGGTCTAAACCCATTCCACCTCACTTTTTTGGTTTTTCAACCCCAATAGACTGTGTAGATCAGCCGCAATCTGTTTTGCGAAAAAGCTTGCTACGTTTTGCGAAGCACAAACCAATGGGAAAGTTTGTCAGGCTTCGTAAAATTTTTTCCAAACAGCTCATTGCCAATTTCGAAAAATTTCCCACTTTGTAAACAATGCGAAGCTGCATGAATCCCCCTATTGAATATATGAGATATGAAGCATTTGCTCAATCTGTGATCAAAAAATTGGAAAATCAGAGAAGGATTCATTCCTCATCTGTCGCGTATAGATCCGAGTGATTCAAGTCTTTTTGCCCTCTTATTTGTTCGTTCAGGTAGTTTTCTCATCGATGGAGCTGAGCTATCATATGATTTTTGGTATGAAGATGCAGGAGACATGATTAAGCTTTAGTTTGAGAACCGGTTTGATCATATCCAGGGGTGTTATGGAAATCAATAGTGGGACTCATGCAGCTTCGCAAATTGTGGGAAATGAGAAATTTGTCACACAACTGTCAAATTTTATATGAAAATTTACGATGGGAAAAGTTGCGAAGGCATTTGCGAAGCTGCATGAGTACCACTAATAGTTGTCAGAATCGGTTTTAAAATCACCATTTATTTTGTACAGAAATATATTCTAAATAATTTTTGTTTTTTCCACAATTAACTCAACAATTATTTATAAACTTTATCATACGAACGAATCATAAATTGACCAGATAGAAATCCCATTGCATACTTTTTACCATTCGTCAAATTTTTTTCCCCCGAAAAAGAAGCAAAACTATCCCCATTTCCTGGAATACTGTTGATCGTGCTCATTCGAATTCGTTGTCCATTTTCTTGTTTTTGCTATTGACGCTCATGTATCTCCAAAATTTCCACGAGAGTATCTGTACAATTGTACTTATGGGATCTATTTTGACAAGATCGAATAATTTATAGATCTCTCCCTCGCCTGGAATTCGGACCATACTCTTTGCAATTTGTTCTTGATGTTGTCTTTCCTGGTTTTCCTTTTGTCTCTGACGTAGCCTCAGCGTTTGAACGAGAGCATCCGAAAAAGCGTATTTATGGTAAATATAATTCCCGGTGTTCATGGAATCTCCAAATTTGCCACCACCGAGTCCTAATTTCTCTATGGGCTCGGAGAATTTTCCAATTATCGAATCTGACATTCCATGGGGCAGTAAGGGAGGCGATTGTGTGGGCACTTGAGAGCATGAATCAGCTGAATTCGGAAGGAAATAGTACTTTGCTGGGTTGTAATGATGAGAAATTTTGGAACATCGCCGGTAGGCGTGAATTTTCAGAAGATCGTGCAATCTTGGAAAAATTCGTCTTCAAAATTCGACTGTTATACAGTAGAACGGACATTTTGGCCTCACTTGATAGTAATTTTTAAAAGTTTAATTTTTTAAGCGCTTGTAATTTTCATTTAAAATATATTACTAAAGCTTAGATTTATTCAAATTTGATTTTATTTGAAAATTTTGTGCCATAAAAATAGAATTTTTGATTCAATGATGAAACGATCGCATTAAAAATAATGATATTGGAGAGTCTAAGCAGATTTCAAGGTGTATTATGTTATACAACTTCAACAGAATTTAAGGATTTGTTAGCTCAAGTTGTAATGAACCGAGCTTTTAAATACATTTTCATTGTCATTGATTCTATCAGGGTGACTTTTCCTGCTGGGAATTTTATATATGTAGGTCTAATCAGCTATAATACATGGCTCAACTACCGAAACAATGTCAGGACGGTGCAATCTTCATTGAGGTCCATCTAATTCATTTAACCCTTTCATGACCGATCTTGACTTTAGGCAAAATTCGGACGTCTTCACTCTTTTTCTGTTACATTTCTCAAAAGGAAGTCATTTTTTCCGCTTGCTCAATATAGCATGCCATAAAGGACTAATAAAAAAAATTTTTTTCCACTTTTTTAATGTCATGCAGTAACGGGTCGCAATACCATGCAGTAAAAGGTTAAATAAGAATTTTTAAAAAAAATTTTTTAAAAAAATCTGCTTCACGCAGACGATAGCATAATTTCGCTTCTAGTAATGCAATATTTGAACCAAGTACCAATCTAACGAGTACCGAGTACTCATAAAAATTATACGTTATCACTTTAGTTTAAATTTTAATTCAAAGTTTTCAAAAATTTTCTAAAAATTTTCAAAATGAACCAAAGCTCGCGAAATATTCTAAAAGCTCTTTTTCACAGAACAGTGAACAGTTTTTGTTTTATTAGTTTAAACGAGTACCCAATAGCGAGTACTCAAAAAATAGCTACATCATTAACCGGTCAAATTGCCTCGCAGCGAGAAATATTCAATTTTTAAAAATTTTCTCGCTACGAGGTCTCGCAGTGCGATACATTGGAGCTTGCGCCATGTGATTGAATGTATTGAAATTTGTGTGCGTCTCGTCTCGCGCTCTCGCATCGGGCTCTCGCAGTGTTGGATTTTGGGCTTCAGTGTATGGAAGATTTTAACACTCGAACTGTTAACTCTGACAAGGGCCAATGTTAAAAGCTGTGAATTTTACAAGCCGACAGGGAAACACTAAATCCCAAACGTTGCAACTTTGGTTAAAATAGCTATTTTCCCACTGAATGAGACTTTTTACACAAGTCAATTGTTGACGTTGATTCTCACTTTCGGGGCGTGCAAAGTGCGGAAATTTAGAGAAATATTGAATTGAATTTATTAACAATAAGTCACCGTTTGTTTTATCTTTTTATCTTCATTATTTCTGGAGATATTAATTTTTTTAAAAACATGCAGTTTGAGTGATGTGTTTTGTATCATTTTCGCACATTTGCACTGGATATTAGTACTAGAGCATCTATGTGCACTTGTAATTTTTTGAATATCTCACTGTTGCGCCATTTTATTTGAATGAAAGTTTTTTTTAAATTAAAGCAAATACTTAGAGGTATTTTTTTTTAATTTGTAGAGAGGCGTCAAACTGGGAATACACTGAAAAAAATTGTTAAAACTGTCTTTTTAGTTTTGTGGAAAAATTTTTCTCAGTGTAAAAATTAATAAAAATTTCTTTTAATTTCCTGTTATATTAGCAATCGGCCAACGTTTGTTTCATCTTCTTATCTTAATTAGTTTTTGAGCTAAAAAATTTTTGAAAAAAGGCTTATTAAAAATTTTTCTCAGTGCAAAAATTAAAAATTTTTTTTTTTAATTTTCCTGTTATATTAGCAATCAACCAACGTTTGTTTCATCTTCTTATCTTAATTAGTTTTTGAGAGATAAAATTTTGAAAAAAGGCTTATTAAAAATTTTTCTCAGTGTAAAATTAAAAATTTTTTTTTTAACTTCCTGTTATATTAGCAATCGAGCCAACGTTTGTTTCATCTTCTTATCTTAATTAGTTTTTGAGATATAAAATTTTGAAAAAAGCCTTAACAAAAAGGATTTTCAAGGATATTTCAAGGACCGTTCAAAGTAAATATCTAAAAAGTAGTCTCCACAGTGTTTTTAGATGGCACCTATCGAAGAATCAACAAAATTTAAAAATTCCTTTCATGATGCCGCAACCCGCCAGACCCTTTATCAAAATTTCAGAAAAAATGTATTGGAAAATATCCCTTATATTATCCCTTTATTTTTTAACAGTACGACATCCCTTAAAACCCAAAAGTTTTAAGGGAATATACCTTTTTTTTGCCTAAAAAAAAGATACGAGCCTTATTGATGATTCGTAATTTTTAGCTTCTTCTTTCAACCCCCTTCAAAAGTGAGTCCATCCGTGAGTTCTTCCAGTTCTTTTCGCGATTTGATAAAACCATTTTCATTTCTTCAATGCTTGCTTTTTATTTGGTTTTCCTATTGCTTTCGGCAGTTACAGTTATAATCGTAATAATAATAATAATAATCAACAAATCTAAATTTAAGCTTCTAAGATCTAGAAACAGAGAACATTAAAGGATCGTAAGATTGGTTAGTACAAAAAAAAAAAAAATCTTGAGATACAATCATAAAAACGTCGATTTAATGCTAAAAATGTGTTTTGGGTGTCTCTACATAATAAAATAAAAGCGAAAAAGATTAAGGAATATATGATAGGAAGTATACTTCAAGCTATGGATTTAAGCATTAAGGACCCACTTACCGTATGATTAAAATTAGTCGGTCAATGGTCAAAAGCCATCTTTAATTAGTAGGTAAGTGGTTAGTACGAGTATCTATTAATAAAAGTATTTTAGGGGAGAAATACAAAAATAGTTTAAATATTGTAGTTTAGAAAAGCGTTTATGGCTTTGTTCAAATCGTTGTCCTTGAAGAGAGTTTGCCGTTCCGTTGCCTTTTAGTGCCAGAAATGTCGTTTTGCCAATCGAAATGCCTTCGTTGCCTTACCATTGTGAGCGGAGGTTCCCATTATTGGTTTGAATGTAGCTATAGGCTCCAAGAGTGCCAGTTGTATCCAAGAGTGGTGAATGGACGACACGAGCTTGTACCGTTGCGCTGGCTGGATTGGCTAAGAGCAAAGCGGGATGGCCAATTGCCAATCGATTGGCAAGAAGTCCTGATCTAGCTAGCAATGCTGTTGGATGTGCGACAACGGCTGCTTGCAACGTATGTCCAGCGAGTGTGGATGCCTGTGCACCACGTGCCCGTAGGATCTGTTGTTGGCTGCGCTGGACCGCTTGTGCTTGCTGACGCAAGAGCTGTTGCGATTGTTCCATCAATTGTTGCTGTTGAGCTCGTGCCTGAGATTCGGCTTGGACTTTCGGCCTGCAATTCGGTTTGCCGCTGAGCCTGTGCCATGGCCTGCAATTGTGCCTCGGCATTTGCCTGCGATTGAGCGTTCACTGCCTGAGCCTGCAAATCAGCCGTGCTTTGAGCTTGGCTTTGCTGCTGTTGTGCTTCGATGCTATTGTAGCGGGTGGACGCGGATGTGGCTGCGGCCAGAGCCGTTGTCGGGTATCGTGGAACAGTGTATAAGCTTTGCTTGGAGACAACGGCATTGAAGCCATTCGCATCGTCGGCGGAATATTCGACTACACGTCGTGTGCCATCGGGATCGACAACGGAATACTTTGGGATTTTTATAAAAATAATAAATTAAAATAAATTAAAATAAAATAAATTAAAATAAAACAAAATAAAATGTATTAAAATAGCTCACCTGTCCCAAAACCACGTCGCCATTGCGTTGCTCCTCCTGTTGCTTAACATCGCCGGTTAGGGCATCCTGAACGTTATAGGCAAAGCTGTACTGCGGATGACTGTCGTAGGCTTCCGCTGTTAGTCCCGTTCCATAATTATTTCCGCTTTCCAACGAAGCCGACCCGGTGCCTTGCAGCAATAAGTCGTAAGGATTTAGATGGTGTAGCGTCGCGAAAACATTGCCTGCCAACAGGCTGATGCATGCAATAAAATATAACTAAAGGCAAACAGGGCAAAAAAATTCATGAATAATTTTAAGAGGATTGTTTGTTTTTTTTTTGGGTAAATTTCTACAAGGATGTAAAGTGTCCCAGTTCGGAGCATATACATTTATTTTTAAATATTTAATAAATGAAAGTGAAGAACTCCAATGTCATTTATTCAATGGCTTCAACATAAATGGAGCTGCTTGCTTTTCAGAGAAATATTTTTCCAAAAGAACAAATACTCAGTGCTTCTTGGAAAATGTCTTTTTTTTTTTGGATTGCCTTTGCTTCGTTTGCTCGGAAATTATTCTTTTGGCTTCTCCTTGTGATGACTTACCCGTTTCATTTTTCTCCGAATGGAATTTGTTGTTATTATTTTTTTAATTTTCTTTTATCCTTTTGAGTCCTTAACACTTGCGTCGACGAGGTGTTAAAGATTTATTTGTTCTTTTTTTTGTGCTCGAAATTTCCTGGAAAAAATTTTACTTTCAGCTTGCAGAAGATTTTTATCACAGCTTAATGCAATTTGGATGACACGAACTGCCAAGAAGTAAGCTATGACCAATAATGATACTTCTGAGGGCTGCTGCTCAATTTATATATGATTTCATAGAATTATTTTTTCAACATCATTCCTTTTGTGTCGTTGTACGTTGTGCAAGAAATTAGCTTTCGATTTTGTTGGTCTAAAGTTTCAAATAACCTTATAACACTTTTGAGCAAGACGAATGCAACAACGAAATCCAAGCATCCAAATTCAATGAGTACGAATTCACTTCAGAGAAGAATGACTCTTGCAGATATTCTTCTTTTTTCTGTTTCTGTTTCTTTTTCTTCATCTTTTTCTATATAAAAAAAAAATATGTCGTTATAAGCTAGCTTATCGCTGATATGCTTAACTCCATGGCCGCCACTTGCTGCCAAACGACCGTACTTAAATATTGTAATTCACACCATGTGGTGACCGGAAATCAGAAGCGCATCTATCTATCTATAGTATACTTATCTATAAGTATATTGTGCGCGCTTGGTCCAAGCTTAAATGGGGCGTTGCATGGACGACAGTGTAGTGTCGTTGAATCTTGTTTCGTCATGCTACCTGCTCTCGCATATTCGATTGCGCTTCGCTTGTTTGCCCATTTGTCGCATTGAACTCATGCGATTTAGTATACATAGGTGGGTGGGTGGGTACTCAGAGCAGCTTTGAAGTTTCATCTCGAATTTCATAAATGTCAAAATCCTCTTGGATGTGGCCGAAAGAGCTCAGCCGCACACATGAAAATTGCTGGCTTAACTTTATGGACTTGAGTGAGCATGGAGTGCATTGTGTCAGAGTCTCTTTTATCGAAGGGATTGGAAGTAGTTGGCCGAATGAAGTTGATGCGCTCTTGTTAAGTGATATTGTAGAGCATTATTGGAAATGCTTGGATGCACACCTTTTGATATGCGTTATGGTGGACACTAGGTCACAGACATGATGTGTGGCTGTAGAGGTTGCATGATTTCGAAAATTTATGAAGTAATATTTTAGCTGCATACCGTAATTTGTTTGGTGTCATATAATATATCTTAATAACACAGTGCGACACGATTTTGTAAACAAAAATTTGATGACTGTTTTTGAAAGTGCTCGGTGAGTATAACAACGCCTCATACTCAGTTTTGTCAAGTCACCTCTACTTTTTTTTTAAATAGACTTTTAAAAGTGGGGCCGAGAATTAAGTTACTCACTTTCTTATGGGTATATCTTGTAATCCGTTCAATATTTTAATTTCTTTCTATCACAATTTATAGCTCTGAACTCATTTTAAATAGTTTTAGTACAAACCGACCCGAAAAACTCTATCTAGTAGGTGGAAATTGCAAAAATTCCTAAAATTTCACGTCTTTTTTTTATCATATTTTATTTTGTATGGCCTATAGCTCCCAAGGCAATTACAATTTTTTCAAAATTTTTTGATGCAAATATAGAAAGAATATAACTAAACAACTTCTTCATATGCACAAACTAAATCCGAGCACTACTTGATACCGTTTTGCCGGTGCGAAGTTGAACAATTTTTACCAAAAATCGGAAGAAAAAACGCAAAATCTTCCTTTCCGAATCTTTCTTCCGAAATTTTTCAATCCAAAGCAAATGGTTCAGAACCGTGAAAAGAATTTCTAATCAGTGTGTTTCATTTTTTTTTTTCATCTCTGAATAGAAAAAGACCGAATGATATTTTTGAATCCTTTTGATTCTTTCCCAAAATCCCTTTTGTTTCTAAAGCCCAAAATCCAATATTGCGAGAGCCCGATGCGAGAGTGCGCGACGTCACGAAAATGTTTTGCGTGTCGCATTTCAATCTCCAATGAGAGTTTTTGCGTCACAATAATTTCGTCAGAATGATATTGACAATCCAATTATTCGCTAAAATTTTAATTCATTAAATTTATGTTCAAAATTTTTAAAATTTTAAAAATTTCAAAATGAACCAAAGCTCGCGAAATATTCTAAAAGCTCTTTTATCACGGAACAGTGAAACAGTTTTTGTTTTATTAGTTTAAATCGAGTACCCAATAGCGAGTACTCAAAAAATAGCTACATCATTAATCTGTCAAACTGCCTCGCAACGAGAAATATTCAATTTTTCAAAATTTTCTCGCTACGAGGTCTCGCAGTGCGATACATTGGAGCTTGCGCCATGTGATTGAATGTATTGAAATTTGTGTGCGTCTCGTCTCGCGCTCTCGCATCGGGCTCTCGCAATGTTGGATTTTGGGCTTAACTTTTTTGTACGTCTTCGAAAATCTATTTCAGAAATTTTCTTTAAAAAAAAACAAAATAAAAAGAAAATGTTTTTCTGAACGTGACCTTAAGCCAGAACAAGATGTGAACACGTATGAATTTCGAATAAAGTTTAATTGCAAAATATCCTTCTCCTGAAGAAAATATTTTCATCATTACGAATAATCTCATCAAATTTCACAATAAATAGAAATACTCTTCATCTGGTCAGATAGCTGTCGTAAGAACAATTTTTCTAATGGTCCATTATCATGACCTATTTCAATTTCATTTCAAAACGAAAAATCCAATCAAATAAAGTGAACAAATGGCCTTAATTTAATGACGATTAAAAGCCCAAGACTTTATGACATTACTTTAAAAGTCCTCCGGAGATGTGATGTGATGCGATTGGAAACTCCTTGCTGGTCAAACTGTTCATGTGGATGCGAGAATTACTGCTGTTAGCTTTAGTTTTCCATTAACAGTAGTCCACTTCACTTTTATCCTATTTTATTATTCATCACTGAATCCATAAAAAAAAGGACGGTGCTTTAATTCAATCAAGAAATATAGC
Organism: Chlorops oryzae; assembly: GCA_020466095.1. Classification (NCBI taxonomy): domain Eukaryota; kingdom Metazoa; phylum Arthropoda; class Insecta; order Diptera; family Chloropidae; genus Chlorops; species Chlorops oryzae. The sequence continues at coordinate 112,573,759 of CM035807.1, forward strand.
GAAGCATCCTCCCGGTGGGATATTCAAAGCAGGTATGAATAGAGAAATGATATGTGCAATTAGAAAAATGGCGCCAGTGACGTCAAAAAAAGCAATTTTTTAAGTGAACTCTGCGAGAGTGTGGACACAAAGCAGACATACATCGTTGTAATATGAATATTTATGTGTGTATGTGTGTAAAAGGATGTTTTTCATATGGTGGAAAAATTCAAAAGCATTGAAGCAAAGAATCGAATTTCTGGAAAAACAATCAAAATTTTTTGCAAACAATAAAAAAAAGAACGCTTAGAGCGATGGCTGATTTTTTTTTGGAGCGGTCACAAGCGACGATTTTAATGAAGCGGGGGGATCAAAGAAAGGTTAATATTTTTTGGGGATAAAGGATTCTCATGTCACTCGATGTTCTTGATAGGTCCTTCTTTTTAATTACAGATAGCTTTTGTAGCTGTTATAGTCAAATTGCCATTTTATTTGCCCGTTTGTTTCTCCTTCAATAAAAGGTATTCTACTCATCCGCTTGGGTTATTCCTTTTATTTATTTATTTTTGTTTCAAAATATTTAGATGGCATCTCCGGTTTTGATATGAATGAGAGACAACAATAATCTCATCTAAATTGGGTGATAATTGTTTTGGGTTTGTTATTTATTTATTTGTTTTTTTTTTTTATTTTATTTTTGAATGCTTGAAATTTTGAAAAATTGAAATAAAATTCATTGAAAGAGAATTTTGCTTCCGCGAGGGAAGCAAAAGAAAATCCTGAAAGTGACGAGCTGACTAAACCGAAATTCACTCATCTGGAAAATGAAGGAAATCCAAGCGTGAAATTACGAAACATTAAGAACATTTTCATAAAATAATGGCGAAAAAGTTTGACAATAAATCTAATTCGAAGAGACACGGTTACAACAAAATGAAGGAAGGGTTAGGTTTGATGGATTGATTGATTAAGTGGAAGGCACTCTAATTGAGAATGTATAAACGTTTGAAGACGAAAGACGAGATGGAAAATGAAACACAATGGCTAATAAAATGGCTGTAAAGGATTTCAGATTTCGCAGATTTTCGATTTCTCTCACAATCAGTTTATAATATTTTGAGTAATCATTATTTTTATTACAAAAAAATGTTAATTGTTGTTAAGCCTTTTACAGCCCCACAGCCTGAAAGATCCATTGTTGAGTCCATGTTCCCTGTGAGTAGATTGAGCGCAGTGGCGTGTCCAGAGAAAGAGTGCTTTGATAGTGCTTATATTTTCCACAGTGGTATATTGAAGAATTATAAGATATTAACCCAAAAAAATTTGGTGGGGTGCAAGAGGAAGTTTAGAGAGTTAGGGTCCAAAAACCAAAAAAATCCGAAAAATGTATGGCAACCGATTTGGATGAAAATTTATATATAGAATAAGTGAAAAATTCCAAGAATTTTAGCACTAAAATTTTTTTAAAAAACTGGTCCAGTTTGGAACTAGACCAAAACTAGACTAGTTGTAATCCGTTTCTTGAAAAAATTTGGACGCCAAATTCTAAAAATTTAAGCACTAAGTAATTTAAAAAAACTGGTCTTTTTTGGACCAGTTCGGAACTAGACCAAAACTAGACTAGTTGTAATGCGTTTCTTGAAAAAATTTGGACGCCAAATTCTAAAAATTTAAGCACTAAGTAATTTAAAAAAACTGGTCTCTTTTTGGACCAGTTCGGAACTAGACCAAAACTAGACTAGTTGTAATCCGTTTCTTGAAAAAATTTTGAGGCCAAATTCTAAGAATTTAAGCACTAAATCAATTTAAAAAAACTGGTCCTTTTTGGACCAGTTTGGAACTAGACCAAATCTAGACTAGTTGTAATCCGTTTCTTGAAAAAATTTGGAGCCAAATTCTAAGAATTTAAGCACTAAATCTTTTTTAAAAAACTGGTCCTTTTTGGACCAGTTTGGAACTAGACCAAAACTAGACTAGTTGTAATCCGTTTCTTGAAAAAATTTGGAGGCCAAATTCTTAAAATTTAAGCATTAAATCTTTTTTAAACAACTGGTCCTTTTTGGACCAGTTTGGAACTAGACCAAATCTAGACTAGTTGTAATCCGTTTCTTCAAAAAATTTGGACGCCACTTACTCTATATATCAATTTTCATCCAAATCGGACGCCATGAATTTTTCGGATTTTTTTTTTTGGTTTTTGGTCCATAACTCTCTAAACTTCCTATAGTTTTTTCTGCTAAAGTCTAAAGTGGCTTCTGCCCTGATAAATAGTCTTCACACTTATGTGCGTTTTGCTCATTTCCGCCCAATTTCTGATTAGGTTTTTCACTGCGGCTATTATTATCCCCTCAGAAAGGTTCTGGTCCAATAAGGTGGCCCTATGAGGTCAAGCTGAAACCATTTATTCAATGAATGGTATAATCCCTTTCCTTGAGTAGCCTAGATTAAGTTTCTGTGGCTGCCACCATGAAGGTTGACACACTTAGGCCTCATGGGGCCTTTGTGATACCACGAAAAATGCAAAAACCAAAGAGAAAAACAGAAAAACATCCACGACCTGAGCTCGGACTCGAACCCAGGGCATTGGCATCTCAGCCAACTACGGAGTAATTTGTTAATAATTTCAACAAAAAAAAAAAAAGGAAATCCTATATTTGTGCAAAATTCAAAAAAAAATTTCTTTTTTTCCAAAAATACTTAAAGTATTCTTTTCCAAAGTTATATTTCTTCAACCACAAACATAATTCGGGGGTGATCAGAAATCATCAAAATGTTATAAAGCAAATTTGAAAAAGCCATTCGGAATACAAAGCAATTTTATTTCCGATTCGAGGAAATCATTTTGTTACAAGTTATGATGGTCTTAAAAAAAACTTTGCCACAATTTTAACGATTTGAAGCGAAGCTTTTCTCTCGAATGTCATCACAATCGAAGCGTCAAATTTGATTTGAAAAGAAACGAAAAAAACGCAGAGAAAAAAAAAGAAACTGAAAAAAGGCAGTAAATTATTTGTTATAAAACGCTTACGGCTCATAGCTCAAGCCAAGTTCGTACAAGAAACTTTAAATGCCAACATTACGAACATAAAAACTTTTTAACATCCTTTTATTTTCACTTGAAGAAGTCGAACTTTGATGCGTTTTGCTGATTGCTCCGAGGAGATTGTTCCTAACAATAAAGAAAAAATAATGTGGAAATAAATTATGCTGGAAATTTAGTTTGTTGACCAAAATATTGCACAAAAAAATAAACTTATAAAAAAAAATATATTCCATTTTATCACATTTGATTCTCAAGATGGAAAAGGATTTAACTAGCCCTTAAAAGCCCTTTCTAAATGTTTCTTAATCCGCGTTTTTTTTTTTTTGATTTTTCTGTTTTCATAAGAAGAACTGAGGAACATTGGGTTGCAGAGAAGTACTTACCCTGTAGGAATTTGAACAAGTGTCGTACTAGTACTTTACTAGTGCAAAAGCCACCAGTACTAGTTCTTTTCTATACCCCTGTCCATATAAAATTCTGTCGAAAATCAGTATAACATCTGTACAGGAAAGCACTAGTACAGTATGCACCAGAATTATTCTAGTACTTTTCGATCCAATTGGGTAAATTTGTACCAGTTAAATACTAGTAACGTTTACGGGAAAAAGGTCGTTGATTTTTTTTTCAGTACATAATGGAAATAAATATTTATAATTATAAATTTTTATTATAATAAAAGAAAACCATTCGGTTGTGTATTTATTATCAATTTATAACGCCTCAATGAATGAACGCAATTATTCCACTGATCACTAGTATAGTTATGGTGCCAACTTACCCAAACATTGCACTAGTTATTTTAGTACTGGTAAAATTACTAGTTCTTTTAGGCAAATTGCTTAACAGCTTTCTACAGGGTACTTACAAATTACGGAAGTGAGGTGATATGTTAAGGGAGGCACCATTATACGACTGTGAATGGGAGGCAAAATTGATGGGATGTTATGTAGGTCGATAGGATCTTATTGAAAGGTGTTGGAGTGTTTAAAAATAATACTTTAAACGTTTTTTTTTTTAATTTTTTAAAAATTAATTTTTTTGGCTCAGAGTCTTTAACCTAGTTTAAAATGCTTGAAGGTTTAAACTCTCAAATGATTGTCTTCAGGAGAATTCAAGCCAGTTAAACTGGCATGAAGACTAAAAGAATATATTCCAAAAATTTAGCTTTCAAAGCTATTAAACCGAGTGGAAGACTTCGAACCTTAATGTTCAGTATATCAAGTATTGCGTTCAAATTTCATGGAAATTGTGCTAAAACTAACGAAGTTAAAGTGATTCCAAGCGAACGGCTCACATGCTGCATTTTCGAGAAAAAAAATTTTTAAACCGATTTTGTGGAAAATTGAATTTTCGAAGTTGGTGAACACAATGCCGCAGAATCAATTCCTACATATAGTTCAACAGGTACGAAAGAAGATTCTTTTCAAAACTTTTTCCTTTTTTAAAATAACAAATTAGACACAATTTTTTGTAAACAACAATCGCGATTGTGACTTCTGAATACTGCAAAAAAGAAGAAGAAAAAAAATAAATAAAAAACTCGTTGTAAATATCCTTTCAGATTAAGGTTAAGTTAGGTTAGGTTAGGTTAGGTTAGGTTGGGTAAGGTTAGGTTAGGTAAGGTTAGGTAAGGTAAGCTAAGGTTAGGTTAGGTTAGGTTAGGTTAGGTAAGGTTAGGTTAGGTTTGTTGAAAATCATTGTTTTAACTAAGCAACCCAAACGTCCTTCCACATTATTGTTCGAGCTTCGAACTGAGCAACCCAAGTATACGTATTTTCCTAGAAACTAAAGTTTTCTTTTTGTGTCATTTTTTCTTTAAACTTACTTGATTTTGATACTTTGAACGATACACACTAAATAAAACAAACTGCGTTAATTCTAAATAATTCTAAAAAAGGATTTTCATTTAAGAGGTTATGGGCACAGTCCTCGTTTGTTTTTTCTAGTAAGGAGTATTTTTAAAAAAGTTTTGAAATCATAGCCATGAGTGGGCTTTACCAAATAGACAAGTTGGACAGCGAGAATTATGACACCTGGCATGTGCAGATGAAAGGCGTGCTAGTCCACTCGGACTTGTGGAGCGTCCTGATTGCGAAAAGGAATGAGGTTCCAGCGGAACAAGAAGCCAAATGGATTGCTGATGATGCTAAGGCATTGGCCACATTAACGTTGTGTGTCAAAACTGCACAACTGGGCAATTTAAAAAATTGCGAGACGGCAGCTGAAGCTTGGAAGAAGCTTCAGGACATTCATAAACCAAGTGGTCCTGTACGCAAAGTTTCGCTTTACAAAAAACTCTTGAATATGCGGATGAAGGACGGCGAGTGCGTACGTGAGTATCTAAGCGATTTTACATCAGCCGTGGATAAAATCGCAGAGATTGGAATCAATCTAGTTGATGAACTGGTGGTGATCATATTGATGTCGAGTTTGCCGAAAGAGTATGAGAACTTTGTTGTGGCCATTGAGTCAAGGGACACTCTACCGTCGCTTGACACGTTTAAAATCAAGCTCATGGAAGAGGGAGATCGTCGCAAAGCGTCGAAGGAATCTGAGGAAAGTAATATGCAGCAAGCATTTATGGCGAAAAGCAACCACAAGATGAGTGGAAACTTCGGCGAAAAGAAAACTGGAGGTAAACCTAACAAAAGGGGTGCGTGCTTCAAGTGCGGCAAATTTGGGCATTTTGCTGCAAAATGTAGGTCAAAAACGGATTCGTTGCAACATTCGCAGAAGTCTTTTTCTGTTATGACAGTTAAAGATCCAAAAATGTTGAATAGAAACACATGGATCCTGGACAGTGGTGCCACTTCGCATATGTGTTGCGATAAACAACTTTTCACAAAGTTAGAAGAGCACAAAGAGATCGTCCAACTCGCAAATGAAAACAAAGTAGAGACAAAAGGCATAGGTGAAGTAACGCTTTTAATTGGAAATGAACAAATTAAATTGCACAATACACTGTACGTTCCACAGTTGAAAGGAAACTTCATGTCGGTAGGAAAAATAGTGCAAAAAGGGGCTAAGGTGAATTTTACAAGTAATGGTGCAGAAGTTGTTCTAAATGAAAAGATCATTTTTAAAGCTAATGAAGATTGTGGGCTATTTACTGCTCATTTGGCTACTAAAAAATGTTTTTCGGTGTCATATAATCCTGGTTTGGTTTGGCACGAGAGGTACGGGCACTTAAATTATCATGATTTGAAACTGCTCTTTCAAAAGGAAATGGTTCGTGGAATTGATAGGATTGATATTCCTAAAATCAAGTGCAAGACGTGTATGAAGTCAAAGATATGTTCTTTGCCGTATAGCCGCAGTGAAAACCGTGCTAAAGATTTATTAGAGTTAGTGCACACGGATGTATGTGGTCCATTTCAGAAGGCTTCACTAGCCGGGTCAAAGTATTTTTTGCTTTTTATTGACGACTATTCACGCAGAGTGTTTATTTTATCAAAAGTAAGAATGAAGTTTTTGATAAATTTCTGATTTTTAAAAGGACAGTTGAACGTCAAACCGGAAAGAGTATTAAATGCATTCGAAGTGACAATGGCGGCGAATTTTTAAACAAAAGATTTGAAGAATTGTTTACTGGGTGTGGCATTACACGGCAACTGACAGTGCCGTACACACCACAACAAAATGGTGTTGCTGAACGTGCAAACCGCACTATTGTGGAGATGGCGCGAAGCATGCTTATACATTCCAATCTTCCAGAGACATTATGGGCCGAGGCTGTAGCAACAGCGGTATACCTACGAAATCGTTCACCTACGAAGGCTGTAATGAATAAGACGCCATACGAAGTATGGAATCAACGCAAACCTGATGTTAAACATTTGAAAGTCTTTGGATCTACTGCGGTTGCATTGAACAAGAACCAAAGTCAAAAGTTCCAGGCGAAGGGAAAAGAACTCAAGATGGTAGGATATTCCCTGACTGCCAAAGCTTATCGACTGTATGATCCCGAGAAGCGTCAAATTCTAGAACGGCGCGACGTGTTATTCGATGAGAATGATCAGGGTGATGAGAATGAGTTTGAAAACCGAGATCGGATTGACTGCAGCGTCTTTATGGAAGCAAGTGCTAAAATCGATAACAATGATTTTCAACACCCTTCCTCAAACCAAATGTACGTTAATACTTATGTAATGCCTAGTCCCTTTACAAATTCAATGTGTTTCTTCTTCACTAGATTCTTGGTAAAAACATCTGCTATCATTTTATCTGTTTCAACATATTTCAATTCAATTTGACCTGTTTTAAATATTTCTCGTACAAAGTGGTATTTAATATCGACGTGTTTGGTCCTTGAATGATATATTGGATTTTTTACCAATTGTTGCGCGCTCAAATTATCGCCATAGATCTTTGTAGGGCCTTTGTTAACGCCAAAACCGATTTCAGTTAAAATTCTGCGTAAATATAAAGCCTCTTTTGTTGCATTCGCCAACGCCATATATTCGGCCTCAGTGGTGCTCAAAGCCACACAGCTCTGTTTTCTGGATTCCCACGCGAATGCTGCGCCACCAAGAAAAAAAGCAAAACCAGTATAGGATCGACGATCGACTGAGTTGTTCCCCCAGTCTGCATCCACATAACCATATAAAGAATAGCCAGTAGCCTTATAACGTAGTTTATACTCCTTAGTCGATGCCAAATATCGCAAAACATGTTTTAGCCCAGCCTCATGCTCATTATGTGGGTCGTTATTCCTTTGCGCCAGCTTCGAAACCGAATGTATTATGTCCGGCCTCGTTGTTAAAGCCAGAAACATTAGCGCTCCAACCAAAGACTGGTACTTCTTAGCATCTGACCGTCCACATTCATTGTTATTGCATCCAATCACAAAGCCTGCATCTAAAGGTGTTGATGCAGAACGACACTCTTTCATGCCATATTCCGATAAAAGATCATCTATGTATTGTTTTTGATCAATTGTAATCGCACCTAATTCGCCTTCCCGCTGAATACGCATCCCGAGAAAATGATGCAGTTCACCTTTATCAACGCATTTAAACGCTTGCGAAATCTTGCTCTTTACCATTTTGAGGTCGTTCTTGGACTTACAACCTATAAGTATATCGTCAACGTATACAACTATTAAACATATATTACCATTTATGCATTTCTTGTACAAGCATGGCTCGCTTTTACAGGGTATGAAGCCAATCTCCTTGAGAAAGGAATCCAGGTGAATGTTCCATTCCCTTCCAGCCTGTTTGAGCCCATATATTGCCTTGTTCAACTTCAGGACCTTATTAGGGTGTTTCGTGTTGATGTAACCCTCCGGCTGCGTCATATACACCACGTCACTCAGAGTGCTGTTGAGGTATGCTGTACATACATCCATTTGATGGAGGTACATCTTCTGCTCCACTGCCAATGCCAATAACATTCGCACTGTTGAGTATCGACATACCGGTGAAAACGTCTCTTTGTAGTTCACGCCCCAACGTTGACTGCATCCTTTGGCCACCAGTCTGCATTTGAAACGTTCTATTTCCCCGTTTTCGTTTCTTTTTAAGGAGAAAACCCATTTCGAACCGATAGTTTTTTGATTAGCTGGCAAGTCGACCAGCGTCCATGTCTTGTTCTTTATCAACGCTGTAAGTTCGATATTTATCGCTTTTTTCCATTCTTCTGCATGTTCACCATTCAATGCTTGAGTAATATTATCTGGCACCTGAATTTCAGCTTCCTTCATCATATTAGCTGATTGGTACAATTTTCTTGGCCTGCCCGGCTTACCAGTACGTACTTTCCTTGGCCTACCTGGACCTCGTTTCACGACTTCATCAACTGTATTTCCTGCATCAGTGGTGTCGACCTCTTCGGCACCGCTCAAAAATATGCCATCACTCTCCTGGCCATCATCACTATGTTCGTTGTCGTCCACTTCCTCACTATCGTTGAGATTTTTGTTAGCTTCACTGAGGCCGAATATATGGCGTTGGCGAATGCAACAAAAGAGGCTTTATATTTACGCAGAATTTTAACTGAAATCGGTTTTGGCGTTAACAAAGGCCCTACAAAGATCTATGGCGATAATTTGAGCGCGCAACAATTGGTAAAAAATCCAATATATCATTCAAGGACCAAACACGTCGATATTAAATACCACTTTGTACGAGAAATATTTAAAACAGGTCAAATTGAATTGAAATATGTTGAAACAGATAAAATGATAGCAGATGTTTTTACCAAGAATCTAGTGAAGAAGAAACACATTGAATTTGTAAAGGGACTAGGCATTACATAAGTATTAACGTACATTTGGTTTGAGGAAGGGTGTTGAAAATCATTGTTTTAACTAAGCAACCCAAACGTCCTTCCACATTATTGTTCGAGCTTCGAACTGAGCAACCCAAGTATACGTATTTTCCTAGAAACTAAAGTTTTCTTTTTGTGTCATTTTTTCTTTAAACTTACTTGATTTTGATACTTTGAACGATACACACTAAATAAAACAAACTGCGTTAATTCTAAATAATTCTAAAAAAGGATTTTCATTTAAGAAGGTTAGGTTAGGTTAGGTTAGGTTAGGTTAGGTTAGGTTAGGTTAGGTTAGATTAGGTTAGATTAGGTTAGGTTAGGTTGGTATGGCTGCCACCAAGGGTGACACACACTTATGCACCAAATAGATCCGTTGTGATACCACGTATAATTTGAAACTACGACCGCGACCGAGCAGTGAGTCGAACCGAGGGCCTCTCGTTTCGTAATTTGAAATCTCAGCCAACTACGGCACAGAGGCCGACATAAGCTTTCATAAACATTTAAGTTTCCTCTTTTCTGATAATGCGATCACCCATTCAGCCGGATGTTTACCGCAGAAAAACTGTTTTTTGTGGCGCCTCCGGAGAATCTTTCCCACGGACTTTGTCTATTCGGCTTTAAAACCATATTAGATATAGAATACATAAAAAAAAATTCATCCACGTCACTAAATCCACTAAATCACACAACTATATCCACCAATGATTATTGTGATAAATTATTTATAAAATCCATAGGCAATAAGGCGTTTTGGAAATACCATAATATCCTGTTGAATTTCCATCCTCTTCTCTTCTTTGAAAAGTAATTGGTATAATAGAATATATGCTCCATTTTGTTGCCTTTGATGTTACAAAGTCTGCTCTTCACCTGCCATTATCTTTGAATAGCAATCTTGCATAGGTGTTTATGAACCCGATTTCATGCAGTGGGAATTCAGGTGACAGGTCAACTGTCATTGCTGTTCAGCATAAACTCTCTAAGTGGCTTGCGTCTTACAACAATTCCATAAAATATGTCTAAGATTTGAACGGATGCAAAATTTTGTCATCTGCATTCAATCAATGCATCCAAATTAATTTAAATCATTAGAAACTGCAGCCGCAAAATGACATCAAAAGGTCATGCATAGAGCATAATTGTTATATCTTTGTCACTTGATTGTGATGAAATATATTTTTATTATCTTATTTGTCGCTTGTGACATTGATGGAGTGCAGAGGCCAGAAGAAACTCTTCCTGTTTAACGTGTTGAGAAGGACAAAGGCCTTTAAGTTCTCAATTCCTTTCAAAAAATTGCCCTCAAATTTTTGTTTGATTCATGGTACCTATATTATTCTCTGATGTCGACATACTTACATATATACTACTGACTTCATCTTAAAGTGAAAAAGAAAAAAAGAAAAATAATTTGAACTCTAACTTAAATTAATTATAAAAAATATGCTCCACTGGGAACCGCAGATGACAGAAGAAAACAAGAAGAATAAGAAACCCAGAGATTTAGTTAATTTCCTTAAAAATTTGTTGCTTTAAATTTTGATATTCTAAAAATTGTTCGAACAACAAATTTTGTAAACATTCACACGACTCCTTCGCTCTTCTTTCGGTTTCTACCTTGATCTTCAAATTTATGTTCCACAACGGTTTCATGCTAACGACCCCCCAGTGGGACTTTTGAAAGCAACAGAATTTTGCACTTCGGCACACTTCGCGTATACGTAATGCTCTTTCACGGATCACATTGCGTATACGCATATCCGTTGAAAAGTTGAAGAAAACAATTTCCAAACGGCAAATATGGTATGCTATAGGACGGAGGATACTTTTTCATGTGAGGATTTCCCGGAAATATACTGCACGATTACAAAAAATAATAAAAACAGGATTCTAATCTGTTTGTGTTTATTTCCTGCAGAATATTCAAAAGAAGGCTGAACACACAAAGAGTTTTCATTTAGGAAGCCCGAAGGATTGTGGGGTGAGGAATCCCCTTAAAATAATTTTTTTTTTAATAAGCCGATGGCAGTTGGAGTATTCAGAAAAAAGGATTTTTTAAAGGGATTTTTTTCGATATAAAGAAGACAGTTTATAATTTTCAGTACCTACTATTTTATTACTTATTAATCTTATTTTCGTATCATAATATTTTTCTTCGTTTCAAGAAAGCCTTCGTTCAGAACCTAAACAATTGAAATCAACAAAATTTTTTCACATTTCAATATCATTAATAACCTCGTTATGGATTATGAAAAAAACAATTTCTGTTCCATGTTGCCTTATTGAATCTTCCTGCTAGTCTCTCGATATTCTTCTTGCAGTTCAATTGAAAAGAATAAAAGAAAGAAAAAATATTTACACACAATTCGAATCCACATGCTTTGCGGCCAAAGTCTTTTTTTTTTGTATAGACAATAAGCAATAAATGTTCAAGTGCGAAACGCAACAGCTTGAAACCATCAAGAGCAGAGAGCGAGCGAGAGTTCTGTGTCATTGTGCGGAACCCCAAGGAGATAAAGCGAAAACAATTGCACAAATATGAGTTCGAAAATCAACATCCATAATTCAAGCGTCATGACTGTAAGATTTTCGCACCTTCGATAAATGCGGATTTTTACCTCAAAAACAAATCCATAAATAATTGTTTATTAAGGGAAGCGAGGGGATATTTTTTTTTTTTTATCAATGTCTCTAGAAATTAATGCGGCTTAAAAGTTCTTAATGACGAAACGGGGCTGTTGTGTTGTTGTACTCGGGGAAATGCCTTTCAAAACATCTTGTTGTTTCAATGAATTTTCTTTAAAAAAATTATCTTTTTTTTTTGACGTTAAAACTTTCATGCATCCTAGAATCGTTGAGACAAAAAATTTAGCTATCTTCGAATTGAATGTCGTACCCAAAGCAATCTATTATAGTCTATAATACCTTCACTAATATTCCTATATTTTCGTGCGATCCCATTCAGGGCCCAATCTAGCCAACTCCTCAAGCCAGGCCTGATCTCATACAGCAGAGTAGAGACGAGAAAAGTGGGAGAATTCCTTCCGGATTTTGGGTCTAGGAGGGGCGCCCAACTAGAGCAGATGCTCCTTTGTCTTACGAGCTGAGACTCGAGAGCTCTTTAAATGTTTCTTTATAAAGAACGTCGAGGGCATATTAGAACAAACACATCAATGGAAGCAAGTTGCACAATAGATCTATTATGGTGGCAGCTACAGTATTTCGCCATAAACTATTGTGTCACCTTTTATGTCTTTTTTGTTGGTCAATGAATTTGTGTCAAAGGGACTCCCCTATATCTATCGATGGGCCTGATTCTATATAATATTCTGTTCTGCCGGCTTTTCAATAGAGGAGGATTCTTTGTTCAGGAATTGAAGACATGAAAACATATCGAATCAGTTTCAATAAACCGCGCTTTTGATTGTAACTGGTTCTGTATGTTTTCGTGTGTTGAATATTTGAAAAAATTGCTGCTCTATTGGAAATACGTTATTTAAAAAAATATATTTTCACCTTTTCCATTAAAAGAAAAGAGCTCGAATTTTGAATATTTTGAATTTTTTTGATTTTTTTTGCATTTAACTTTGCTTTTTGAATATTTTATTCACTGAAGTAGGCTTTTTTTTTTATTAATTTGACAATTCAATATTTCAATAGGCATACAAATCGAACTAATTTGGAATTTTTGACTGTGCATTTTTTTGAATATTTTGAATTTTTTTTGCATTAAAAAAAAAAAATTTTTTTTTTGAATATTTTGAATTTTTTTTTAAAATTTTTTTTTGAATATTTTGAATTTTTTGCATTTTTTAAAAATATTTTTTTGAATATTTTGAATTTTTTGCATTTTTGTTTGAATATTTTTTGAATATTTTGAACTTTTTGCATTTTCTAAAATTTTTTTTGGAATATTTTGAATTTTTTGCATTCTTGTGTGAATTTTTTTTTTGAATATTTTGAATTTTTTGCATTTAAAAAAATTTTTTTTAAATATTTTTTTTGAATATTTTGATTTTTTTAGCATTTTTCTTGGAATGTTTTTGAATATTTTTTGCATTTAAAAAAAATTTTTTTTTGAATATTTTGAATTTTTTTGAATATTTTATTAATATTTTGATTTTTTTAGCATTTTTGTTGGAATTTTTTTGAATCTTTTTTGAATTTTTTGATTTTTTTTTGAATATTTTGAATTTTTTTGAATATTTTATGAATATTTTTTGAATTTTTTTTTTCATTTTTTACATATTCCAATTCCGAGGCATACTTATTTGTTTTTTCTAAATTTTATTTCAATTTGATTTTATTGCTCGAAAAATACATTCGATTGTGCTTGTGAAAGAAAATCTTTTTGTTTTGAAGTTTTCTTCATTAATTTGTTTTTCATCGACCCCATGCACGACGGAAATGTTATTGTAGTGTATACATATATATATGAATAAAAGTATTTGAAGAAAATTTATATGTTTCTCTCTGAGTTTTACAACCAATTCTCTTTGAAGATCAACAACACTTAAAATCGTATTTAAACAAGTCAAAACTACTTTGTAGCTCCATCGTTTGAGGTGTCTTTAGAGCTCATTAGTAACCTAAATTTATTGCTTTCTGTTTACCTCTTACAACTGCACGGGCTTACAGCAAACTGTTGTAAATAACAACAACAACAAAAATATGAAAATTAATATGTATACAAAATATAATACAAAGCAGTTCCTATTATCTATGGAATACACGGCTCATCCAATTACTCTTGTGTAGATTATATTTGAATTTTAAATGAATATCCTTACAATGTATAAACCTAAGTATTGTAAACAAGAAGTTCCTTCTCCCTGAAGTGAAATCGAACAAAGCCACATTCTCAGACAAGGGCTGTCATGCTTGCGGCTTTAGTAATAAAATTTATTTTCTATTATTTGAAATGTGGTTTTATGGTTTAACGGCTTAATAGAACTTGACCAGCAGGCTAACCGAATCTTTTCAAGCAAGTCAAATCGGATAGGAAGGATATTCACCTTATATGATATAATCCTCTCTCGTTTTAAGGCACTCGTATGTGTCTCAGGGAAGCATGAAAAGGTCATAACACAATGCAATGAATTCCATACAAGTGCCCAAATTTATATACTTACATACATATGGGGCAAAACACGTCAAGTGTACCCACCTGAAAAAACTGGTGGTGGAGTCGAACTTATTTAGATATGATAGCAGTCGGATAGATGTTAATTTAGATATTTAATTTTCTCATCTTATTTTCAAAAAATTTATTAGACATATGGGATACCAAATTAAAGGAAATTGATCCAGCATTTGGAATAAAATATAAAGTTTGGGTGTTAATTGGACACTTTTCATACCAAAATGGCTTCCAAAGTTTAAAAGTTGACATTTTTTTCAGAATTTTTCACTTTCATCGTTTATTTTTCCTTTAATAGGTCAAATTCTTAACATAAATTTAATTTTGCCTAAAAGCACATAAAATTGGCATTCAAACTGCATTTAAGTTTTTTTCTTTCTCGACTTACTGCCGAAAAACTTTAGGGCCCTATAACTCCTCAGGGATTGCATTTGTGATCCCTCCTCCTATACAATTTTTTGTTAGTTCTGACCTCTCCTATCAGCTTATTTTCGCTCTAGCTCTTTTATATGAATTAGGGAAGTTTTAAAATTTTTGATTTTCAGGTATCCCGTTCGCTTATTTTCGCTCTAGCTTTTTTTTATTGAGATATGGCGATTACAATTTTGTAAAATTCTATGGAAAATTCATATTTTTGATTTTTTCCAGGTGATCACCAGAATCGCTATTCATTTATTCTATTCAATTCATTCATTCAATTCAATTCAATAATTCAATTCAATTCAATTCAATTCAATTTATCAATTCAATTCAATTCAATTCATATTCAATTCAATTCAATTCAATTCAATTCAATTCAATTCAATTAATTCAATTCAATTTCAATTCAATTCAATTCAATTCAATTCAATTCAATTCAATTCAATTCAATTCAATTCAATTCAATTCAATTCAATTCAATTCAATTCAATTCAATTCAATTCAATTCAATTCAATTCAATTCAATTCAATTCAATTCAATTCAATTCAATTCAATTCAATTCAATTCAATTCAATTCAATTCAATTCAATTCAATTCAATTCAATTCAATTCAATTCAATTCAATTCAATTCAATTCAATTCAATTCAATTCAATTCAATTCAATTCAATTCAATTCAATTCAATTCAATTTAATTTAATTTAATTTAATTTATTTAATTTTATTTTATTTTTTTTATATTTTATTTTATTTTATTCATTTTTTTATTTTTTATTTTATTTTATTTAGTGTAATTTATTAAAATTAAATTAAATTAATTTTTTTTTTAGTTTTTTGAATACTTCCATTTTTTGCCTTGCCATATGGCAAACATCTCAAAATAATCAAACTTAGTCGAATAGAGCAAAATTCTTACATATTTAGATAAAATCCTTTTTAAACAACAAGCGTTTTAGCCTACAAAAATAGTGAGTTGAATATCTAAAATATTTTCAATTTAATCCACTGGGGGCTTAACTGCTGGACTTGAATAAATATTTCAGATTTTTGGCTTGGTTGAACAACTTAATTTAACAGCTCATTATCATCATCGTCATAGGCTTATGCTGAATTATAATCACATTTAATCCAATGGCTTTGGAGCGAGCTCATACTTTTCCTTAGGCTTTTTCATTCAATTTCAAGTCAAGTTTTCGGCATTCTTTCTTAACTCATTCGAGGCGATTGTCTGGGGGTGCGCTGGAATATTTGCAAAATATTTTCAGACGGCGGAGAAATTCCTTAATTCACAGTCAAACTGAATTCGAATTTTTTCTCTTCTTTCTTTCATATTTTTGCATACCTGTCTTCTGTTCTTCTGATTTTTGTTTTTGCCTTAAATTTCTTCTTCCTAGCTAAACTTGGACTGGAATGGAATCGTCTTTCATTCGAATTGGTCGACTTAATGCGAAAAAGAACAAATAAAAATGTCATAGAATATTTCGTTCATAATTCACTGGAATAATTTTCATTAAAGCGAAGTATTTTTTTAAAGAATAAAATCCTCTTTGATTTGCCCTTCAACGAGAAGAGTAAACGACATGTTCCCATTCAGTATTGCGCTTAACCGTAGAAAATCGCATTTAAATGAAAGCATAACAGTCCAATACGAAAATGTATAATGCTCACGTCGTCAGCGTTTTCTTACAATTTCATTTGTAACGCCTCCCACTTAAGCTGATGACAGACATAGAGCAACGGCTTGTTACACGAAGAGTACATTTATATGACAATTCGTAGACAAGTTGAAGCCTTTTGGCCCTAGCTACCTACAATTTCCATGGGTGCATACACAATACCATAGCCGTACACGCTAAGGAGAGGACAGAAATATCTTCTGTAGCTGAACGTATTACACGAGTAACCTGCTTACACATTTCTTCATCATCATCATCGTCATCATCAGCGACATCATAACCACCACTACCATTGCCAGCAACACGGAAATAATCTGCGCAATTTTTGCCGTGAAGAAACTTCGAATATTTCACCATTTTCACACATTTTTGAATACCACATTGTCTGTAAGTGTATGTGTGTGTGAAAGCTCTTAGCATTATGATACTCCCTTTAAGGAAATTGTATGAGCATCTTCTTCTATGAAGTACACTGAAAGCAATGTCAATTCTTACAGCCTGCTTTCACAAGGCATTCCATACTTTGTGATTCTTTGATATGAGGATATAAAGTAAAATGCTACTTCCGTTTGTTCCTGCAATTCTATTCGAACATGTTCGAAGTTGTAGCGAACATGTTCGGAATGATTTGCTATAAGACATGTTTTAAGCATATCGTACGTAACTTTTCCTAACCAACTACATATCAAATTTGGAAAATTCTGAAATACCGCACAGTGGTCAATTTTTACCACTGAAATTTTTAAATATACTAGTGCAGTTTTATAGTTTTGATTAAGAAGAAAACGGTTCAAATCTGCGTTAAAGGGTCTAGCGGGTTAAGCAAAGGCGTGAGGTATCATGAAAGGAATTTTTAAAATTTTATTGATTTTTCGATAGGTGCCATCTAAAAACACTGTGAAGACTACTTTTTAGATTTTTATTATGAACGGTCCTTCAAATATCCTTGAAAATCCTTTTTTAATAAGCCATTTTTCAATTTTATATCTCGAAAACTAATTAAGATAAGAAGATGAAACAAACGTTGGCCGATTGCTAATATAACAGGAATTAAAAAAATTTTTTTTTTAATTTTTACACTGAGAAAAATTTTTAATAAGCCTTTTTTCAAATTTTTATATCTCAAAAACTAATTAAGATAAGAATATAAAACAAACGTTGGCCGATTGCTAATATAACAGGAAATGAAAAATTTTTTTTTTATTTTTACACTGAGAAAAATTTGTAATAAGCCTTTTTTCAAAATTTTATATCTCAAAAACTAAGTAAGATAATAAGATGAAACGAACTTTGGCCGATTGCTAATATAACAGGAGATCAAAAAAAATTTTTTTTAAATTTTTACACAGAGAAAAATTTTTAATACGCCTTTTTTCACATTTTTATATCTCATCAACCAATTGAGATAAAGTGACGATCTTAACAGATTCTGTTAGATAATAAAACAAGAAAACATTTTTTTAACACTGAGAAAAAAGAGAGTTTCTCACAAAATATTTCGAATTTTTCAATACCTACTTATATGAAAAAAAAAAAAAAAATATATATATATATATTTATTACCTATAAAATTTATTACACAAATGCAGGATGTCAATCTTCAGTAGTAGAACGGGTTTCCCTCTCTGATCTCCTTCACCATTCATCTTGCTCTCTCATCCTCCCCTGACCTTCTTCAACCCTCAGCGACCATCCTCCACCCTCTACCGCCATTATTCATCCTTCCCAGCCTACCTCGGCCCCAACCGACCTTTCACAGTTCTTCTATAGACAATTCTATCTTCCGCTTTTCACAGCCCTCTTTTTTCGATTATTTTTAAGCTTGCTTTTGCTTGCTCATGACAAAAAATTTAATGCCTCTCTCGTTAAATATATCTGTGGCAATATGGAAAAGTAGCTTAAGTCGAAATATTCGACTTTTTATTCTTAAGCGCTATATTCATATGTAAAATTTCAAATTTCTCAGACTTAAATTGAAAATTCATAATATGTGGTAAAACCTTTAGAAGACTTCTGATTATTTCTGATACAAGTTTCGATCCCAAGTTTTCCATTCGATCAAATTTGCAAGACACTTATTGAAAATTAATTGTGGTATACTTTAATTCCAGTAGATATGTATGAAAATCGAT
Source organism: Chlorops oryzae (assembly GCA_020466095.1). Classification (NCBI taxonomy): domain Eukaryota; kingdom Metazoa; phylum Arthropoda; class Insecta; order Diptera; family Chloropidae; genus Chlorops; species Chlorops oryzae. The sequence goes on from CM035807.1 coordinate 112,592,425, forward strand.
TAGCCACTCAGTGCACTTCGCATTGCTTAACACGCGGGCGAAAAGATTCCTTAGGATTTCAGTCGTATTACAGCCTTTGCCTGCTACGGTACATTCTTTCCAGCCTACACGTCAGCAAAGAACGGTTCTGTGAGTGATTCGCATGTTTCATCTTACGTCAAAAAGCTAAATTTGTTCTCGTGCTCGCGTGTCCATCACATGTAAACAAAACAAAAACAAAAAAAAAAAAGAAAATATAAAAAAATAAATAAAAGAGGCGGAAGCAATATTGAGCGTTGCTTCTGCTTTTATTTCGGTGTCATTAGAAAATGCGCTAAGCCTACAATTAAAAAATCTATAAAAAAAATTTAAATTATTTATAGCCCAATGAAGGCTATACTCTCATTATAGTCGAGTAATTGCAGCAGTGACCCATCATTGTCATAGATGGCATGTCAGAAAATGTCCTTTCGAAAAACACTTCAATATGTTGGTGCTCGTGACAATCAAGAACATTTAAGAAGAAGCTATAATTACGCCATTTTTTATTTCAAAATAAAATTCTCCAAAGGAAGTCAACCGCATTAACACTTCATTGAGAAAAAAAAAAAAAAAAAAAATCACGATCAAGGATAAGAGAAAAAACCGACTTTTTAAAACTGATAAATGGCTGAATTATTGCTGATAGCTGACATGCATTTGCTTTTAAAGGACAATTAGTCGTTCATTAAAATAGTCCATTAGACTTCTTTTTTTTTTTTTTAAATCGCTCTCATTTTGAGGAATTAAGCTGTCGGATTTGAATATGATGACCTAGAAAACAACTAACTTGCCTGAAACTAGGCCTGCTTTCATTAAAAATTTCTGTTCATTAATATGCCTTCGAGCACGGAGAAAGTTTTCCGAAAATTGAATGCAAATATTGACTGTGAACATTAAAAAAAAAAATAAAATTAAATAAACAAAAAAGAGATCCAAGAATTTTCTCCGGTTTGGTGAGAAATCAACACTTGTGCTTGGATGCGCTTCGAAGCGAAATTTATTGCTCCATTTGAAGGCAATAAAGTTGCTTTGATTGTAGCTATATTCATTTATTGATTTGAGTGTTAGAATTTCTTAAAATAAAACAATTAATTTGAGAAATTCCAGGAATGCTTTGTACTCAATTTGTTTCTTAAAAAAAAAAGAGATAATTAACTTTTTGTTTGATTAATTTTTGCTAAGGAAAAGTGGCTAACATTAGTACAATAAATGAGCCCTTATGGACATCGTTTTCATCATAGTTTTATATTTTTGAGGACTTAAACTTTCCAATTATACAGGGTGTTCCGTTTGTGATGGTCAACCGGTCGGGAGCTGATAGAGGGGGTCAGAACAAAAAAAATCGTATGGAAGGGGGGGTCCAAAATGCACCCCTGAGGAGTTATAAGGGCAAGAAAGAAACTTGCAGTTGTTTCAGAAAAAAAATTTGTCACGCCTCAACGTTTGTATCCAAGATACAAATTTTAATGCAGTTCGACAAAGAATTGTCAGATCTTTCTAGGCGTATAAAATAGTCTTACATTTTATTGCAGCTTCAAGGGTATTTGAGCCTTAAAAATCAAAATTTAAAAATTTTTTAAACATTTTTTAACTTTGAGAGCCATTTTGGTATAAAAAAGGTCCTATTAACACACAAATTTTTTATTTTATTTAAAATGCTGGATCGATTTTCTTTAATTTGGTGCCCCATATGTTTAATAAATTTTAAAAATTTTTCAAAATAAGATGAGAAAATTAAATATCTAAATAAACAAATTTCTTTCTTTCCCTTATAACTCCTCAGGGGTGCATTTTGCAAATATAAAATTTGACCCGCCCGATTTTCATACTAATTCAAAAAAAACGCTAATTTCCAAAAACCGATTTCTTAAGTGTTATTAATCTATTTTTTTCGCAAGAATAAACTTCGGATATTGCTGAATACAATTGGATATGATTTGGTTACAGCATTTCTCTGGTTTTAAAACAAAAGATACGGGGGTCATATTTAGAACACCAATTTTCAAACCTTCAAAATTTAGTATACTGAATTTTTCTAAAATAATCTATATTGAGTGGGCTCTTGATGAAAATTGTATATTGCAAAAGCAAAGTTAATGATATTCTCTTGCTAATGGCATGTTAAGTTCTCATCTTGAGTATCAGCGTTTTGAATTTATAGCAAAAATTCTTAAGGAGTCAGAATTTGACCACTTTCCCCTACTATTAAATTGTATATATATATAGACTATAGTCTTCATGAAAGTTTTAACCATGCTTTGAGATTTAAGGTCGTAATCTTTATGTCGTTTCAAAAACTTTGAGATTTCAATTTTCGAACATATTCTTTTAGTCTTCATACCAGTTTAACTTCATCAAATACGTTTGCTATATTCGAAATCTTAATTATGATTTAAGCTTTAATGAAGACCACCATTTGAAAGTTTTAACTAACAACTTAAAGTAACTTGGCGACTATGAGGCTTAAGGTCATCGTTTATCATTAAAAGTTGAACTTGATAGGCTCTTCTAATAAAAGACGTGACATATAAGCCATCGTACCAATTATTAAAAAAATCCATTTTACATAAACGATACAGTCAGTAGCGTAGCGAGACATCTCGGCGATCGGGGCCCAAGGGGGGCACAATGCAGAAAATGCCACCCACTCTAATCAGCCTCAATAAAAATGCCTTCATAAAAATTGAAATATGATTTGGCGCCCGGTGCGACTGCCCTTACTACTCTACTGGATACAATGACTCTCAAGATTTGAACTTCCGGAAAAGCAAAGGAAATAATTCGCTCATTTCAACGCTAGAACATTACCAAATTTCCGCCTTCAATCGCACTTTACATATATATGTTTATACAGTCAAACATCCATAACTAGAAATTCTACAACTCGAAGTCTCTCTAACTCGATCGATTTATTTTGATAATGGTGGTTTGAGTTTTGGAAGTTTGACTGTATACAGGGTGTTCCATACTCAATAGATCAAACAAACAAAAAAAGGTGATAGGGGAGGTCCAGACGGATTTTAAAGAGATTTTAAAGTGATTTAATTCAAAAGAAATGCGATCCAGCCTCTTTTTTTTTTACTCTTTTCGAAAAATTTGAGTTTTTCTCTTCATTTTGACACCATGGCTGCTAAAAAAAAGTTTCACAATCAATGCGAAACTAAGGTTTGAAAATAATTATTTTGTATTTTTGACTCCCAGAAAAGTTATTTTAATCAAATTTAATGAGCACACTTTTAGGCAGCATGAGAAAAAGAAAAATCTAAGAAATTTAAAAATTTCTCAATAGTGTTTTAGTTTTACATATCCGCCTAAAAGTATGCTCACAAATTTAGTCGAACTCATTCCGCGCCTCTAGCTCTTTACGAGTGCAAGATGAACCCCCCTTTTCCATACAATTTTTTGTTTGTATGGGTTCCCCCTGTCACCTCCTTTTTTTTTGATCCATTGAGTATGGAACACCCTGTATATATACACATATAAATAAATATTTGGCAAATTTGAAAGAGTAGCTTAAGTCTACATGAAGGAGAAATAAGTTCATGGCTTTAGAGGTATAAGGAAGTTAGGGCGCTGATGTGTGCCCAATCGTTTTTCATAAATCATGATTTTTTACGAAATTATTTGCATTTGCTTTTTAGCTACTGTATGTATTTTGAAAAACGTTTATTAGTAATGATATGAGTTCAGAAAGAATCCTATATGACTCCTATTTATTGGAAAATAAGAGTCAGATATGAATGCAGAAAGAGTCCTATATGACTCTTATACCGGCTCATTCGGTATATGATTTCGGACTCATATAAGTCGATCATCGCAAGAAGGGAAACACATTCATTTGGGATTCCTAAATGAGCTCATTATGAGGGCTCAGACTCCACATTAGGACTCATAAATGACTCATATCTGACTCCAAATGTTTGCTGGGCTTAAGTCACATCTTATGTATAGGCACTTAATTTTGTTCACATATTCGGAAATTTCATTTTAAATGTGAGTACATTGAAAATTTACATATCGATAAAGCGTTTAAGTCGAAAAATTCGAATACCTTAAAACAAAAATTTCGACTTGAGTTACTCTTTCCCATATTGCCACAGATACATAAGTATTTGAATAAAAAAAAAAAAGGAACCACAAACGACTAAAGACAACGTATGCGATGGATTGACATTTTAATAAAACATCAACTTATGTCGATGCCAATGAAACGTGTCAAATCTAAAAATGAAGAAACCACCCAAAAATGACAGAAAGCATAGAAAAGAAAAGGATAAAATGTGCTTTCGAAAAAATTTCGTATTAAATGTTAGCATAACAAGCGGATATCCATTGATTCAGCTATCCCGGAAGTCATGAACACAACAAAAGTCATAAAAATAAAATAATAAAATAAACCTTTTTGCCATATAAAATAATGATACTCAAGTAGAAGTCACATTTTAACAGCTCGAGAGCAATTTCATTTACTTATTTATTCATCATCTTCAATCGAATTTAATTTAGAGGAAAAACGGCCCATTTCAAGGGATCTCGATGAGGCAAAATTGAAACAAAAACAAAAAAAAAAAAATAAATAAAACAAATTTAACAATAAAATGGTTTCTGTTATTCAGCACTTGCTGTGCTTTCAAATTTTTCGTTATAAACTTTTCATTTGCAAATTGTTACGACTTTTAGGTCATCATTCTGATACCCTTTCGAATGGCATTGACTGCCATTGTTGCTTAACACACATTCTTGTTGGTCTCTTATTCGTCAATTATTATCAGTTTTTTTTTTGCTTTTTCTTTTCCATCGTCGTCTAGGCTTAAAGTGTTGTTTTTTGCTCAGTTTCATATTTTTTTTTTTTTTTTTTTGTGCGTCATTATTGCAATTTTGTGCCAACGCTTTTGCGTTCTTCAAGAGGTTTCTCCTCTGAAAATATTTTACCTTCCGTTATAGCTTACGTTCGGATGACTGACGACTTGCGTTTTGACTTTCAATACCTTCGATTTACCTTGACTTGTGAAATGAAATGGCAATTCTTTTTGAACTTTGAAACCATTCTGCTGTATTGAGTGATTGAAAGCGATATGGAAAGAAAGAAATAACCACTCGAAAATAAAATCCAAGTTGAATTAATTGAAACGTTCGAACAGAGCGAAATAGAGAGCAATCAATTCAGTTTTAGTGTTTTCAAAAAAAAAAAAAAAAAATAAATAAATAAAAATTAAATATAAAAACCAAAAGAAAACCATAAAACCACAATAAAATAACAATAAAAAGAAGAAGAAGAAATATTGGTACGAATAAAATGTAAACCAAATCACAGGTGCGTATACTTGCTGAGCTTAAGACATTACGTATACGGCGCTATGATCATAGTGTATGATTCATAGAGAATACATTTTTATACCCGACACACTCTGTGTCGAGGTTATATTGCGTTTGTGTGGTTGTGTGTAACACCCAGAACCAGTCGAGATAGACCATACAAAATATATATAGAAATGATCAGCGTCACCAGGAGATTCGATTTAGACATGTCCGTCTGTCTGTCCGTCCGTCTGTCCGTCCGTCTGTCTGTTTGTATACAGTTTTCTTATCGAAGGAGTTGAGCTATCTTGATGAAATTTGATATGCGTACTCACGGAGACATGAGTAAGAACAATTTCGAGAATGGACCCGATCGGACCATTTTTAGGGGTACCTCCAGTACTAGGGTCTATTACGAAAATCACAAAAACTGCTCTAAAATCAAAGTTTTTAAAAATATTTTAATGAAATTTGATACTTGATCATATTTAAAGGCCAGTAATATGATTTCCAAAAATTAAAGTGGGCGTGGCAGAAGGGCGGCTTACGAAAATTGTCTCCTACACCCGAAATTCAAATGGGACTTGAACGAAATTTGGCAGTTATGCTTCCTTTGTAGCCGTAAACATCATCCCAAAAAATTTCCTAGATCGGTCCATTATTAAGGGTACCTCCAGTACTAGGGTCTGTCACAAAAATCTCAAAACTGCCTCAAAATCGGACTTTTTCCAAATATTTCAATGAAGCTTAGGATTTGGAGTGTATTTAAGATTCCGATTAGAATTAAAAAAAAAAAATTGGAAAGGTAGGCGTGGCAAAAGGGCGGTTTTTATAAAGAAATTTAACAAAAGTCGGTATATGGGGCTCCTTATGGCCTTAAATAACTCTTGATATGAAAAACTATTTGAAAATGTGTGTCTGTGTCGGGAATTCTATTGTCAGGCTCGCCTGACTATAACACCCTTACTTGTTATGTTTAAAATTTTTTTAAAAAAATTCTATCTGCAATTGGATTGATGTGGGCATGATAAATGATAAAAATCAACCCGTTTCATTCATGTTTCACACAAAGGCAATTTTCCTTTCTTATAGTTGACCTGATTCTCAAGCAACACAACAAGCTTTTATCATTAATTCAGGGGAACATTAATCAATCAAATATTTCAAGAATTGTTTTCTTAGATGAAATTTTAGTTGGGCAGTGTTATTTTACATCAATACCTGCCCTGTAGGCCTAACTCGATGGCATTGACTCACATAGTCTTCGCCTTAGTTACAAAATTTTGAACGTTTAAGCTTTCAAATGGTTGTCTTCATGTAGATTAAATCACATTTAACATTGATCTTGGAAAATTTCGAATGATGATTAAATTTTAATGGCATAAAGACTAAAAGAATATTTTCGAAAATTTTCACTTTCGAGTTTCTTAGACCGTCATGAAGACTGTGACCCTAAGAGTCTACTGGAGACGTCGACGACTTTTTACTGTACCAATTTGATCTTTAATGTGGGCATAGGCATTATTGAAACCTTCGGGAAAGATTTGGGACTGTCCTCCCCTCTCCATTAACCACCAAAGTCAAATTATTTGATCGGTTTCTTTCAACAATTTGTTGGTTGATTCTTATAGGCCGTTTACATATGCCGTTCTATTCGCGTTTTAGCAACTTTGCCCGTTTTACCACTAGAACAACTTAGATTTTTCCCGTTTTATCGTACAAAACTAAAACGAGAAAATTTCCTGTTTTAATTTAAAACAAGTAGCTAAACAAGATAAATCCTGCTTATAACTGATAAAAATATCGAAATCTGAGTGTCATCACTATAAAAATGAAAAACATATGGTCATTGAAATTTCTTATTTAAAAATTGTGAGAATGTAGAAAACGAATGCAATTTCAATAATTGCTTCTTTTCTAAATTACAATATTCACTCATATTTCACGTGTTGAGCAAACAAAAGATAACCACAAAATGACAAAACGACATGCGCATATGTAAACACCCCGTTTTGACTTAGTCGTTTTAGCTTAAACGAGTAGCGCTAAAACGTATATGTAAATGCCCTATTATACCTGAACAAACTACTTCAAAATTTCCATCAAAACTTTTGGCTCTACTGAGGAAAGCCTGAGGACTTTGGCTCTCAGAAACCTCCAAAGAAAAAATTAAAAAAAAATAAACTATGCAACTAAATTATCCACCAATATTGTTTGATAGCTTTCAAATGTTCTCGCTGCTCAAATAAAACTTTCACCAAACTAAATTGCTCCAATTTTTTGTTTATATTTATTTGTATTTATTTGAAAAAAAAAAAAAAATTTGTACAAATATATTCAGAGAGTCTTCTTGTTAACCAAGCCAAATGCTCGATCGATTTGTGTACACAAGAAAAATGTGTACAAACAATTTCGATTCCCTTCGAGCGTGAAGTTAGGATATCGGGGAAAATGTTCTGTTCATTTTCTGTTCATTTCTGAAAATCAAATAAAAATCAATAAGTGCAAATATTGAAAGAGAAACTATAACGGAGAAAATCACTACTGATTTGCCTCTTGGCACACACAACACACAACACACACAGCGAAATGTGAACACGTTAAAACACGACGAGAGATGAGCACATATCCACATAATCAATAACAATATTTTGACACGTAAAAGTAACTAAAATCATTGGGAAGTGCTATAAAATTTCACGCGACATTTATCAAAGTCGTGTAATAAAGAGTTATTGCATGGAGGACAAAAAAAATTTCCATATTCAATGATATTTTTAGCGTGCTGTGGTTTTGTGAGGTTACTGAGAAAAAAATAGTAAAAAAATTTCAAGCAATATATTTGAATAATTGCAATTAAACAGAAATCCTACGTTCGGGATCATAAAAAGGAGTCTACACGTTCAGTAAGCATAACAAATAAATGTATGTAAGTAAATAGAAAAACAAAACAACAAAAAATAAAAAAAAATTTATGTGAGGCACGTTTAAAAAAAAAAAGAGAAAAAAATCGAAAACGTGCATAAAAATGCACAAAGACCCATCGTAAATAACAAATACAATACTCAAGAGCTTACTATGTGTACTCGTATAATAGACATGAAATAATTTACTGCTGTGGCTTGTCTCATCGTTTTTGTTTTTTTAAAATATTTTTTACTATTTACTGTTTTTACTCAGTATTGAATGGCAACTCCTCCTACATGTTTGGCTTTTATCCCTTGAATGACACACAAATACAATGAGCGAAACTTCTTTAAATATGGCAGTTTTCCATAGCCATATTCTGCTTAAGCAATCCCAAATGAATGGCTGACTTAAATGGGGGAAATCAAGAAAGGACAGCACTGAAAGACATACCAATAGTCTGCCAAGAATTATAAAAAAAAAAATAAAAAAAATAAAAACAAGTGCCAAAAGAAGGGCACAACTACTCCAGTCAAGGATATTTGCCCTCGCGACGTTTTGCTTTCCTTCATTCGTTCCTTATGATTTTTTGTCTTTATTGTGTGCCATGCTTATCCACTGCAATCCATTTCTCTGCATTTTCTCTCTTGTTTTTGTTACTTTTTTTTGTTATTTTTTTTTTTTTGTTATTTTTTTTTTTTGTTTTGTTCTTATTAAAAATTAAAATAGCTATGCGCAAAGTTTCGGGCTCGTTCGTTGCTATTTGCTTCAGTGCTTTCCTCTCATTTCATATGCAATGTGGCTAGAAGTTTTTTTTCTCCATCTTTCCTTGCTTTGCTTTTTTTTTGGTTTTTGATTCGCCCTTTCATATTTAACATTTTTTTTTTCACTGCAATAAAAATGTAGTTATTAGCAAGGTCAAGTAGCGCGTTTCATCTTGTTGTGAGTGCACATCATTTAAAAAGTTGTTTACTTCGGGGAGTGCGAATGCGTTTCATACGAGTGTGGAAAAGATGTATTTTCTTTCTTTTATTTTCATTTCATTTCATTTAAATTTGCTTAGAAGAGGTTTGGGAAGAATAATTATTTCAGATAAGCATTGAAAGAAATTTTAAAAATTGAAGAATTCTCAAAAATATTTCACTTGAGGTCTGCCTGATGAATAGAGCTGGAAAAAAAGTGCTTGAGCATAAAAAATATGCTTGAGCATAAAAAATATGCTTGAGCATAAAAAATATGCTTGAGCATAAAAAATATGCTTTTGCATAAATTTTCTATTTTTGTCAGAGCATGCATTTCTTGTTAAATATTCATAAAATGAGCATATTTTTGTGATTCTGTACATTGGTTTCGTAAATTTTATGTAAATACTGACCAAATAAAGATTTTTATCCATCTGGCAACTCTAAAAACATTGAACACAAAATGTGGTGCCCTTTTACATTGGTCATTGTTTAGACCTACTTTGTCACTACGTTCGACTAAAAATCTACTGCGGATCAATTTTTGTACCTTTTTAGACAGATTTGGTACAAAAAAAAACTTGAAGTGAGTGGCAGCCGTGACGCCAACCCACGCATTTATTGAAAGTTATTGGATACACAATTTTGGGTTTACACAATTTGGTCCATTGGAAGATCAAAAGCAATTTTTGCTCTGCAGGACATAAAGCCTCAATAAGCTTATCGGACATTAATCACTAAACCGGCACAATTGAAAAATTTTTTGATAGCTTTTTTCATGTTTGCCAATATTTTACTGCAGGAAAAGGAACATTTGGAAATTTAACATTGATATTTGTATTGATTCTGCAGTTAATTAAGAATAATATAAATTTAGAAAACAAATTGTTTTTACTGGTGTCGAGAGCTATCAGCTGTTGGCCCGAGAAATGCAAAATTTTTGAGTTGTGCCAATTAAGTGATTAGTGTGCGTTAAATTAAAACAAAATTTAATAGCATTGTCCATGCAATAACGAAACTAGAGACGCAAGGCTTAGAACTTAGCCAAAGTGTTCAATTCATTGGTACTGTTCAGTTGAAATTAAGCTGTCTTCGACGGAAGGAATTCGATTCAGTTTAAAAAATAAAAATTCGATGCGATTAGATTGAACATTTGAAGGTTTTATATAATCTTTATAACAAAAAAAAGAGGTATATTTTTAAGTACATATAAGTTGTTATTGTTTTTCGAGAATAAAAGCTGATTTACAAAAGCATAATTTCGAGCATATTTATCCACTTTCTTGAGCATATTTGCATGCATATTTAAAAAATTTTGGAGAATTTTTTTTTCCAGCTCTACTGAATACCTCAAGACATCTGATAGAAATTATTTCCTTGTATCCAAAAATTTTAATTTTCTTCTCTTGCTGTTCTTATGGTCTGCAGAAAGCTTCACGTGATTTCTGAATGTTAATTTTGAGTACAAAAATTTTAATGCAGTAGAAAAAGGACGGAAGATTTTGATTGATTATAAGAAAGAACAAAAACTTTCTTCTTCATGGGAAACAAAAACTATGGCACTCAGTGCCGATGTCACCATTATATCATTTATTAATTACAGTTTGACACATTTTTAAGGTCATCCAATGTAAGCGACATTTTGACTGCAGCACCTGAAAGGACTTGAAAAAGGTAGCGAATTTCTGTATTTAGTTTCGGTAGATTGGTTCTTCAATTCCATGCAATTGATCTAGAACAGTGCTTGTCAGCACGACCACTAGCACAATTTCTCTCATTCTTCGCATGTATGTGTGCTTAAGAGGCTCATGCAGTGAAAAAAAAAACACAGACGCTGTGTGTGAGAAACGACAACAAAGAAACAACAAAGCCGCAATACTCAGTTTTGTATGAAAGAGTATTACGCTGGGAAGCACTGATCTAGAAACTTTTTTATGATGAAAAATTAAGAGCATACTTAGAGGGTAATTGTTTTTTAGTTTTTTCTTTAGATTTCAGGAAAATTTTTCCACTTTTGCAGTGCAAAACCGATATCAAGAAGGTCGCTCTCAGATGGATGGAAAAAACTTTTCGAAAAATTCCTTCTGGCTTAAGAGCTTTGAGTCAGAATGGATAATGTTAAAGAGTGGCAAAAAAAAATTCAATTTTTCAGACATTTGCTCCTTGTAGCTCCTAGATGACGTTTTTTCCAATCAATTAGTACTACAACTATTTTACTAAAGTCTAGAGCTAAAACATTTTCATAGAAAAGAAAATAAAATATTCAACAACTTACGAGATATTGCCACAAGTAAGTGCGTAACTTAATTCTCGGCCATAATTTTTTAGATCGATTTCAAATAAATCTGTAGCCAATGTAGCGAAACCAAAGATAGAAATTTGCTACACTTATCAAGTACTTTTACAGGGACAACAATTAAAGATTTGTTTACATTAGGTGACCTCAGAAATGTATCACAGTGTTATTAATTAAAGCTTATTCATTTACAGTTAAGAGACTAGATATACAAAATGTACAAATTTTCCATTGCCATTTGAAACTCGAAAAGTTCAAAGTCATCGCAATTATCCTTATTGAGACTTGTCATTATAAATTCGTCAATTCTGCATTTGTTTGTTTATTTCGATTGATTTTCGGTTTCAATTTGGAATTCATTATTTCCGCTCTGTCCAAATTGACATTTAAGCTCAATGGTGATTGCATTGATGCCGCTGTGTTGCAATATCCCAGAGGAAGATCGAAGAAGAGGAGGCGGAGAAGGAGGAGCAGGAGATGAAGGCTTAAGAGTTTTTGCTTCATTAAGCGACATCAGTTCGGTGCATGTTTGATGGACTTTCAAAGCTTTCAATCAGAATTGGTTATTATTCATCGCGTTGTGTTGTGTGAATTTTCAAACGGTCATTAGTTGAGAAGAAAAGGCTGATTAATGGTTTTTGCGCTTTTCTTTCGAAAAGTGTTATATTGAAGCTGACAAGCTAGTCGTGAGTGTGGGCGTGTGTGTGTGTGTGTGTGTGTGTCTGTGCTTAAGTTCGAACACCAGAAAGGACCTGAAATGTCCGAACTGAGAAGCTTTTAATGCGTAACTGACATGATGCATGTAAAGGAAAACTTTCGCTTTTCATTTGCGTTTCTTCCTTAAACTGTGAATCCTTCAGGGTTTTATTTGTCGTCCTTTCTCCTTAAATGGTTAGAGTTTGTGTGGGGTTTTTCGAAATTTAAGTAGTTTTTGATTGAATGATTGATTGGTTGACTAAATGACAGACTGATTGATCTTTTAATCGCTGTTTAAAAAGCCCAATATGAAGAAATTCTTGGAACTTTTCTTGGAAAATTAAATCTTTTGAAGGAAAATATTTTTTATTATTTATAAGGCTAGTGCTCCTTCTTCTCTGAAATATGATAATTACACTGGGCAACAAATAAATTGTTTCGGAGAAAAGGACTGCAGTTTCTGAGAGTCCTCGACGAGTATAACAACGCCTCATACTTGGTTTAGTCGGATTGGTTCGGGGTTTCTTTTAGCGATCTAAAAAAAATGTGGCCGAAAACTAAGTTGCGCACTTACTTTTGGCTATATCTCGTAAACTGTTCAATATTTCTCTTTCCTTTTTATGACAAAGTTGTAGTACTAGACTCAAACAAAATTTATGTAAATATCACTTTAAGACAGAAAAAAAGTGTGGCATATTTTCCGGCGAAAAAAAAATCGGCTCATTTTTTCTTAAAACCCAATTAAAATATGCACCACTCATCTGATTTGTTTTTTCTTTGTCTTTAAATGCTCTTAGAAATCCACTCTTTTACTTAAGATAGTCTAGGATAGGAATTCCTTCTCCCTATCCTCCAGACTCAGAAAATCTTTTTTAAATAATTAAATTCAAAGCGATTACTTTTCTTATAATTTTTTAGTTAAAAAAAATATTTCAAAATAATGAAAGTTCCAAAAATAATATTCCATTTAATAAATATTCTATAAGATAAAGTATATTTCGTGGATTTCCTTTAACTGACAATTAAATTATTCACTTCTTTATTTTTCTGGCACATTAATTCTGTATAAGGACAAGTCATTGGTGCCTAATTAACATTAAGACAAAATAATTGGGCAATAATGTAACGTTAACTGTTTGCTTGCAAAAGCATAAAACACAAAAGGTTGTCATTTACTTTGAATACGCTCATTCGGAGAAAGCGTCGAGAGTTAAAGCACAAAAGGAACACATGACTGTAGAATTATATCGTCGTTTAGATGGCGCAAAAATTTGTGCTAATCCTGGAGTACCTACCTACCCCACATCTGTACGTAAACGCGAAATGTGAAAAATGCTGTAGTCTGTAACTTAGAAGGTCCTGGGATCCTTAGTTCGACAACACGAAAACTCAATGGCAATTACACGTGCTGCAGCATGCATAGTAAATACCTAATTATATAGTTAGCAACAAAAAAAAAAGAGAAATGCGCAAAAGCAATCCCTAATGACAGCGTGGAAACAAGTGCTCTTTATAGATGCCGCCCCAGCTGTAGTTGATAATGATAGCACACAATAGTGCATGTACGATCTTATGAATTGAATGGTGATGAAGTGAGAGAAGTTTGCGGTGGAGTAGAAGCCTGAATTAAATAACTTTCATTTTAAAATTTTTTCTAAAGATTTTTTGAAAATTGTACTCGGTTAACCGGATGAGTCATCCACTATTGTTATGGCCATATTGTGACTCATCAGTGATCATATAGGCATCCTTATGTCCAATGAAATCTTAAGTTTCAGATTTTTTTATAATTTGGATGGAGGTTAGGTGAGGTTGGGTGAGGTTAGGTGAGGTTAGGTGAGGTTAGGTGAGGTTAGGTGAGGTTAGGTGAGGTTAGGTGAGGTTAGGTGAGGTTAGGTGAGGTGAGGTTAGGTTAGGTCAGGTTAGGTGAGGTTAGGTGAGGTTAGGTGAGGTTAGATGAGGTTAGGTGAGGTAAGGTGAGGTTAGGTGAGGTTTTAGTGAGGTTAGGTGAGGTTTTAGTGACGTTGGGTAAGGTTAGGTGATGTTAGGTGAGGTTTTAGAGAGGTTAGGTGAGGTTGGATGAGGTTAGGTGAGGTTTTAGTGAGGTTAGGTGAGGTTAGGTGAGGTTTTAGTGAGGTTAGGTGATGTTAGGTGATGTTAGGTGAGGTAAGTTGAGGTTTTAGCGGGATTAGGTGAGGTTGGATGAGGTTAGGTGAGGTTAGGTGAAGTTAGGTGAGGTTAGGTGTGGTTAAGTGAGGTTAGGTTAGGTGAGGTTAGGTGAGGTCAGGTGAGGTTGGGTGAGGTAAGGTTGGGTAAGGTGAGGTTAGGTTAGGTGAAGTTAGGTGAGGTAAGGTGAGGTTAGGTGAGGTTAGGTGATGTTATGTGTGGTTAGGTGAGGTTAGGTGAGGTTAGGTGGGGTTAGGTGAGGTTAGGTGAGGTTAGGTGAGGTTAGGTGACGTTAGGTGAGGTTAGGTGAGGTTAGGTGAGGTTAGGTGAGGTTAGGTGAGGTCAGGTGAGGTCAGGTGAGGTTGGATGAGGTTGGGTAAGGTAAGGTTGGGTAAGGTGAGGTTAGGTGAAGTTAGGTGAGGTAAGGTGATGTTATGTGAGGTTAGGTGAGGTTTGGTAAGGTTAGGTTGGTGTGGGTGCCATTAGATAAGAATTCCACACTTCGGCCCCACATGGGCCCTTTGTGATACCACGAACAATGGGAAAACAAAGAAGAACAGAATCAGAAAAAACGAAAAAAACTTTCACGACCTGAGCTGGGAGTTGAACCCAGAGCCTCTTGCTTCATAAGTTGGGATCTCATCCAACTACAGAGGCCGAAAATTTGAAGCCGAATCGAAAAAATAACACTGGCCGACAAAAAGAAAAAAGTGTGCTGTCTTTGGAATAAAATATATCATTTCCTATGTATTTTGATGTGCTGAAACCGAATTTGGCAAAAAAAAAAAATTTTACCGCGCCATTTTTTCTCTACACCCCCATGTAACCCCCATAAATCCATACAGAGTGGTCTGATCTCGAGAAACGTGGACGCAGTGGACATAGTGGGTTTGGAATTTTTGTCTTTAGACCTTATATCGAAAGGTGATGGCTATATATAAATGTCCATAAAATATAAGAGAAAAATTCCCTCAATTGTTGTTGTTGTTGCAATTTGAAAATCGAAAATTTGGAACATTTCAATATTTCCCTTTTATTTATAATTTTATATCTCGGAAACGACTTGAGATAATTGAAATATTGTTTCTTTATTTGTTCAAGAATAAAATAAGTAAAAAACCAAAAATCGGAAAACAGCATACACTGAAAAAAAATTTTCTGAAATTTGGTTTTAAAATAAAAATTTGCAATTTTTATATAGAGCTGAAGCTAGAAAAATAACCAGCTATAAACAAAAATATAGACAATTCAATTATATTTCAGAAACATAAAAAATTTTTTTGTATTTCCAAGAAACTTCCGACACACAGCATTTTTAGTGAGACCATCTTTACGCTAAAAGCCGCAAAACCATATGAACAACGATTTCTCTCCACTGCAGTTTTTTACTTACGCTTAAAACTTTGATGCACTTTTTCTCTTTTTCCTTGCTGAACCTTTGCTTTCATCAAATGATCTGATAAGTGATTTCCTTTTATGTTTCCGATTCTTCTCCTCTCTCTTAAGAGACCAACATAATATGTTATAATTCACACATGGTTTATGATCATAAACCATTTTTCAGTGTATGCTGTTTTCCGATTTTTGGTTTTTTACTTATTTTATTCTTGAACAAATAAAGAAACAATATTTCAATTATCTCAAGTCGTTTCCGAGATATAAAATTATAAATAAAAGAGAAATATTGAAATGTTCCAAATTTTCGATTTTCAAATTGCAACAACAACAACAATTGAGGGAATTTTTCTCTTATATTTTATGGACATTTATATATAGCCATCACCTTTCGATATAAGGTCTAAAGACAAAAATTCCAAACCCACTATGTCCACTGCGTCCACGTTTCTCGAGATCAGACCACTCTGTATGGATTTATGGGGGTTACATGGGGGTGTAGAGAAAAAATGGCGCGGTAAAATTTTATTTTTTTGCCAAATTCGGTTTCAGCACATCAAAATACATAGGAAATGATATATTTTATTCCAAAGACAGCACACTTTTTTCTTTTTGTCGGCCAGTGTAATCATCGTATGGAACTGGTCTCCATTTCAGTTACTATATCCAACTCACTAGTAAACTTCTACATATCCGAATCTAATTTAAATTTAATTTAAAGGAAAATTGCCAGAATTGTATTATGCATGATTCTTTGCTGAAAATTGGAGAAGAGGAAAGACAAAAGAAATAAAAATTTTAATTAGCAAGGCAAGAAAAAAAACAAAAGAAACGAAAGCCATTATATTTATTTAAATGAACGATTTCATTAACGACCCCACAAAAAAAAAAAAAAATTAAAAATTCAGCGGTGAGAAGTCAGTCTTGAAACCGTATCTCAAGCTCATTATGCATTCATTGTCCTAATATTGCGGGGTGCTTTATTTAAGTGGCAGCCCAAATTCTCCGTAATTCTTACGTAAATGTTTATTAAAAATGACAATTTTGGTTTCTCCTCATTCGCAAGAGGATACCTTACGATGCTTTCCTTTTCTTTGCATTTACGAAAACAACCTGGATGAAGTAAATAAACCTTGAAAGGAAAATTTATATAAGTAGGTATAAAAAAAGAGACACACCTAGTCGGCTTTTATTTAATAAAATTTCCATTTTTCTTCTTTTATTTATTTATTCCAATTTATTTATTCAATGAAATTTGAGAAACGATTTAAGTGCTTAAATTGCAGCATAATGCTGGCTCAAAATATAATCTAAACGATCAATTTTATTTGAAGTGGGTGCTGTCCTTCTCTTGCCCATCGGATGGACCATAAATTCCACGAAATTTAAGTGAGACCTTTTAAGTTAAAGTTTGAAGTAAGATTAGTGTCGGAAAGGGTTAATTGATAGCAGCACATATATGGCTTTTATCTAAAGCTGCCATAAAGTATCGCCCCATTAGCTTCTTTCGTGTCCCTTCGTGCATTCCTACTCACTTAAAAGTTTAAGGGGTTTTTTTTGTGTGTTTTTTTTTGGTGTGACAAAAGCGAAAAGGTCTTAAAATAAATCTACAGAAGTTTTGAGTGAGAAAAGGTAAAGGATATGAGATTTTTTTCACCCCCCCACCCATCAATGAATGTCCACTCATATTCCACTCGCAATCGCAAGGTAGAACTTGTTTTAGCCTAGTCTCACGTTAGCAAAATGATTTCATGCCATTCGTCATAGTCCTTTTTACACTTCCATTAGGCAAGAGCGTGAGATTACTTACTACTACTCACATTGTGTGGAAGGGAATTAAAGTGTACGGGATCTGACCGTTTCAGGCTTATATTTCTCTTTATGGAAATAAAAGAAGAAGAAAAAAAAGAACATAAGTTGAAAACGTACACGCTAGTTTAAAAATAGCCACAAAAAGTCCTCTACGAAGGCTTTAAAAAGGATATGATTTATATGTAAATAAATATTTATATACATATGTGTATATATTTCATACATTCATTGCTAAAATGGTACGTCAGCCACAGTTGAGGCACTCGACACGATTTTTCCACGCATTTGACTTCTGAAGTGTTGAAGGGAAAGCAATGGAAGGACGAATGTGAACTAAACTTACCTTTTCCTATGAGCCACATTGGGATGTTTAAACTTGACTCAGTCGTAGGTACATTTCGGTTTCAATTTTCAAAAGTACTTGACTGCTGAATGGCCACAAAGCCTCAATTCATGTTTTCATGCATGTTCTTTTTTCTTAAAGTTTTTTTCTTCTTTTTTTTTCTGTTGGAGAAAAATAAACATTCGGCACGTGTGTGAAACGAAATAGGCTCTGTTAAAAAAGTGCTCAAACATTTTCGTTTCGCATTATTACCAAATTACAAAAAAAGCATTTTAAAACCATTTTTTTTTAATAAAAAGAAAGCAAAAAAAAAAACAATCCTCTCAACATGTCAAACCACATTCAAATCTAATGGCCTCTTTACCAAAATGGGACGAACCTAACTAACTTAAAGGACAATTTTATAATATTCTCCTTATTTTTATTTGTATTCTCATTTTTATACTCATTTTTTATTTCCATTTTCATTTTCATTTTCATTTTTATTTGACTTTATGTGACGCATGACGAACGATGGAGAGCACTTACGAGTGTACTCTTTAAGGATAAACCATTTCGACTGTAGGATATGCGTTTTCGTGCCTACTTTCGTTTAAGAGCCTAACATATCACTTCTTCTTCTTGCCTTACGTCACCATAGAAGTGTATCAAAGGTACTCGTGATAGTTCAAGGCTGTGTGGAGCACATGAGCTGTGTGAACATATTTTATTTATCTCATTTAAAATGAATTCATTTTTTGGTTTTTTATTTTTATATTTTTTTTTTTTGTTCTTTCTTTTCATAATAAGTTGTGCAAGTTTATGTTTGTTTTTCGACTGGCACTATGCGAATTACTTGAATACACTTTTGAAAAGTATCTCTTACACACTCCTCATGCTGTCGCATCGTAAGGTATCATTTACGAAACGGAATATAAATGACTTTGGGACAAGGATGCGGCTACAATTTTATCGCATTTGTAATTGTCGCTCGTGAACGTTTGAACGAGAGATTTTGTGTCCTTGTTGTACGCATCACTTTTGCTTATCTTGAATATTCCGCCAGAGCAATGCATCAAATAGAGAAATATTTTCTATTTTTTGTTCTATTTTCTTTTTGTTTCAACTTTCAACTTTTGCAGTAGACACGGAATGCAATTTGTCATTTTTCTAATGCGGCGAGTCTTCAGAGTTATTCAAAGTTATTCAACAGAGTTCTGTCGGCGCTTGAGGCGTCGTTATTCGTCCTTAATTCTTTTCATGTCGATGCATGGGAATTGTAAAGTTTATGCGAAAGTTTTTAAGACGGATGCGATGTACTGGATTTGCATGAAGATAGCGAAAGTCTCTCTGATGAGTTTGAAGTTTTGAGTTATTTTAAAATTATAGACTTAGAGGGACATTGTTTTGGAATGCTCTAGTTTTCATGCCTCTCAAATATTTTCCACATACATACCTACATATCCGTTAAGAGGACATATTTTTCGATCCCATAGGCATCCACTGAACTCTTTCAGGTTAGTGTAGGTAAGTAGGTAGTGCTAGAGAGAGAGAAAGAGAGAAGAGAGAGAGAGAGGGAGAAGAGAGAGAGCGATGGAGAAGAGAGAGAGGAGAGAGAGAGAGAGAGAGAGAGAGAGAGAGAGATAGGGAGAAGAGAGAGAGAGAGAGAGTCACAGAGAGAGAGAGAGAGAGAGAGAGTCACAGAGAGAGAGAGAGAGAGAGAGAGAGAGTCAGAGAGAGAGAGAGAGTCAGAGAGAGAGAGAGAGAGTCAGAGAGAGAGAGAGAGTCAGAGAGAGAGAGGGAGTCAGAGAGAGAGAGAGAGAGTCAGAGAGAGAGAGAGAGAGAGTCAGAGAGAGAGAGAGAGAGTCAGAGAGAGAGAAGAGAGTCAAGAGAGAGAGAGAGAGTCAGAGAGAGAAAGAGAGAGAGAGAGAGAGTCAGAGAGAGAAAGAGAGAAAGAAGAAAGAGAGAGAGAGAAGAGAGAAAGAGGAAAGAGAGAAAGAGAGAAAGAGAGAAAGAGAAAGAGAGAAGAGAAAGAGAAAGAGAGAAAGAGAGAAGAAAGAGAGAAAGAGAGAAAAGAGAGAAAGAGAGAAAGAGAGAAAGAGAGAAAGAGAGAAGGAGAGAGAAAGAGAGAAGAGAAGAGAGAAGAGAGAGAGAAAGAGAGAAGAAAAGAGAGAAAAGAAAGAGAGAAAGAGAGAAAAGAGAGAAAGAGAAAGAAGAGAGAAAGAGAGAAAGAGAGAAAGAGAGAGAAGAGAGAAAGAGAAGAAAAAGAGAGAAAGAGAGAAAGAGAAGAAAGAGAGAAAGAAGAAGAGAGAGAGAAAGAGAAGAAAAGAGAGAAAGAGAGAAAGAGAGAGAAAGAGAGAAGAAAGGAGAAAGAGAAAGGAGAAAGAGAGAAGAGAGAAAGAGAAAGAGAGAGAAAGAGAGAAAGAGAGAAAGAAGAAGAGAGAGAAAGAGAGAAAGAGAGAAAGAGAGAAAGAGAGAAAGAGAGAAAGAGAAAGAGAAAGAGAGAAGAAGGAGAAAGAGAAGAAGAAAGAGAGAAAGAGAGAAAGAGAGAGAGAGAAAGAAGAGAGAAGAGAAAGAGAAAGAGAGAAAAGAGAAAAGAGAGAAAGAGAGAAAGAGAGAAGAGAAAAGAGAGAAGAGAAGAGAGAAGAAAGAAGAGAAAAGAGAGAAGAGAGAAGAAGAGAGAGAGAAAGAGAGAAAGAGAGAAGAGAGAAAGAGAGAAAGAGAAAAGAGAAGAAAGAGAGAAAGAGAAAGAGAGAAAGAGAGAAAGAAGAAAGAGAGAAAAGAGAGAAAGGAGAAAGAGAGAAAGAGAAAGAAGAGAAGAAAGAGAGAAAGAAGAAAGAGAGAAAGAGAGAAAGAGAGAAGAGGAAAGAGAGAGAGAGAAAGAGAGAAAGAGAGAAAGAGAGAAAGAGAGAAAGAGGAAAGAAGAGAAAGAGAAGAGAGAGAAAAGAGAGAAAGAGAGAAAGAGAGAAAGAGAGAAAGAGAGAAAGAAGAGAGAAGAGAGAAAGAGAGAAAAGAGAGAAAAAGAGAAAGAGAGAAAGAGAGAAAGAGAGAGAAGAGAAAGAGAAAGAGAAAAGAGAGGAGAAGAGAAGAGAGAAAGAGAGAAAGAGAGAAAAGAGAAAGAGAGAAAGAGAGAGAGAGAAAGAGAGAAAGAGAGAAAGAGAGAAAGAGAGAAAGAGAGAAGAAGAGAGAGAAGAGAGAAAAGAGAGAAAGAGAGAGAAGAGAGAAAGAGAGAGAAGAGAGAAAAGAGAGAAAGAGAGAAAGAGAGAAAGAGAGAAAAAAGAAGAGAGAAAGAGAGAAAGAGAGAGAAGAGAGAGGAAAGAGAGAAATGGATAAGGAAAGAGAAGAAAGGAGAAGAGAGAAGAGTTAGAGAGAATGAGAAGAGAGAAGAGAGAAAGAGATAAAGAGAGAAAGAGAGAAAGAGTGAGAAAGAGAGAAAGAGTAGGAAAAGAGAGAAAGAGAGGAAAGAGAGAAAAGAGAGAAAGAGAAGAAGAGAGAGAAAGAGAGAAAGAGAGAAAGATGTAGAAAAGATGAGGAAAGAGAAAAGAGAGAAAATGAGGAGAAAGAGAAAGGAGAAAGGAGAGAGAAAAGAGAGAAAGAAGAAAGAAGAAAGAAAGGAAATGAGAAAGAGTCGAAAAGAGTATAGAGAAAAGAGCTCAAGAGAGACAGGTTCCGATGAGCAATAGAACGAGATCAACGAGAGAAAGAGTGATATTAGAGATGAATGTCAGCCGAAAGAGAGAAAATTGAAAGAAAGAGTAGAGGAGAAAGAGTAAAGATGTGAAGTGAAGATAAAGAGAGAATATGTCGACCAAATTAAATTGAGAGAATATAGATACTAGAATGTTTCCGATGCTCAATTTAGATCGTTTATCGATAAGTCTTCACAATGAGCAACTGCTGGTATTTTGTAGAGCAATGTCAGATAATTGAAAGCCAGTAAAGAAAGATGAGAATGTTGAATTTACTGCCATATTCCGATGTGATGAATATGTGAAATTGAATTCGTTGTAATATATTGTTGAAATATTAAATACAGATTTGCGAAGGTTTTCGTGTAGTCAAAAATTTAATGAATGAGTTGATTTATGAGATTACTTAGAATTTGGAACTTTATATTTTGAATTTGAATAAATTGATTTAACGGTTTTGAATAGTGTTGATGAGTGTAGGAGGAATATTTTTGTTAAACTTCAATTCATGTGGTTCAATAGATAGCCTAATGAACCTCATTGGAAATTGTTCTGTGAATTTGATCTTTGATATTCCAATTTCTGAATTTTTTTCAATTTTGAAATGAATGTTCCCATGTCTTGATATTTTTGCTGAAAATTTTAATATATATTTTAATTCATCCTATTATCGAAGTTTGTGAATATCAGTTGAAATTAATTCTGATCTTCTTTTTGAATATTTCATTTCGTACTTTTCGATTAGTCAATATCTTTAATGAAAGTTGAATTTATGACATATCCATTACATTCAAATGGGAATATTTTTTGAGAAGCTTAATATGTGCTTGAATTTTTGAGTGTATTTAAATTTTTTGCAATTGGTTGTAAAGTGTTATGAAATTTTTTTCGAACATTTTTTGATTAATTTTCTTCTGAATACTTTTATGAATCACTGAAGATTTAATTATCCTTGCAATTTTCTAATTTGCAAATTTTAATATCCGAATTTCTGATTTTGGTTTGAAAAATGTCTTCAAATATACTGTTTGAATTTTTGGATTCATTTCTGTATTGACAATTATGAACTGACGCTAAGTATTATTAGACATCATACCTGACATTGAGTCTGGAATACTGTTTGAAAATTTTGCAATTTCATGAATCCACTTTCGTATGTCTCTGAATATGTGCATGTCTGTAAATTGTTTGAATATTTTGAAATTTATAAATTCTGTTGTGAGATCATTTTAAATTTGATTTAATTTTCTGAAGATTTCGATTTTGAATATTTTGAATATTTTTTGAATTATTTGAATTTTTTGAATTTTTTTTTTGAGCATTTTTTTTTGAAATTTTTTAATTGCATTTGAACAATTGTTTGATTTTTTAAATATTTGATATTTTACTGAAGTAGCTTTTTTTGTATATTTGACAATTCAAATCAGATTTAATTCAAGGCATATTTAAATTACTCAGAACTGAATTTTGAATATTTTGAATTCTTGTGAATTATTTTGAATTTTTCCAATTTTTTTTTGAATATTTTTTTGAATTTTTTTTGATTAATTTTTGAATTTTTATTTGAATATTTTTTGAATTTATTCATTTTTGAATATATTTGAATTTTTTGAATTTAATTTTTTTTCAATTTTTTGAATTTTTGTTCGAATATTTTTTGAAATTTTAATTTTTTTTGAATATTTTTGAATATTTTTTGAATATGATTTTTTGTAATTTTTTGAATATTTTGAATATTTTTGAATATTTTTTTGAATATTTTTGGAATATTTTTTGAATATTTTTTGAATATTTTGAAATTTTTGAATATTTTAAATTTTTTTGAATATTTTGATTTTTGAATATTTTTGAATATTTTTTGAGTATTTTAATTTTTTGAATTTTTTTTTAATTTTTTTGAATATTTTTTGATATTCTTTTTGAATACTTTTTGAACTTTTTGAGTATTTTAATTTTTTTGAATTTTTTTTCAACTTTTTTGAAATTTTTTTGAATATTTCGAATTTCTTGCATTTTTTTTAAAATTGTTTGAATTATTTTTTTGAATTTTTTTTCCATTTTTGTTGAATATTTTTTGAATACTTTTTGAATACTTTTTTGAATATTTTTTTTGAATACTTTTTGAAAATTTTATGAATATTTTTTGAATATTTTTTGAATATTTTGAATATTTTGAATTTTTTAAATTTTTTTTTGAATATTTTTGGAATATTTTTTGAATATTTTTTGAGTATTTTAAATTTTTTGCATTTTTAAAAAAATTTTTTTGAATATTTTTTGATAATTGTTTTTTTAATACTTTTTGAATACTTTTTGAATATTTTTTGAGTGTTTTAATTTTTTTTGCATTTTTTTTTCAACGTTTTTGAAATTTTTTTGAATATTTCGAATTTCTTGCATTTTTTTTAAAAACTGTTTGAATATTTTTTTGAATTTTTTTTTCATTTTTTTACATATTCAAATTCCGAGGCATATTAATTACTAACTCAAGCAACACTTACCGAGTTTAAAAATTCAGCTTCCACGTGAAACGATGTTTCGTAGTATTTGAATTCATTGTCCTGTATGTAATGTACATATTTTTCAAAATTTTAAAATTTTTTTGAATTTTTAAATTTTTTTGCATTTTTTGATTTGTTTTAATTTGAATTTTTTGAATTGTTTGAATTTTTTTGAATTGTTTGCATTGTTTGAATTTTTTTAATTTTTAAAATTTTTAAAATTTTTTTAAATATTTTGAATTTTTAAAGTTTTTCAAAATTTTAAAATTTAAAAATTTTTCAAAATTTTTAAATTTTTTTGCATATTTTGAATTTTTTGATTTTTTTTAATTTGAATTTTTTGAATTGTTTGCATTGTTTGAATTTTTTAAATTTTTTATATTTAAAATTTTTCACATTTTTAAAATTTTAAAAATTTTTTGATTTTTTGGATTTTTTATATTTTTTTATTTTAAAATTTGTAAAATAATTTTTAAAATTTTTAAAATTTTTGAAATTTTTGAAATTTTAAAAATTTTAAAAATTTTTTAGATTTTTTAAATTTTTATAAATTTTTTAACATTTAAAAATTTTTTAAAATTTTAAAATTTTTAAAAATTTTTGAATTTTTTGAATTTTTTAAATTTTTTGCATTTTTTGCATTTGCAAAATAAATGCAGTCTTGAGGCCTGCCTTACAAAAAAAAAAAAAAAAAAATATGGCTAAACAACCATGGCCGGGTATTGTATTTTCGAGCACTCCTGACTATAACACCCTTTATTGTTTCCTTTCAACTAGGTTTCATTTATAATCTTATGTGCCTTGTGTTTGTAAAAGGATATGTAATGTTCTCAAAATGCATTTTAAATCTTTCGCATCATTTTCGGACTGGAGCGAAGATGTAGTGCTTGTGTCGTCATGAAAAGTTCATTAAGTAAAAAGCGAAAAAATAGTTTTCAATGCGACCATTTGATCTGCATGACGAATTCAACTTACTCCAACTGCGTCACGTCATTAACGACGAAAGAATCCCTTTTAAAGGACTCGCCTACGATTTTGGTTCAGGCCAAGGTATTTTTACTTGGTCATACTTGTTCTTTAGATCAATATTTACTTCACTTTGACGTAAGAATTAGAAAGAGAGGGAGATAGAGAGAGAGAAAGAGAGAAAAGAAAAAAAAACGATATAAAAATCAACCATTAAGTCTCAACTAAGCTAATTTCTTTTTTGGAAGGCTTTTAGTGGCGACCAAAATTTTTGTAGACTTCTTCATGGTACTTCATTGGGTAAAGCAAATGTCTCTTTGTATTTGTGTTTACTTTTCATGTAAGTACATAGGTACACAGGATTGGTCATGCACTTAGAACAAGAAAAGTTAAATTGGGACACGCATGAATAATTGAAAAATAAGAACCCCATTAAAGGGGTACTTAACGCCAAATAGATTTGGGAAAAAAACATGACGCTATCAAGAAAAGGTCGAATGGAAAAATTATTTTCCGAGGCCCAAAGTTATTAATTAAACTTTATCTCTTTCGTGTCCCTAATTGAGTAGACCGCTTTGATTTACCTGTGTGTATGTAGTTGCTCTGAACTCTACCTACATATACATATGATTGTGTGATTGTAACCGGAAACTTTCGAAAGTCGTTGCGGGCTTTTTTTAAACGAAAGCCCTTCAATAAATCGATTATATTTATTTATCTATTTTTTTCTTAAAGGGATAAATTTTCGCTCGAACTCCTTGATTTGATGTTCAAAAATATTTCCTTTTCTTGAAAGTTCTTGGAAAGCCATTGGAAGGGATAAAACGGAATGACATAATTCATTGTAAAAAGTCCCAAACTCAAGCATATGTAAATATTGATTGCGTGAGGGTTGGAAAATATGCAAATTTCGAAATGAAATATTACATTCAGGATGTCAAAAAAACGAATAACAACAAAATCAATTTTATCTTTTCATGGGTTAGTGCTATAATAAAATCTTTAAAGAAAAGATTTCAATTGATCGTTTAAAGATTTTGGGTTAGGAAAAATTAAACCACTTTACTACACCGAGAGAAAAAGGTAGTTATATTAACTGAAAAAGCAGGTTAAAATAACCGAGTTCACCGTTAATTGTTAGCTTATGTGTAGTAGCGGTCAATTCAACAGTACAAACACAGTCAATAAGCATATAACTACCTGATGGTTGATATAACTGTCTCGCGGTTAAATCAACTGTCACCAGCGACTGGGAAAAAATAATTTATTTTTTGCTTTGACTTTTTTTTTATCTTCTTTTATTAATATTTTTTAATTATAATATATTTTCTTTATTTATTTGTTTCTATTTAAATCTTTTTCTCTTTCATCTCTTTAAATTTTCTCGCCTCGGCCGAACCTTGAACCGCTGACCTCCAACTTCGCTGGGCGAACGTCTTAACCATTACGCTAAACGAACGAATTTAATTTGTTGGTCAAAATGCTCACTTGAGCTTATGGTTGCTCAAGTTTTAGGGAACGTGCTTAAGGAATTATTTCACTCCCAAAACTTGTTGCTTGAAAATGAACCATTAAAAAAAAAATTAAATTAAATAAAACCTTAAAAATTTAGGAGAAAATTTTTGTCTTCCAAAACAACTACACTCTGAACAAAAAAAAAAATTCAGAAAAATTCCCGCCTCCAGCAGGGATAAAACCCCGAACCTCACGACTGTCGAGTCACAGTTTAAACTACTGAGCTATCGAAAACTCCGGAGATGGTTGATCAGAATGCGAACTTATACGTCCAAGTGAACGAAAGCGAATTTGAACATAAAAAGTAACTGTTTTTCAACTGTTCATTTGACTGCCTTTTTCAGTGCATTTAACGCGGAATTCAGTTTATTTGACCACTCTTACTTTAACTGTTCTAAGTAGTTGATTTAACTGTTGTTATTTCTCTCGGTGTAGTAATGTGTATTAAATGTATTAGGTTTTGAAAAAATTTTAGGTCGATTTTTCAAAATTTTTTTTTTTTTCTGAAAGAACAACATTTCAATAGTGTTGAAAAAAAATTTTAAGAAAATCGTGCTTGCGGATACGAAGATACAGCGCACATACCGGTATTTTGATAATCTAGGCGGCCAAAACTATTTTAACGTTTTCTATATTCTTTAATACTTTTATTCATCATCATTCAGACAATTGACTTATTTTTATTGAGCTATTATACTATTAACCCTTAAATGCCCGTGGTACAGATACTATTAACCCTTAACAAAAAAAAAAAAAAAAAAGTTTCATGGAACAATTTTTTTAAAAAACGTTTTCTATATTTGTTACTTTTTGTTTTGTTACAGGTTCTCAAGGCATTTCAGCGGTTCGAATTGTGACTCGAAAATACCTATTCGACCGCATGCAAACTCAGAATGTACCAAGTTTGGACGATAAATTGAACTGTTTACAACAGGAGCTTTTGTCAAGTGAAAAATACTCTGACGAACAGATATCAGCTCTCAAGCACAATTTTTCACATTTTAAATCAAAAATTAATAATGATGTCTACTTTGTATAATTTAACCTATCAATGCCCAAATAAAATTCATTTTCTATCTGTTCCACGGGCATTTAAGGGTTAATAGTATCTGTACCACGGGCATTTAAGGGTTAATAGTATAATAGTTCAATAAAAATAAGTCAATTGTCTGAATGATGATGAATAAAAGTATTAAAGACTATAGAAAACGTAAAATAGTTTTGGCCGCCTAGATTATCAAAATACCGGTATGTGCAGCGTTTTGAGTGAGCGTACCTCAAGCTCGATTTTCATGCATACTTGCCCGTCAACGTTGAGGGCATTGCAGCTGCGCGACTCGCTTAAGTGGTTAATCCACATTCGAGCATGCTCGTTCGAGCGGCTCGGCTCGATGCAATGCTCGATCGTATGAGGTGATGTTGGTTAATGAATTGGCTCGCCAGCATCACTACTTACGATCGAGCATTGCATCGAGCCGAGCCGCTCGCACGAGAAATCGGGAATACACTGAAATTTTTAAAAAAATTTTTTATTTTCTTTGTTGTGAACGTTTTTTTCTCAGTGTAAAATTAAAAAAAAATTTTTTTTAATTTTCCGTGTTATAAGCTATCAGCGGCCATTTGTTTCATCTTTTCATCTTGATTCGT
This sequence comes from Chlorops oryzae, assembly GCA_020466095.1. NCBI lineage: Eukaryota > Metazoa > Arthropoda > Insecta > Diptera > Chloropidae > Chlorops > Chlorops oryzae. The sequence goes on from CM035807.1 coordinate 112,620,618, forward strand.
TTTTGAGATATAAATTTTTGAAAAAAGGCTTAATAAAAAGGGTTTTGTAAGAATATTTCAAGGACACTGGTCAATAGAAATCTAAAAATCGGTTTCTACAGTGTGCTAAGGTAGTATCTATTCAAAAATCAACAAAACCTTAAAATTCCTTTCATTGGGCTGCAGTCGGCAAGACCCTTTTCATTGTGAGGCATTCTATTCAAGAATATTTGAGCAGTTTGGAAGGGTTAAAACTTCGCCAATATCTTTATGTTTTAAGGTATATTTATCGCATCTTTTACATCCCGTTCAATACCATCCTTATCATCTGTATTTCCTTAAATTTATCGAAATTAAAGCAAAACGCCCTCATGAAAGCTAACGACCAATCGACTCATTCACTTACCTGGGCCGATGTCAACATCCTTGCTCCTATTTTTATTCATATAAGTTTCCTACATGCCTGCAGGTTTAGGTACTCATTTGTATGTCGCACACGGATTGCAACAGGAATTTAATAATCAGCAGTCTTTGTCCTCGAATCTGGAGCGAACAGTTGAGTTAAATATTCCGAAGTTAAAGCACGAAACAATCTCATTCAAGTATTGGCTGCCCATGTCAAATGGATCAGCACATAAAATCCTTGTGAAATTTATTTGCTATTCTTGAAAATTTCCAATTTGCTCCATTTCTGTTTATTTATTTTTTGCCTGAACAAACTCATTCCCATGGTCTTAGTTTGTGCAGTCTTCCAAATGATTGCGCAATAAAATGGACAGGGAAAAATTCTAAAAAAAAAAAAATAAATAAATAAAAACGGTATGCGAGAATTTACAGCTTTACGGTAGTAAGAGTTCAAACATTCAACGGTATTTCAATAAAAATGTGAATCGAAAATTGCCATTTTTGAAGGCAAATAAAGCAAATTTGAGAATAGATTTTTCATTTCGAATGGAATATTTTTTCATTTCGATATTTTGAATACAGTCAAACCTCTGCAATTGTTTCTTTTCTGAAAATTTACATCCTGACGGTGGCGTAATGAATGGTGTTCCATCTATTCCATGGAAGACATAGAGACTAGAAGGGAACCTAAGAGAAGATATTTTTCATCAGATGTTGAACGAGGAAGTAGGAAGTGAAAAGATAAGCGGTATTTTGGGTTTTCGTCCTTCACTTTCAGGCTCTTAAAATATCGATATTTTTTTTTTTTTTTGATAATGATTATTATTTTGCTTGACTATAGAAAGGATTGTTCAGGCAATCCTCACTTTAAGAAATATTTTATAGTTATTTAATAATATTTTTCTTAGTTTAAATTATAGCATGTTTCCACATAGTGTATTAACTATATGCATTAAAGTTAACGCATATAGTTAATCACTGTCGTTTCCACTTGCGGACTGTTCATTAACTAATCAGCTCATTTCGTCGGAAGCTGCTGTAAAAAAGTGAAAAAATTCCCTCTCTTAAATTTTGCTAGATATAAACGATATATGGATATATTATTTGATTTCAATGTGTGGAAAAGCTTAATTAAATTTTCTTACGCCTTGGACTTTCCATTTTCAAATTGATTTTTATTTCAACAGTTCTTTTAATTTGACAGAACGGTTGTTATTTTACGTACTTTTCCATTGAGGGTTGAAATTTTTCGTACTTTTTTCAAACAAGTCCAAATGCAACCATGCTGTTTTATCTGCGTTAAATTTTAATGCATGCATTATTGAGGTGATTACTCTTGACATTTTTGTATGGGCAATCACATTTTTAATCATGCGTTAACGAGTTAATGCAGAGTAATTGAGTTAGTGCACTATGTGGAAACATGCTATTAGTTTGAATATTAATTTTGTTGTTCTAATAATTAAATTTCTTATAAGTCTGAACGAATTGATTCATAGACTTAAATAAATACATATAAAATACATAGAACTATAGAAGCCCAAGAGCCGGTGACAGTAAAACTGCACTTTGTTTAGGTTAGGATAGTGTGGCTGCTACCAAAGAACCCAGGACCTCTCGCTTCGTAAATTGGCATCTCAGCCAACTACGGCACTGAGGCAGACAAAACTGAACTTACAAGGATTTAAAAATTTCGAATATGAATCAATACTATTTAAATAATAAGACCGATAACCTGTCGTAAAGGTTAGTGCTTTAGATATAAGTTATAGTCATAAATGTATTATGATTTATAACAAAATACATAAATAAATATTTAACCATGGGTACAAAATGGGTTTATCCTGGTAGAAATATTTTGTATAAATTTTTTTACTTCTAAATATCATGACCACCTTAACCTTTCGTGGAAATTAACCATTTAACTGGAAATTTCATTTACTTTTAAGAAAAATTGGTGGTACAGCTCTTATTGTGGCAGTCCATTAAAAAAGTCCATTAGATTCTCTTAATGGCGATATGAAGAGGTTTCACTGTATATGTGTTTTCCGAATGAGTGCTTTTTTGTGCTGAAAATGCTTGTTTGTTCATTCAAAATAGAATTTGTAGTTTTGTTCGAATTTTAAACTTATATAATTTGCACTTTGGGCATCATGAATAAATTCTTTTTCCAATGGAAAATTATGAAATATTAACAAAAGTCATTAAATGATCATTTAAATAGTGACAATAAATTTAAAAAAAATTCCTTGATAACTTTCGGACATAAAATATTATAAGAAAAAAAAAATTGCTCGGTTATAAAACTTCTCAAAGTAATAAAAAGAAAATATTGACAAAGTCATTTAGGTATTCATTAGAGCATGAAAGTTCGTAGCTCTGCCTTCCGATTTGATGTCAGTTAGAGCACGCAATCTCAAGGTGCCGTGTTCCTTAAATCGTGTCACTCGAAGGCGATTGCATGACACACTTTTCACATTTAATTACAAGAAAATATTGAGTTAGAGTCATGTCCGTCCGTCTTTAAGATGCATCGAGAAGAATCTTGCTATTGCAATAAATACGTTCAAAGGAGATCCCATCGCCAGAGAGTTGTCCTTTTGGACTTCTTGGAGCGATTTCAAATTACTTTCATTAAAGTGAACGAAGTGGAATTTAATTGGAATTTCAATGAAGAGTAGCGGAAAGTGGAAATCATTTGTAAAACGCTAGACGACAATTAGTTGTGGAATAAAATGATCAATTTTAAAATAAAAAAAAACCAACTTAAATAAAGCAATTAAACAAAATAAGAGAAAACGATTTTCTTTCAACAAAAAAGCAAAATAAATATTCCAAAATTTCATCATTTTATTTTTCAATTAAAACGCATGAGAATATTCAAATTATCCTTTCTCATTCATAAATTCAAATTCAAGCAAAGAATTTTTGCTTCCGATTTTCGGTTAAATTTCATTTTAGTGGCATGTGAAAATTTTCCCACAATACCGAGAAACTTTCACGATTTTCCCATCGTTTTAATTTCCACTTTTTTTTTTTTTTTTGTTGGTTTGTTGCCTTTTTCCTTCCTTCGTTACAGGATTTCTTTTCAAATGTCTACACGGAAATATTTGATTTGAAGCGGTAAGCCGTATTTGCTTCTCGTTTCATGAATGCATTCAGTTAAGGAAAGACAAATTTTTTTGTTTTCTTTTCGTCGCATTGCAGTGAAAGAGAAATTCAGAAAAATAAACGGAGACAAAAAAAAAAAAAAAACAAAAAAAAGATGTCAGGCATTTGACAAGTCATGTTGTCTGCATATGGCTACTGCACTGTTTCCTATAATTGCTTTTGTTGCAATGTGTGCTGACGATGAGTGACTTTTCATGTAAATTTGCTGTGTTTTGTTTTGACTGCAATGCATCGTTGTGCTGCGTTTTGCGTTCTTTCTTTCATTTTTTGTCGTTGTTTTCTGCGTAACTTTTGAGGACGTTTTTCCTTTTCATATTTTGGAACTTTTCATTCCCTTGAACGAGTTCAGTTTTATTGTTTATCTCCACTTCATGCATAGTTGGAACGAGATTTCGATTTGAACTTTTCGCAGACGATAAATTATTTTACGTTTTACTGAATCGGTTAGCTTATGTGGTAAAAGCATTCAAAAAAAGGAATTATTTTCTTAAAGTCGCCGCTTTGTCTGTTTGGGAATGCACGATATTTTGGCTTTTACATATAGGAGATGGAAGGAAATTCCATAGTGTAAATGAAATTAATTGGAAGCACATATATTTATCCTTCATTTAAATTTAAAAAAATCACAAATTACAGTAAAATATCCACACCTCTATGAAATCGAAATGAGAGATAATAAGATTAAATTTAAACAACACGACGTATACGTAACGTGTATGTGTACCCACCCAGTTGGAAATATGTTCATGAAAGATGCATGAATCATGCCTCCTAAGAGGTTTTAGCATGCATGCCAACCTTCCATTCCTATTCATTTCTTTTTTTAAAGGCTTGTCATAGGAAATCATGCATAGACGAAAAATGTTTTATCAATGCTTGGGAACCCATGAAATATGTGTTCCCTACTATGCATGATTCAACAATGCTTGAGAACACACGAAACATGTGTTCCCTACCACGAATGGTTCAACAATGTTATTTTGTTTTTTAAAAATGAAATAAAATTAGAAAAAAAAATTTTATTTTTAATGTTTTGTTTTTTTTCTTCTTATTTTGCTTTTTTTCTTTATTTATAAACTTTTTACTTTTCTAACTTTTTTTTATTTTTTCGTCTCGTCCGAGAATCGAACCACTGACCGGCTCTCGGTTGGTAATTCGGTGCCTTTACCATTACACTGTATAGGCAAATTGAATTTTCGTGTCAAAACGCTAACTTGAGTTTTTGGTTGCTCAAATTTGTTTTGAAACGCGCGCATAGAATTTTCAAAGAAAAAAAATGTAATTTCAACAAATATTTAAAAAAAATTAAAATGCTATACAATTATAAAAAAAAAATATTTTGTTGCAAGATTTTGTATTAAAACAATTGAATTAAAATGTAGAAATAAAAAAAAAACTTTGGTAGTTAAAAAAAAATTCCTCTCAACAGAGCCAGGGCTCGAACCCGGGTCAGTCGGCTGCAAGACTCAACATTTAAGCACTAGGCTAGCTTCCCTCAGTCGGCGTGGTGATCATAATGTGAACATGAAATCCACGCACCATGCATGATTATCAACGCATGAACCATGAATGCTACGGGCATGCATGCTTCATTTTCCAACTGGGTTGTGGATTTTACGTTGCTCATACGCAGTGATGTCCATGTAAACGAAAGATTAAGCGGTAGCGTTGAACTCAAAGATTTCGAACATTGGGAAAGAAGTTTTTAAGGTTGAATTTTACTTCTTCTTATCCGGCTCTAGGTCAATGATTGAGAATTATTTTTTTTAAATTCTATTGTGTTGAAAATTCAATGCGTTAACAATTATTTACATGAGTTCCATTTTGTCTCTATATGTGAATACTTCGAATATCAATGCTGAAATAAGACTTTTCAATAAATCAGAGGATGAGAAAAATTATTAAATTTAGTTTTCATCTGATGTTATCTTTGAGCTTTAGGGTCCACTCGGTTTAAGAACTTTCGTAAGTTAAAATGTTTAAATATATCCTTTTAGCTACTTATATTTAAATTTTTTAAAAAATTTTCATACAAAATTAATAAACCTTGTTTAAACTCTCCCAAAGACTATCATTTGAAAGTTTGAACCTTCAAAAATTTAAAAATATGTTGAAGACTATGAGCCTTAGTTCCCATAGCCTTTAATAGTAGTTTCATTAAATTTAAAAAAATACTTTTGAATGTTGTCTCGCGTATTTCACAAATTTGTGCGGTCATATGAGGGGGAAAAAAAAGAGTGTTTGGATTAAATTTTTCATGAACACCAACTAACGCCAGCGAAAGTAAACATGTATTCGCACTTCGGAGTGAGCTGCTCGAACTCTACAACATGCCCAATGACCAAGCAAAAAAACACATCAATTCCGGGAAACAGTCGTCGTAAAAATCTAACGAAAATCTGATTCAGCAGAATTGATTTGAGCCTTTGACGGGCCATGAATTTAAGCTCGATACATGCCAGCGGTGTTTGTTCGTTTGTCAATTCTTGATTACTCTTGCTTTTTTGTGTGTATTTAATCAACGATTCTAATCACTCAAACTGGACCACAGAGTAAATTAAATGAATTGTGTAAGGTTTCCAAAATAAAAACAAATCTTTTTTTCTTCTCATCCGTCCAATTATGAAATGAAAAGCATTTTTTCCCACAAATTAAAATGGATTAAGTTGCAAAAAAAAAAAATCCATGGAGTATGAACAAAAATCCATGAGATATTTAAAAAAAATATTTTTTTATTATTTATCTGGCCTTTTTCAATTAAATCCCCTTTAGAATTCTTGAAAATAAAACTCCAATTTACCTAATTAGACTAAAAAAAAAAATAATAAAAATAAACAAAAAAAAATCATGAATTGTCCATTTTCCAAGTACAGTTAACAAAGCTACCGTAGACATAACAACAGCATACGTGGATGCTGTCCAAAGAAGACATTAAAAATTATGGTCGGAAGCTAAAGCTGTTATTGTATTTGCAAGGATAGTCGATTTACGTATTATGCAAACGATGAGGATACTTGAAATCATTTTGTTTGCCGGGAAATTGCAGAGCTATGTACTTCCTTCGCCCAAAAGTTCCAAATGAGCTTCGTCGGAAGAGAATAAGCGAACAAAATGAAATTGGAATCGGAAGCACTGTGAAATTTGAGCACTGAAAAATGGGATATTTTTTTAATTTTTTTTTTTTAGGGTATTAAGTCAGATTTGGCGAATTTCGTCCATTGAAGTAGTCTGTTGTTTATTGAAGATATTCTTTTGGAATGGGAAGCTTCGAATAAAATCCAAATGAGCAAAAAGTCAGTGTCTATTGTGACTCCACGTGTCGTCTGCATTTTATACAAACATAATTCAATTTGAAGCACATGAATTGGATTTAGGGTAAAATGGTTTTTGTCGCCTGCGAGCCAAAGATTAATGGTGTTGATTTTTGCTTTTTTGAAAAATCTTGTTGAATCTTTGGTATAGCTTTTTTCAGGGCGTTTTTTTCAGTAATGATTTATGCTTCGAGGTTTTATTCGAGTGAAATCAAAATTTTAACATTTCCACAGTCTCAGCTTGTTTTTGATCCTTAGACAAAGGTTTGGAAAAATGAAATTTTTAATGAAGCAAATTTTAAAGCTTTTTAGATTCAAAGGCATTAGTTGGGGGACACTCCCATGAAGGGAAATATCCTTAAATCAGGCAAAACCGGAATATTTTTTGGCTAGGACTTAGCTAAAATGGACTATCACTTATAGTCGTAGAAAAGTTCTTCGTATTTAAATGCATTGATGTTCGCATATGAGAAGTGTTGAAACAATATTATGAAAATTGCGTTAAAACCAATGCAAAAATGCTGGTAGAGTCTCCAAGCACATTCGTGAGAATAATGTCCTTAAGGTCTTTGCTTTATGGTTTAAAACTCATTAAAAAAAAATTTTATTTTGAGGCGATGTCTTCAAAAATTCAATGCAAGATAATATTAATAAAAAAATGCAAAAAATATTCTGGGAAATTCCACGAGTAGCGGTCCCACCCGTGATACCACTGACAGCCATTCTGAGATCAAATTGCGTATTTTCAGTGCCTAACGATTGCACTGTGCTAATTAAAAATTGCAACAACCTGGAGACACAATCACTTAACTTAATTTGGGTACGCTGAGTCAGTTGGTATCATTGATTTATTCAAGTTGGCTCCAGTTATCGAGATATCTGCATTTGAAGTTTGCTCATATTTGTTCGGTTAAGCTTACGTGACCTACCGTCGTATGCTTAATCCACATTACTCATACGCAGTACTTACACATGAAATCTGAAGCGAACCCGACAAAAATGAGAAAACTTCAAATGCGAATATCTCGATAACTAGAGCCAACTTGAATAAATCAATGATACCGACTGACTCAGTGTACCCAAATTAAGTTAAGTGATTGTGTCTCCAGGTTGTTGCAATTTTTAAGTATCAATTTCAAGCACAGTGTTGTTAATCGTTTTAAAATTTTTAGATCGTTTTTTTTTTTTCAATTATTATGAGTTAAAACCTAAAAATTTAGTGTCCGGGGTGGGTTCGTATTCATGGAATTCCCCTTATCTATTTGAAATAATTTTATGGCCATTACTCAAAGATCTTAAGAACTTTTTCAAGATGTATTAATTTCGATACTTTAATGTCAATTTTTTATTGTTTTTTTTTTAATGCAAATTTTGATACTTTTAGGACATTTTCTTATAGCCATAAATGTGAGGACTTTAACTGTGCGTTGTTCGAGATAAGATCAGGCATAAACAAGATTTAGTTTAAAGTAGAGCAATTAAAAAATGAAATATTTTTACATGAAAGGTAATTTTTATGACCAAATTTCTTTATTTTAACATATATTATATATATTATATTATTTATTTTTTATTATTTATTAGACATATGGGGTACCAAATTAAAGAAAATCGATCCAGCATTTTGAATAAAATAAAAAATTTGGGTGATAATGGGACCTTTTTCATACCAAAATGGCTCTCAAAGTCAAAAAATGTTTAAAAAATTTTTAAATTTTTACTTTGAAGACTCAAATACCCTTGAAGCTGCAATAAAGCATAAGACTTTTTTATACGCCTAGAAAGGTCTGCCAATGTTCTGGCGAACTGCATTCAAATTTTTATCTTGGACACAAACGTTGAGGCGTGACAATTTTTTTTCTGAAACAAATGGAAATTTCTTTCTTTCCCTTATAACTAGAGCGTGTATTTTTAAGCATTTATAAATTTGAAGCATACTTTGTGGGGGGGATATTTTTTTTCTTATCACCATTTTGGAAATAAGTAGCGAATTTGAACTTCAAGGGGATTTCCTAGCTTTGAAAAAGTCTTAAATAGGCTAAAAATCGATTTGAATCTTAACTTTATGTAAATTGAACAAATTTTTTGCCCCATAAAGTACGCTTCAATTTTATAAATGCTTAAAAATACACGCTCTACTTATAACTCCTCAGGGGTGCATTTTGGAGCCCCCCTTCCATACGATTTTTTGTTAGTTCTGATTCCCTCTATCAGCTCCCGACCGATTGACCATCATAAACGGAACACCCTGTATATTATATTATTCATATTATAGAATTTATATATTTCGTAGAGTCTTATATTTTACTTTACTCATCCTTACATGAGCTAAGTTGGGATCTGTGCTGTAGCTATCGGGATGCCAAATTATGAAGCCAAAGGCCCTAGGTTCAGCTCCTACCTCAGGTCGTGGATGTTGTTTAGTAGTTTTTTTTATATTTTTTTAATATTTTTTTTATATTTTTTAATATTTTTTTTATATTTTTTTTATTTTTATTATTTTGGTTTACGATTATTTATGGTATCACAACGGGCACATGTGAGGCTTAAATGTGTCACCCTTAATAGTGACAGCCACTCTAACCTAACAAAAACTAATCTCTACTTGAGCAATGTTAAAATTAAAATTCAAAAAAATATTGGTGAACATTTTATTAAACTTTTCTCTCTCTTTTATTTTCAGATACTACCGGGAAATGTTCGATTTCTTCAATAAATAAGGTAAGATTTTTAAATTCCATTCGATTTTTAAGAATTTAAAGTGTAATGATAATCGAAAAAAGCAGTTGAAACCGCTTACATTTTCACTCAATAAAAGTAAAAATCATTATCGGGCGGGGGATAAAACAATCTTTATTGGTTTTGCCAGTTCTTATCCAACATCAATCAAGTTTATTTGTTATATACACTCTTACATCTTGATGTCTTCATTCGAATCAACATTGAGATGCAGATTTCGTCACGTAGGCGAGAAACAATCTTCATAAGAAATGTGAATAAAGCGTAAAATTGAGCTCAAGCGGCAATCACAAAATTTTATGAATAAATATACGTCTCCGTATATATATGTTTGCATATATACGTATGTAGTTATTCCTATGTATACACACTCATATTGAATATGGTGGTCTTAGCAAGTGAATGAAACGCAAGGACGTTGTAAGTTTTTTGGATGACACTTAGCTCAACAGATAATCACACAGTCATCATATACATTCACAGTGTGTATAAAAGAAAAATGCTGTCATGATTGGAAATCAATAAACATTCAACGATGAGCACAAAAAAAAAAAAGCCCATTTCATGGGAAAATTACTTTAAGAAAATGAACAGCCTTAAGTGGAATGTGATTATGAAACAAGGCTGTGGGAAAATCGCATGAAATTTATTTTTCTGTTCACTTCGTCATTTCTTTGACTGATATGCCGCAGATTATTTCCTTTCATTAAATTGTCAATATCGTCATTCGATGGCATTTAAATTATTTCTCATATTTTTACTTATTTATTATATTCAATTTATTTTATGCCTGCACAAAATTCCTTTGAGAATAAAAACACATCTGTAGGTTTGATTAGACTATGAAAGCCATACGAAAAAAAAGCAATTGAAGCCAATTAGAAAGTTTTGAATAGATTGAATTGATAGTGAAAACAATGGATTTTAGGTCGAATAAATGGCATCTCAAAGTCAAATATTGTACTTTGCGAAATCTTTTCATATGACTGCAGGGCCTTACGCTCCACTCTCTACTCACATTAAAATTAGTTCCACTCCAGTTGTTTGAATTTTAATCAAGTGCTTGGAGCTGGAATCGTTGCTTGCTCAAGTAGCAGTAAGATTGCATCAGCAATGTCATCATCAGCTGCTTTGCATTAGGCTCGTTCCTCCATCGCAATGGCGTAAGACGCATTCAGGAAAAAAAAAATAAAATAAAAATAGTACCACTGTCATATGTATTGTGCTAATTTGGGAATTCAATTTGCACATGATGATTGAATATGCAATCAAATTGATGTAAATAAAAATAAAAGCGACCACGCGAACTTCCCCACATAGAGTTACAGGGTAACAAACAGCGTACAGCAAACAAGTAAGGGTGCTATAGTCAGGCGAGTTTGACAATAGAATACCCGAGAATAATTTTCAAAACAAGCCCAAAAAAAGAACCACTAAGAAAGAATATTTTAGAGATTTTTAAGGCAAGAAAATGGCACCATATACCTACAGACTTTTGTTCAATTTCATTACGAAAGCCGTACTATCGCCACGCCTACTTTTACAATTTTGGAAAATTTCATTGGAAACAGAACTATATGCTCAAGCTCTAAATTTTATTGATTTATTTCGAAAGATTTTTGGACAGTTTTTGGGATTTTGTGAATTAATAATGGACCGATCAAGAGAATTTTTCGAGAGGATGTTTATGGCTACAAAGGAAGCATACATGCCAAGTTTTGATCAAGTACTATTTGAATTTTTTGAAAAAACGCCCTTATGCCACGCCCACTTTTGTAATTTTTATTCGAAATTCCATTAATTGCCTTTAAACATGTTCAAACGTCAAATTTCATAATAAAAATCTTGAAAAATTTAGATTTTAGAGAAGTTCTGATGATTTTCATAAGAGACCCTAGTACTGGAGGTACCCCTAAAAATGGTCCGATCGGGTCCATTCTCGAACTTAATCGCTTGATATTTAATTTTCTCATCTTATTTTCAAAAAATTTATTAGAAATATGGGGTACCAAACTAAAGGAAATCGATCCAGCATTTTAAATAAAATAAGAAGTGTGGGTGTTAATAGGACCTTTTTTTATACCAAAATGGCTCTCAAAGTCAAAAAATGTTTAAAAAATTTTAAAATTTTTACTTTGAAGGCTCAAATATCCTTGAAGCTGCAATAAAGTGTAAGACTATTTTATAGTCCTAGAATGGTCTGACAATTCTGTGTCGAACTGCATTAAAATTTGTATCTTGGATTCAAACGTTGAGGCGTGAAAATTTTTTTTCTGAAACCACTGCAAATTTCTTTCTTTGCCTTATAACTACTCAGGGGTGCATTTTTGACCCCTCAATGCCCCCCTGCCATACGATTTTTTGTTAGTTCTGACCCCCTCTATCAGCTCCCGACTGGTTGACCTTCACAAACGGAACACCCTGTATTTTGTATGGTCTATCTCGACTGGTTCACATACGCACAAATTTAATATTACCTAGACACATACTGGGTCGGATAAAAAAATCTCAGTGAAAATTCAACATATGGATATTTCCTGTAAAATTAACGCCTTTGTCGCGTCCGTAGTAATGTAGCTGATGATCATTCGGATCTGTAAGGAAAAAATTTTGATAAATGTGAAAGTTTGTACAGCTCATGTGGACAGTACCTTACATTTATTAAAATCATTCTTTGCAGATGCGAATGTCAATTAGCTACATTACTACGGACGCGACAAGAACGTTTCTTCGCCTGGAAATACCCATATGGATATTTTCTGTAAATGTAACGTTTTTGTCGGGTCCTTGTATATATGATTGTCTTTTGGGTCTGGTCAGAAATTTAGAAAAAATATTCTTAGTATTTGGGTTCATATTTTTTTCGGGGGAAAAAAAATAAAAGTCCACAAGACCTGAAGCCAAGTATTTAGAAAGAAAAGTGCTACATATTTACCGCATTCTTGAATTCAAGACTTCAATAATTGCCTAATTGCTCACATAAATGATCCATCCATATCGAAAGTATATGCTTATAATTTTGTAAACGGTTTGAACAAACCGTTGCAGTTTCAATCAACTTCGCTTTAAATTTCAACTGGTTCCGAATGTGTGCAGACCAGTCATTATTACCAGGGCTCGGATTTATATGCATTTATAAATTTAAAGCATACTTTATGGGGGGAAAACTTTTCTTACCAACATTTTGCGAATAAGTCTAGTGAAGTTGAACTTCAAACGGCTTTTCTACCTTCACAAAAATTTCTATTGAAGTTAAAAATCTATTTGAATCTTAACTTTATGTGAGTTGAGCAAAATTTTTACTCCATAAAGTATGCTTTAAATTTATAAATGCATATATATCCGAGCCCTGATTATTACAAATGTCAACAAGAAATGACCGAAGTCAAATCACATTCCATTTGAAACTGAAAATGAGGTTAAATGTAGTTCCTTCCATTAACCTTTTCCAAGTAAAGCAATTTTAGGTAATAACGATTATCACAATCGAAATGTCTTCGCTAGGTTCTTGTCTTAAAACGATTCCCATATTGCGGGTGAAGCTTTAAAAGCGTTTATGGTTTTATTGCGCTTTATGTGACATTATTTTTTTGGAATGTGCACAGTGAAAATGCCATACTGCAATTAACCTAATTATTCTGAAGCATATTGCTCCCAAGTGCACTTTAATTTCCAAGTTCAGAACCAACCGCATACGGAGCAGAGTGCAAATAAAAACCATAATTTCTAGCAGAGATTTTATATGAAATACTTTAATAATAAAGTGCTTAATTAAATTAAAGTGGCTATACATATAATAAAATTTGAGATTTAACAATTTTAATATTCTTGCGTAATCTATTTCGCGAGTGTGGCCGCATGATGTCCTTTTCGCTTTGCTCGTTATCAAATCACACCGCTCGTAATTATCCGACGATAGTTCCAACAGTTCATATCCAACATCTTGCGTGCCTTTCAATAATAATACGACTTGCTGACAAAATTATGTCCTACGACCGATTAGGCTCATCATATACAATGTCATAAAATGCTAGCCAGATGTCTCGGACAGAGCCAAACACGCAATTGAATAAAGCTCTTACGAGGAGTATAGACAATACAGGCAATATCTGTGTGTGTGTTAAGAGCCTTCATAATAATTTTATTATCATTTTATTATGCGCTCTTTATACTTTAAGCTTGAAGCTTTACGATTGATAAGTAAAATGTTGCTAAGGTCCTTCGAAGTGGATTTGACCGAAAAGAGGCAATTTTTTCTAGAAAACTTTTTTCGAATCATTAAAAAAGGATAATCAATCTAATTAACAGGAATTTTCGAAATGATGGCGTCGCCATTTTTCATATAGTTACACCCCCACAATTATGAAAATAATAATCCTCATTGTGAGTGTGTTTTTCGTGCACAAAATTATAATCAAAAATCAAAGCACGACCCATCGATTAGAGAAGGTTTTATAAAATTCAAAAAAATATGTGACGCAGCCAATAATTTGAGACAAAGTGAACCAAATTGCAGTCAATTATTGATTACTGTAATTATTGCTGATGGTATACCACACGTTTATTAAAGGACTGGGGATTGATATACACCTAGAATGTTAATAACAGATATCATTGCATTCAATAATTGGTGGCAATTTGATTTCAAATTTCAATTTTAATAAATTATTTTTTGAATCAGTGAGCGCATTGTGGACTTAATTTCTACGTGAAGCAGATTGAGGCGGTGCGTAAGGATAACTGTAGGGCAGGAAACAGCGTGTCTTGCTGAGAGTCTAGTGGTAAGATTATTAGGTCCCAAAACGATTGGTTACTTTAGTCCCTTGGAATTGTTAAGAATTATAATTTGTCTTAACCTATGTACTCTGAGGAAACATGGCGGCTTTGAGTCATGGCTTCACATGAGCTCGTTTTACAGTTAATCCATTTTCTTTTTATAAACAACGTAATATATTTTCTGGCTTCTTATTTCTCTATAAATCTGCAATTTAATCTCACTCATTATCTGCTACATTTTGAATCCTATTGATCTTAAAGCAAAGAAGCTTAGAACCCACTTTGCCAACAAATGAAATCCTTATTCTCTGGGATTAGTAAAGAAAAATCAATATCATCAAATGAAATTTATCATTCGAAAGTCACAGAAACGTATACCACAATATATTGTTAGAATTTCGAAAGAAGGAGTTCCCAATTGCTCATTAAGAAACCCATACATCATTGAATGGCAATGAATCGAAACAATTCCATTGCGCAAAAAATCGTGCAAATCGATACGGAGAGATTCGGATAACACAATATATATATATATTGAAACAGGCGTTTGCCAACGACGATTTATTATCGACAGACGTTTGAGTATTCGATGATTTTTTACAGATTTCCTCTATTATTTGTATGAGCATACGAAATTAGTGAATAAATTAGACGAGAAGGATATTTACTTAGACCAATATGTAATTGTTTGTTGTATATGGGTACTTTAACCCTCTCAAAGGATGCGATGTGTTTGTGAGACAGAGAGAGACAGAAGAGAGCGAGAGAGAGAGAGAGAGAGAGAGAGAGAGCGAGAGAGAGCGAAAGAGAGCGAAAGAGAGCGAGAGAGAGAGAGAGAGCGAGAGAGAGCGAAAGAGAGCGAGAGAGAGAGAGAGAGCGAGAGAGAGAGACGAGAGAGAGAGAGAAGAGAGAAAGAGCGGAGAGAGCGAGAGAGAGAGAGAGAGAGAGAGAGAGACGAGAGAGAAAGAAGAGAGAGATAGAGAAAGAGAGAGGAGATAGAGAAAAGAGAGAGAGATAGAGAAAGAGAGAGAGAAGAGAAGAAGAGAGAAGAGAGAGAGAAAGAGAGAGAGAAGAGAGAAGAGAGAGAAGAGAAAAGAGAGAGAGAAGAGAAAGAGAGAAGAAGAGAGAGAAAGAAAGAGAGAAAGAAAGAGAGAAAGAAAGAGAGAAAGAAAAAGAAGAGAGAGAAAGAGAAAGGTCTATAAAAAGGATATTAAATATTCAAAAAATGTTGTCCCATAAAAGATCCATAATAAAAAGGATGAAACAAATTCGGAGGAACGATTCCTTTTTTGTTCATTGCTGACACGAAAGGACAGTGTGAACAATAAGATCTTACCGAGAGCTTAAAACATAAATTATGCACGGCAAGGAGTTGGCTGTGACACACTGCCACATAATTTCATTCCCGTTCATTCGCTCCATCGAATGACTGTATGTCTATAGTGTAAAGTGTTAGTGGCGCTCTGGACCGCATAGCTTATCAGCGCGGCGCTGAAAGTTCCGGATAAGTTGGGAAATTTAATAATGGAAATTTCTCATCCATACGCAAGTATGCGATTGTCCTTAATGGCATGTGCTATTTCACGCGTGCTTGTGTGTAAGAGCGACAGCCGTGAACTAGTTAGCATAAATGCACAGTGCAGAATGCTCGTAAAGGTCTGCGCTTGGCTTGGCGTACTTACGATGATATGATGCTCTTAAGTTAAGACGCCTGGCACGAAGGCATGTCGTCAGGAGAGTTTAATATAGTTTTTGACGCGTTTCATGAAGTGTCTCGTAGATGGACTTAAATCAATATACGGTTTTCCTCTACTACTCATTATAATAAATCCTCGTGAAACTCATTAAAATCTTAGACTAAGATTTTCGATGACAGTGCGGATAACTTCTTAATGGCCTGAAGTTTTATAATTTTTCCATTCCACTTAATGACGCAAAATAATATCAATTAACGAGAGTTGTCTGGTGTCTTTTAAGCGCGTCTTTAAAAGAAGATATTAAAAAAAAAAATAATAAGTTGTCCCAAGCGAAAGCGAAATGAACTTTCCTAAGGCAATGGAACAATAGAACGCGGATAAAAGAAGTTTTCGCCGGCTCTCAAATCGCTTTGGAGCGATTAAAATGAGCGTGAACAATCGTCGTTTGCAGCTATTGTAATAAATTTGAACGGAATTAGAACTCAATAATCACGTTAACACGCAACAACAATCTCATTTCAATTGACGTCTTTTTATTCACTACTTACTTACATACATTGAATGCGAGGAATGGGGACGTATACGCAACGTTAAATCGAGACACACGCAAATTGCTCATACGCCGCTCGATGTGTTGCTTATTTAAAAACCAAAACAAAAACAAAACATTATTATATTTATTTATATTTGTCGTGTGTAAATATGTTCTAAGGATCATGAAACTGAAATATGCTGTAGGTAATTTTTTAATAAATGACTACGTGCCTTCACAGATGTTTGCTTTTTGAATTCAATTTACAGTAATAAATACTCATTTCGCTTGTAAGCAATGAAAACAAAAACAAAAACATATGCAAAACTTTCTACACACAATCGGTCGGGCACGAAACGTTTTGAGTGAGAAAATGCTCAAAAAAGATACATATATATATTTATTTTTATCCTTACACTTAGGTTTTATTTGCTCATTCATTTTGCGTGGGAAGTGAAAAATATGCGCAAAAATCCTTACCAAAACCATTTGTCTGTGGTGCGTACCGACAAACGAACGAACATATCTCTTTCTAAACACTTGAGTACACGCAGCTTCGATTACGAAACACCTACTCCAATCTACACCTTGCTGGCATAGAAACATACGACACGAACTTTTCAACATAAATTACCTTTACTTGTGCTATGTTTGAGTCGAGTCTACCGCCAGTTTATCTTCGCTGGCGTGTACGACTGATTCTGTCAGTCTTTAAGACGAAAATCTACACCCATACAGACGACTCCCCTGTGCAATTATGCGCACTCATGTTAAATGTAAGTAATGTTAGTGTCGTAAAGCGTGAATTGTCGTCGATTTATTATAAAGAAAAACCTCCTGTATTTGTGTCACTTTGAAATATCCTGTCTTCCTTATCAATTTGTTGCTGCTCAGAATAGTCGCATCACATCTTTTGATAGCACAAAAATACTATTTATATTTCTGACTGCAAGACCACAAAATTTTATTGCACAATGTTAAAATAACGGAAGATTATTTGTATCGGATTATTTGTATTTTCACTAAAGCCCATCTGCTTCTGTCTTTCATTGAAATTTTCGTTCGAAAAATAAAAAAAATTGAAAAAAACGAAATTTCGAACGAAACACTTTAACAGAAAAATACA
The DNA here is from genome assembly GCA_020466095.1 of Chlorops oryzae. NCBI lineage: Eukaryota > Metazoa > Arthropoda > Insecta > Diptera > Chloropidae > Chlorops > Chlorops oryzae. Next base: position 112,638,354 of record CM035807.1, read on the forward strand.
AAAATTTGAACAAAACGAAATTTTTGACGAAAAGCTTTAAAAGAAGTAGTGAAAAAACAGGATTCAACATTTAAAATTTTAACAGAAAATGTTATAGATTTGATATTGAAAGTAAAAGGACCTCATTTTGAAGAGAAATTTCAAGTTCAAAGCTGTTTGCTGTGGTGAAAAGCGTTCCTTATGCTCTTAGATTGTAATAAAGCTCCAAAACAGAAAGAGAAATCGAAGTTACTTTCGAAGAGAAATCGAGCTTTTCTACGCTTCATACACTTTGAAAAATATGCTCACAAATTAAATGGGAATTTTTTTGTTGAATCATTGGAAGTCTCCCGAACATTTAAAATTGAAATTGTAATGAAAATCTGTTCACACATATACATACATACCTAAAGAAATAGAAAATATTTAAAATCAGGACCTAAAAGGATGCACTTGAATATTTTTAAACAAATTGATATTATTGTAAGCCTTAAGGATATCCGAAGATCTTGCAAAACCCTTCCTCAAAATGTAAATAAATGGGCAAACCTAAAAAAAATGAACAGATTTGTCACTCTCGGAAACATTCGGAATATTTATATGCATACTTTTTGGTGCTGAATTGAAATATTTTCTATTGCCCTATAAATGTATACCTTTGTAAAAATTTATCATGATTAGCAGAAGTCCAAGCAAGTAACCTACTTCAAATTTATTACACAAAAAAAGTTTCCAATAGAATTTTGGGTCTGAGTTTTTTTTTTCTGTGCACAAAATCATTAAGGCATTTATGTAGGTAAAGAGAAAATTTTGCATACCCTCTCTTTTGCGTCATTGAAAGAGAGAAAATTTTGAAACTGCAGGAAATCAAAATCGACATGTGCTTATCAATTGGAGATGCTGTCAATCAGCTGATTTTATATCTTATCGCCAAAAATATCGCCATAGAAATCAGAACATTTCAAATTTTATTAAAAGTTCATTATTCGGATTTATTTATTTTTTAATTTATAATTTACTTTTTATTTATTATTTATTTATTATCTTTTTTATTTATTTATTAATTTATTATATTATTATTTATTATTTATTATTTATTTATTATTATTATTTATTATTTATTATTTATTTATTTATTTATTATTTATTTATTATTTATTTATTTATTATTTATTTATTTATTTTATATTATTATTTATTATTTATTTATTATTTATTTATTATTTATTTATTATTTATTTATTTATTATTTTTATTATATTATTTATTTATTATATTTATTTTATTATTTATTTATTATTTATTATTATTATTATTTATTTATTATTATTTATTTATTTATTTATTATTTATTTATTTATTTATTATTTATTATTATTTATTATTTATTATTATTATTTATTTATTATTTATTTATTATTTATTATTTATTTATTATTTATTTATTATTTATTTTTATTTATTTATTTATTTATTTATTTATTATTTATTTTTATTTATTTATTTATTATTTATTTTTATTTATTTATTTATTATTTATTTATTTATTATTATTTTTATTTATTATTATTTATTATTTTATTTATTATTTATTTATTATTTATTTATTATTTATTTTATTATTTATTATTTATTTTATTATTTATTATTATTATTTATTTATTATTTATTTTATTTATTTATTTATTTATTTATTTATTTATTTATTTATTATTTATTTATTTATTATTTATTTATTATTTATATTATTTATTTATTATTTATTTATTATTTATTTATTTATTTTTATTTATTATTTATTATTATTATTATTTATTATTTATATTTTTATATTTATATTATATTTATTATTTATTTATTATTTATTTATTATTATTTTATTTATTATTTATTTATTATTATTTATTTTTATTTATTTATTTTTTATTTATTATTTTATTTATTCATTTATTTATTTTTATTTATTATAATTTATTATTATTTATTGTTTTTATAATTTTTATTTTTTTTTTATTTATTTATTATTTAAATTATTATTTAGATAAAACTTAATTTATTTGACCTATTTGATGCATAAATTATTATTTCCATTATATTTATTTAATTATTTGCAATATTATTTGCGATATTGCATTTTTTGAATTTATGCATAATGAAAAGTATGTTATTCCTTTGATTCTTAAAGAAAATTGCAAATATTCGCCATTTCTCATTTGCCATTTTCCATTAAATTTACATCTAATCGATATGTTATTCCATTGACTCATTTATTGGCCATTTGTTGCACGAATCGTCTTGTCGCTTCATAAGTTGTCGGTTTCAATTATATCTGCGTACGTTGGTGGTGTCTCTCAGCCTGCCAACGTCTGGTTTTTTTTTTTTTTTTTTGGCTTTCACTCCTGCCAATATTTCAAGTAATTTCCTGCGAAAGAATGCAAAACGTTAATCAGTTCACTGGCAACGCACTTGCCGGAAGGCACGGAAATTCTAAATGCGGAGTAAAAATTCAATTTCTTACAATTCATATTTTTCAATTAACTTGTGCAAATTGAAATTTGCGATCGTGATTGAAAATAATTCGGAAAATAATGAATTTTTAAAAAGAAAAAAAAAAATTTTTTTTTTTAATTTCTCTAAGCAAAATTTAAATTCAATGGCGTGTTTAAGTGAAATTATTTTTCCTTTTCAAAATATTATCATTATATTCAAATGATTCATAAATAAAAAATAATTCAAAATGTGAAAAAAAAGAAGCCAAAAAATGGTTATGTTTACCTTCCTCTTAATCTACAATCTACACTCAACAATTTCCCGTTTTCATCCATCTGTGCCAATCCACGCTTGTTAATTCCTTCACAAATATTTCAAGAGTTTCCAATTTGTAAGCGGACCACAAAATTTAACCTTGTTGCCGCTGGCCGACCGCGAAATGTTTGCCTTTCGATAATCGCCTCCGAACGACCATAATCAAGAATCGGTAAAGGGCAGCAATTAAATTCGCTCAGCCGTGTGCTAACGCATCCTCACGCACGTACGGACGTGTTTTGGCTGCAATCACTTGTTAGCCCAGACTGCAATCGCAAATAATTATAGTTCACATCTACGAAAATGCCATACGCGAGCAAGCCTGAATATTGCGTGAGTGGGAAGGGCGTATGCAACAGTCGCAAATTGCTATGTAAAGTGCTGGCATTTAAAAAAAATCCCTTCTCCTATTTAAATCAACGAAATAACGAAAGAAAACCAAAAAAAAATTGTTCTCCAACTGATTAATTCATTATTTTTTTGTGGTTCAAACAATCAAGGAGAAATAATATTTGAAAGCCTCTTGATGCACTGGAAAAAATTTTCCATTTTCAGGATGTTTTTGTCGTCTTCTTTTTTTTTTTTTTTTCTTTTAAAAGGAAACTTCTTTATTTTATGGTATGCCTCTTTCTTGCTTTCTACCATTTAGTACTTGGAAGGAAAATCAATATGGTAAACGCACAGAACGATTAGAGGGGAGCTCTAAAAGCTTTTAGGGATTTCGCATTCCTTTTTTGCGCTGTGCTGTGGATTTGAGAGGATCTCAAGCACTTAATTCTAATTTTTAAAAACATTCTTCAGGCGAATTCGGCATGATATGGGGGGGGACCTGTTTTAGTTTGTTTTTTTTTTTAAATCCATAGATCTACATTTTGGTCACATAAAATCTTCGGTCACTCCACACTGAACCACGTTTTAAATCAGAAAATATATTTTTCTCAATTCGACGGTTCAACGAATTTCATTTCATTTCATGTAGAAAAATTAAAAAAAAAAATTAAAAAAATTAAAATAATATTTCTTATAGTGTACTATTATTTATGGTAAAGGCTCGAATTGAGTTAAACAGTTTAGGCATCTGTCCCATGCTACGGAAAGGGTGTGCAACAAAATATGCTTAAACGGATACTAACGTGGTGCTTATAAGCGTCCACCCATTTAAGTTGTCCTGACTAATTTTTTTTTTTAAATTTATTTTTATTGCCCGCTGTTCATTTTCGCATTCACAAGCCATAATCATGACCAGAGTTCGGTTTATATATGCATGTTTTTTTTTTTTTGTTTTGTTGGGCTCTTTCCAAAACATGGCATCAAGCCCACTTGGCAATGTTCGGTTTTGTTTGACACCATTCGAGCTAAGAACGACCTTGTTGTTCATCCCTCATGCATTCCCCGGGCCGGCACCAACGCCTTTCTGTTCCGTATTTCCCGTGTTTTTCGGCGATAAGCGTACAACCCGATTAGAACGAGTTAGCATGTCTGATGGCTCTAAAGATTTACTGGCCCCTGGGTCACTGCGGGCGGGCATTACCCCAGAGTGTATACATTCAATAAACAAAAAAAAAAAAAAGACTAATTTTGTCACTCCGCACTCTCAAGCTGGCGTTCCGAAATAATTTGTGTGGGTGCTCTGAAGTTCAATGCGTTCGGTCGTTCTTCCTTTTTTTTCTTCTCTTTTATGCGCCCCCGGCACTTTTCCTCGGCAGCCCACACAAAAATTGCTTTGCAGTTTAACGCGCTTTACGTCACATTAAATTGCCGAAATAATTTTTCTTCAAAATTTTCTTTCGTCTGCTTTTAGGCGTTTCATCACATGCAATGCTCCTCCTGCGAAAAACAAAATCGCTTCAGGCACAATATTTGTTTAACTTTTCGGTGTCATTTAAGTTGGGAAAAAATTTAAAAAAATAAAAAATAATAAATCGCTCCATTTGCTTTTTGCCGCGACCCTCTTCCCCATAGAGAGAGAGAGAGAGAGAGAGAGAGAGAGAGAGAGAGAGATTGAGGGAGAGGAAGTGACGTTCTAAATGACCAAAACTTTGAAGTGGGCCGAATTTTGTGATGAATTGTTTTTGGAAAAATTTTTTTAATTATTTTTTTTAATGTTCGAAGCTTTTTGCTCAATTAAAAATGATTAACGTAGTTGAAAATAAAAAGGAAAAAAAAATGAATATTTTGCTAAACGAGAAATTTTCCGCGCGACAAATTCTCGAAGCCAAAATGTGATCTCATTAAGTGAAGGACGAAAAGTGTCCTTTACAGGAAGCCAAAATATAATAAAAGAACAAAATTTCTTTTATATCGAAAAACTTAAGTTTCTCTCTCTCTCTCCGTTAAAGCTACTTAACCGAACTGCTTTGCTTAGCATTTTTGGGCACTTGGGAAGAATTCATACAATTATGAGACCTTACCGACCAGAAGAAAAGCCTGGAGCAGCTTAAAGTGTGGCCTAAGTCTTTAAAAATGAAACCAAATATTTTCTCTCTCACCTTCAATTACGTGTCGCCATAAAATTGTGCAACAACAAATGAGGCAAAATTTAAGTTCCAAGAAAATTATATTGCCTCAAATAATTAACTTTTTAAGAGAACACATTTAAAGTCAAGGATATAAAGTCTCAAAATGATGTCCTTGTTAACGGAGGGTGGTGGGAAAATTGAAGGGATAAACTGTTTTCAAGTATAATTCATGGTCGTTTATGTTTTACTGTCGATCCTTCGTTGCGTTTTTTTTTTTGCCCTTCAGATATTTTGGGAAAAATGCGACAAAAATTTCACATTTAGGAACCCTTAAAACATTTTGTATGGAATGTCAAAACAGGATGTGTGATGATTTCGAGACATTTTGCTATATAAAGAACAATTTTAATGAAGAATTTTATATGCGATGATGGTTATCGAAATGATTTTTAAATGGTTCGAAGGATTCTCAACTCTTGTGAACAATTAAAACTTCGTCCTTTCTCTTCTTTTCAATCGTGAAGCTGGATGAAATTTTATCAGACGAAAAACATGTCCTTGAAAAGTTTATTTTCGTTTTTAACAAAATAAAATATATTTTCCTGCAAAATAAGCTGATTCTCCGGCATCATCAACAAATAGCCTCGGGTGCTCTCAGAAAATCTTTTGTATTATTTTCTTTTATTTGTTTTGGCTTTTTTTGCTATTTTTTGTTATTTTTTGTTATTTTTTTGTTATTTTTTGTTATTTTTTGTTATTTTTTTGTTAGGCGGAAAAACAGGAAAGAAAGAAAAGATATGTGAAAATCTGGAGTGCCTTCAAGACTTGAGAAAACTTTGAGAAGCCAGAAATGTGATGATAACGTCAGAAATAATACGAGTGAATTGTTCTTTTCCAAAGGACATGACTGTCAATGTTTGAACCTTTAAATGAGAACGGCTATTGAACTCAGAATTTAAGAAAAAACGTTTTTTTTTTTCATGGTCTGAAATTTAAAGCGATCCTAAAGCCTTTTTCATATCCTTCTGTAAAAGAGAAGGACTTCATCAAGTTTAATTATTTCATAAAATATTCAAAATGAAATCAAAATTTTACAGCAAAATTCTTAAAACTTTGCACCTTTTTCGATTAGGGAAAGTTTCGCCTTTGACTGAATTTCGGAAAATTCTTCCGGCTCAGATAGTTTTCATTTTTGTTTTTTATTTTTGATTTTACTTAAATATAAACAAACTTTATTGGCTCAGATAGAAAAGCTAAACTGTTGACTGGCTGAATTGTTTCTTTTGAAAGGGTTTCGGGTAGCAAAATATTCTCTCTAAGCATTCTCAAAACTTAAATTATTCATGAGGGCTTCTCAGACTTGATTGTTTATTTTATTTATTTATTTTTTTACATTTTTTTTATATTTATTTTGTTCCGAAAAGTTCGCAGCCTAAGCGAATAAAACTTTGAAAATCTAAAAATAATCCGAACTTGATAAGCTTAGCTAGAAAAGAGCTTAACTTTGAAAGAGAATACGCTTAAATATTCTTAAAAATATCTTGTAATCCTTAAAATTTCAAATCCAAGAAAATTAGAGACGGCTTCATCTTCTCGTTTTCACTGCAACGCACGGCGTTGAATCACGAATGTACATGAAAAGATTAAAGCTTTTATTTTCGCATAATTAACTTTAATTTCCGGTGTGTGCATTTCGTCGATTGTGTTTAAAAAAAAGGAAAAAGGACTAAAATCTGTTTATGTCGTTCCATAATGCTTGTCAAAACCAAATATTTCTGGTCCAGAGGCGAGAATATTTTTGTGGTTTTGGTGTTGTGTTTTTGATCGGAAGCTAGAGAGAGAGAGAGAGAGCAATTATATCATTTCAAACTAATTATTTTCAACTCACATTACCTACATATGTATGTATATAAGTAGGTACACAGAAAAGCTGGCAACGAAAAATTCCAATTAATGGCGTTTGTTAAACTCAATTTATCGGTTTTTTAATTGTCCTAATTAAAAATTTCAAACAAATCACGAAATACGGAAAAAATTAAATTTTAAACAAAAATTTGGTTGATTATTTTTTTGTATTAAATACCAGAAGTATTAACCCTCTTATTTCTGGCTCCGTTTCTAGACGGACTGGTTTCGAACAAATTACCAAAAAAAAAAAAATTCCTAATTATTTCAGATTCATGTTTTTCTACCCGAAGTTAGTTAGTCTTATCTGAACTTTTCAGTGAAAGAAAAAATTGTGGCATTAGAGGGTTAAAACTTAACAAAACATTTGTTTGAAATTTTTGAGAGTGCATACAGCCGAACTTCCTTGTAATGAAGTCGCACGGGAACAGAAAATAAAGCCCAAAAATCCAACATTGCGAGAGCCCGATGCGAGAGCGCGAGACGAGACGCACACAAATTTCAATACATTCAATCGTATGGCTCAAGCTCCAATTTATCGCACTGCGAGACCTCGTAGCGAGAAAATTTTGAAAAATTGAATATTTCTCGTTGCGAGGCAATTTTGACAGGTTAATGATGTAGCTATTTTTTGAGTACTCGCTATTGGGTGGGTACTGGTTTAAACTAATAACACAAAAACTGTTCACTGTTCCGTGAAAAAAAGCTTTTAAAATATTTCGTGAGCTTTGGTTCATTTTGAAAATTTTTTGAAAATTTTTGAAAACTGTGAATTAAAATATAATATAAACTCAAGTGATAGGATATAATTTTTATGAGTACTCGGTACTCCATAGATTGATATTCGGTTCAAATATTGCATTACTAGAAGCGAAATTATGCTATCATCTGCGTTACGCAAAACTCTCATTGGAGATTGAAATGCGTCACGCAAAACATTTTCGTGACGTCGCGCACTCTCGCATCGGTCTCTCGCAATATTGGATTTTGGGCTTTACTTCATTATATAGAAATTTCATTTTACAGAAATTATTAACACGTACACTGAAAGTGGAACGAAAAAGCTGTGCGTTTGAAATTTTTTTATAGTAGGGAGAACTTCATTGTACAGACGTTCACTATACGAAAGTTCGACTGTATAAATATTTTTCTAAAATTCTCATTAGCTTTATGCGGACTTACATACAAGAAGAGACAAAATAATTAAAAATTAGCTCAAATATGTTTATGATGTTATAATGTATAATTATCTTCCGTAAACTGACTTTGCAGGATCAAATTTTTTTTATGGAACATGTAGATGAGGCATTTTTTCCTTTTTTATTTATTTAAAATAATTGGTTGATTTTTATTAATACCTTTGGTTGTTGATATTACAAATCGTTTGTTTAAATATTTCATTGAGTGTTAATACTTCGAGTTGTTGTCCCAATTAAACGATTTTTTAATATAACAAAAAGTGTGATAGGCTGAGTTTTAACAACGAATTTGTTATATTGATTAAAAAAAATTGTTTGTATTTACGCCAAAAAAAATCTTTCTGTGTACATAGTGACACATTAATTGAATTTCGAAATATGTATAGAAAATGTGACGCGTCAATTTCCCGCAGTCAATGCGCAATGATGATTAAATAATCCTTCACGAAGCGACACAGTATAAAAAAATACAAAAACCGAACAGGAAAACAATTTTCAAATGAAAACATAAAACACTTTGCTTACTTCCTGTCAAAAATTTGTTAAAAGCTGACAGCAAATATGTCCCAGGATCCCCGAACCCGACTTATTTCCCCGCCGTACTTTCGCCGTACACCGACCGTCGTCCCCGGAAAGGTGACAGCCGTTCATACTCCGATCCTGACATCACCGACGACGACGGCGGTCGGCGGCACAACGGTAATGACAGGCGCTGCAACCACAGTGGTCAAACAACAGCTCGTAACATCAACAATAACAACAACTGGATCTGGAACCAAAACAACCGTCAAACGTATCCCCCATGCGAGTATTGGTGGCAGCGGCAGCCACGATGAGTGTTCATCGTGTTCGACTTCATCGTGCCCGGATTCACCCATACGACGTGTTTCGTCCAGCTTCAAGAACTCAGCAATGGGCTTCGCATCACGATTTTTCAATAAATGCAAAGCAGCCACCCTCACCGTGGACGGTGCAACATACACAATAGGTGAGTCAAACGCCAGCCATTACTTATCATCCTCCTCTATTCGTCTGCTCCTCTTCACAATTCGCATGCATGTTCATGATGTTTTGCCTGCCTGCGTCCTTGCTATTGTGATGATGAGAAATTATATATTTATGTCGAACATTTCCATTTCCGACGGGGCCAACGAGAAGAGCCTACTTTATGATATTCCTGCCAATAGTTAACTGGCTATGATCGCATATATATGGAGGACTATTTGACGACATTTCCATCGGCAAATTGTCAATGTCCTTCCGCACAAATTGCACTGTGACAGCACAGCCAATCTAGTTGTGAGTATACCAAGCGAAAGAAAAATTAATAAAAATCTATATGACAATAATATTGAGAAAGGTAAAAAAGAAAGGAAAAGAAGGAGAAAAGAAAAACACACACACACACGTTCAAGGTGAAGAAAACATGAAAATTCATCTAATGAAAATCGAAAAGGAAAACACAAATGTATTGAAAAAGGAGCACACACAAAAAGACAAACCAAAGGCATTTTAAATCCAAAAGAAAAGGAGAGAGAAGAAACAATCTACAAAGGAAAATTATATCAAAAATTTTCCCTTTCCCCCTAACCAAGTACCCACTTAACGTGGAATGGCTTATTATGATTATTATGATTTTTTTTTTTTTTTTATGACAACCCCACGGTCGAAGGTTAAGAAAATAAAATTTCTCATATGGCCTCTCATGTTGACATTGGCCTAGGTTTATAAATATCGCACGCTCCACCGAGACGAACGGACAGACGGACGGGACGGGACGATGTGGGTCATACATACAATTCTATTTGATTATTTTTTATTGAGATTCTGCTTTCAATATTCGATTTTTTTCCTCCTTTGAAGAGCTTAAAAAGTTTACTGCTCGTTCGCTTGAGCGTTTCACGATTCATGAATCATGATTATGAGAGTGTTTAAGAATTTATTGCCTCAAGGAAAATGTGAGCTTCAAAAATCAAGCTTGCACCATCGTAGTGATGACGATGATGATGATGATGAAAAGGAATAAAACGAAACAACAACAACAAATAAAAAAATAGATAAATTTAAGAATATCATTTAATCTTAATAACAAGAATTTTTATAGAAATTTGTTTTCTTTTTTCACTGACGATAAAATTCCACAAATTAATTTAATTAGCATAATTAATTTGCTGCTTTCATCGAAATTCTAAAATGTCAAAGTAATGTAATTAGAAGAATCTATGTACGTCATGAGAGGCCCGGACACTTTCAACATGGAAGGGAGAGGTCCACACCCGGTAATGAATGCTCTCAAAGTTATTTATTTATTATTTTTTTAAAATATTTTTTCGAAGATGATCACTACATTTACTAATTGCGTTTGTGTGCGTGCACATTACACAGCGAGAAACAGTTGTGGATGTTTTCATACAAAATTGCATAAATTTTTCTTAGAGCCGAAAAATTTTGTTCTTTAGAAGTGGGTATGTCCTTGGATCTATGTATATGTCGCAAAAACTCGACACCTCGTCCAAGAGGTAGAGATGGGTCATTTTGCAGCTTTTTCAGCTCATCTTGAGCTCTTTTATTTTGAAAATTTACAGTGCAGAGCAGAGAATTATTGTACAAATCAATGATGCGCTGAATTTATATATATTATATAATAAAAATAACTGAATGTTAAGAACAACGACAAAAAAATTCCTGAAGTATAAAAAATTCATTTTCTTCGAAGTGTATCAAGGGTTAAAAAAATTTACGTTCTTATCTAGCTTCATCGGACGCAGCTCCGTTTCGCTTGACATTTTCCACTCAAATGAACGAATTTTTGGCTCTCAGCTTTGCTTCTCATTTGAGAGAAATTTCGTGCACATACGAGTGCTTACGCTCTTTTTGCTTCTAGCTTGCTTCCGTGGCCGGCACTGAAGATGATGCATAGCAACCGAGTTGGCTTATCAATGGGCAATTTTTATGGAAATTTTGAACTTCTTAAAGATATTTAGAAGAGCAGTTCATCGCATTGATTTATGATTTGAAAGGACATGGACCACTGTTGCCAGTTTAGCGGTATCCTTCGTTTAAATTAAGAGAAAATTCTGATCTTTGGGGAAGCCTTAGGAGAGTAAAATCTTTAGGGAAGTTTCAAAGGGACATTAGGTTCGTTTTTAAGAGATTTCGAAATAGAATTTAAAGAATTTTCGGGCCGATTTTGAGGTATATGGGCTTTTCCAGAAGAATTAAGTGCCATTTCCAATTATGCGTCAGCTGCGTTGCGCATTTGACGCAAATATTCAACACATGCAAGCATATGGGAGCAGTACAAATCAATTCCGTGCGTGCGGACGCAGCGTCAAATTTCCGAAAAGTTGAATATTTCACGCAGCGTGAAATTGTGACATTTGCGTATAACAGTTGATAAAATGATTATAACAGTGTTGTGGAAACTATTTAGAACCTATTTTTCATTGAAATATGAATAATATGTTCTTATATCTCTTTGTTTTCATTTATAAGTCATATTTGAGCAATTAATGTTATTATTCTATCGTACAAAATCATTGTTTGGTTTATATTTTTTCAATCGTCAAATACAACCCTGAATAAAAAATGTAGTGAGTCGAGTACTTTTGACAATTGTGCTTCACTAAGAAATCTCAAGGCAACCCATATGTTCACACAAACACACAGGTGGAAATTGCATTTTTCACGCATTTGACGCAGCGTCATGCGCCTTGCGTGTGACGCATAATTGCAAATCGCACTTTAAACTTTTTGTCACGTCCGAATATTTCCGATTGCCTTTCTGATCTGCATAGAAAATTTTGATAACTATTTAAGTCCGCAAGAGCTGCACGAAAGTAATCAGAAACAAAATAACTATTTACAGCATTCTTCAATTCGGGACTTCAAATTATTAACGTAACTGTCACGTCCGTTTGGAAATTCCCATAACTATAACCCCTAAAAACGACCAACATTAGCATGGATAAGAAATTTGTTGCGATATTCATCAATTGCACCATCCGCAGTTGCTTTTACTCCGACTCTGACAAAGTAGTTTGGTAATTCCGGAAATAACTTTTGTGTGAGCGCTTTTGAAATGGGATTATTTATGACTTATACTTATTTCCTGAATACGAAGACGACAAAATTGAAATATTAAACCGCCATTGTTGCAGCTATTTCTGATGATATTGTGATTGAATTTTACATTTCAGTCCTCTGAGAAATAGGCCTTGAAATTTGCGACGACGTTTCTAGTTGGCCTTAGTTTTTTTTTTTTATTATTATTTGGCCCGTAAAATTTCTAACACTAAAAAGAAAAAGGCCAAACAATAAGATCTATTTAAGTACCATGATTTTCTGTGGAGCCCATTTTTTCATAGTTGGGTCTGCCTTAAAGGGTCTGGCGGGTTAAGCAAAGGCATGCGGAATCATGAAAGGAATTTTAAAATTTTGTTGATTTTTCGATAGGTGCCATCTAAAAACACTGTGGAGACCACTTTTAAGATTTTTATTTTGAACAATCCTTGAAATATCCTTGAAAATCCTCTTTTACTAAGCCTTTTTTCAAAATTTGATATCTCAACAACCAATTAAGATAGAGAGACGATCTAAGCAGATTCTGTTAGATAATATAACAGAGAAGCTAAAAATTTTTTTTAAATTTTTACACTGAGAAAAATTTTTTCAAAAAACTAAAAAGAAAATTTTGAATATTTTTTTCAGTGTATTCCCAGTTTCCCGCTACTCTATAATTTGCTTTTAGAAACACCCCTTAGTATTTACTATCATTTAAAAGAAAAAAATTTTTCAATCAGATGGCGCAGCCATCCGAAATCCTATACAAAAGGCATCACTCATACGAAATGAAAATCCGATGATTGGTTCATATTTTAATTGGGTTTCAAGAAAAAGTGAGACGACTTTTTTCGCCAGAAAATATGCCACAAATTTTTTGATTTCTGTCTTTAAGTGATATTTATATAAAAAAAAAGTGTGGCATATTTTCCGGCGAAAAAAGTCATCTCATATTTTCTATAAACCCAATTAAAATACGAACACTCTCATTTGATTTTTTTTTTTCTTGGTCTTGAAATTCTCTTAGAAATCCACTATTTTACTTAAGATAGTCCGAACTTGAATACCGGATCTTTTTCGGAATTTATATGGGTTTAAAATCAAGTTTTTGTACAAAATTGTGAAAATTTTTTGACTTTATCGACCTATAGTGTCTAAACTGTTGAACCGATTTCATCAATATGTATGAGAGATATGTTGTATTTTTACTCTTCTTTCATATAAATTAAAGATTTTTTGAAACGGTCGAGCGATAATAGGGCTACGACTAAAAAAGATTGACAAAAAATCGCAAAACCTTTCCTAGCGGATATTTAAAAAACGCGAGCTAACTTTCAAATTTTAAGCATATATTTAGATTCAGCGAAATAAATACTACAAAAAAAAAAATTGGTTTCAAATCAAAGGTATGCAAAAGGTTCGATTTTGTTATGTAGTGATATTATTATTAAGTAGGCTGTAAAGCACCACGATCAGTGCAGTCCGTATTTCTTTAGGATAACTTAAGACTTCTAAAGAATTTTAGAATTTCTAAAGGACTACATTTTATAATATACAAGTCATTCCCATAGATTAAAGCGGCCAATAGCCATGAGACCCAATATCCTTTCCTCTAGACACATAACGTCCCCTCAGAAAACGACTGTCGTACGTCCCATAAGAAATACATGCGACATACGACAGTCGTTTTCTGAGGGGACGATAAGTCTTTGCCTATTCACTATTTATTTGCTCCTCTGTTTCCTGATCTGACTTACAAAACCTACAGAGATCCATCTTGACCACTTCCATCTTCCTCATATAATAGTTAAGTTCACAATCCACTATTAAGGACTTCATGGTAGACTTCACTGTTGTTTCTACTTAAGACTTATAGAAGCTTTCGTGTTGATTGTCCTCAGGCCCAAGTTTCGGAAGAAATTTAATCTTTTTTAAATGATTTTTAATAGAGAAAGGTAAGGAATGAAGAATTTTAACGCACAAATGGTTGAAGGAAATAATTTTTTTAAAATTTTTTGGTTAAAATTGAATTTAAGCTGTTTGTGCTTCTTGCCGCAGTTGTGTGTCCTGGAAACTTCGACACCGAATTTAGCTCCTGAAAGTTGAAATTTCGAAAGCATTCTCAATATTGTAAATACTCTTAATTCTTACATGCATACTTTTGGGTGCTGAAATGAAATATTTTCTTCTTTGCTAGTCATAAGGATCATGGCTTTAATTTTTGCAAGAATATGTTCATTTTTTTTTTCGGCGGATAATTTTCACGTGGGCCACAACCGCAAATTTGTGGCTTCGCTGTTTTATTAGTTTCGATAAAATAAATTCTATCGTACATTAAACAGCTTCTTAGTTTGGTATGAGAAAGTTTTCTCAAAATTTCTGCGGCTTCTTGGAACTGTAAGTCATGTGAGGCACACTTCTATCATAGAGTTGAGCGGAAAAACGTCTGACGAGCTCGTGGCTTGTTTGCCAGGCTATATGTAAGGCAATCAACCGTACATTGCAGCTCCTAGAAGTATGCTTTATTATTATGTTTTAATATTTGCGAGAACTTTTATCGAAATTGACGAAAAAAGACATTAATTAACGGCTGCCTGAAATCGAACTTGTAAATGGCTTTGTTCTTATAACATTCCAATTCCGTGGTTAGGATTTGCCTCTAATCCTTGTCGCACAAAGTTTTCTCGATTATCCTTCAACTTGCCATCGAACAATGGCCATTTTATGTTTAGATACCCATCTATATTTAGTAGGTGCTTTGTGCCTTACGATCTTTCTTTAGTATTTTTCTACTTTGCTCCTCTGACTTTGCGACCCGCAATGACTTTAATTGAATAAACTTGCATAGTTTAGACAAACATACAAACGTAGAACACTGTGAACACTTTATTGGGTAAAAGGATACCCATACCGTCAGATGGTCATTCGATCGATAGTGCTTTCAGTTCAGTTTTCTAATTGTATTCATCTCGAGAAAATTGAATTTAATGCACGCACTGATTAACACAAAGAAACTTGGAAAAAGGACGGACAGATGGCACTCCCTGTTCGTCCTGTCCCGTCAAATTACTAAACAGAATTACCGGAGCGCAGAAAATTATCGTAAGACTCTTTGCTCACACACACACACGTACACAAATATGTACATTTAGTGGGAAGATCGAATCGCTGACTGAGAAAAGGTCACAGGACACATTGTTATATTTCATATTTCAATATTCTTAAAGATATTGCGGTACGGCCCTTGAGAAACATTCAATTTATATAAGCGCTTTGAATTTAAAAAAATACCTACTTATTATATTAAAAAAATTCGAAAAGAGAAAAATGAGAAACTGAATTCCCGGTCACCTGAAGGAACCGGAAGTTGTTTGTAATAGAAGCGGAAAAAAATAAAAATTCGAGTGCAAAACGCTGAGCAGGGAGGAAGATGGATGACGAAATGCACTTAGGATAAATTAAAATCAATTTCTGGAAGAGAGCACCGACATCAAAGGTGTTTTCATTCGATTTAAATCGACCGCTTAACAGATTAAGTTCCCATCTTTAGAGGTGTGTGTGTTTGTGGGTGCGAATGGGGGCTGTATTCCAATATTTCCATCAAGTTTATTAAATGAAAAGTCACTCAGAAAAGAGCATAAATAGCGAAAATCAATGTTAAAGCAGAATTTGATTGTATCTCATAGCCGCACTTCAAGAATCTTCAAGGTGAAGGAAAAATTTCTTTGAAAGTAAAATTAGCAGCGAAGGTCAAGCACAAAATAAACAGCACTCATTCTACTTGAAGGCAATGAATCAAAGGTGTGTGTGTGTGTGCGTGTGTGTGTCCTTAAAAGGGTGCAAATTTATTCCGATTAATGTGATTTTTATATACAAGATACTTTCGTGCAGTGCGCATTTTGCGGTTGTTCATCTGAGCGCCACATCCTTCCGAGATAGATCACAAAAATATTATGATTAGCCATATCCGTGTAAATATCGGTGCGTCTGGCTGTTTGTCGCCTTGTCTGTCTATCCGTTTCACTGCATATCAGTTTAACTATATCGAATCGGAAGTCTTTAGCTGAATTATCCTTGCTTGTCCTTACAAAACTTAAATTTTGACTAATGAATCTTACATCAAGTCATTCAGTCATGGCTGATTCAGTTTTAATGAAGAGAAATAAGTGTGGATTGTTTTTCTTAGTACCAGGATTATTGTAGTGTGTCCGAAGTATTAAACAAAATTTTTTGGGGATTTAAAAAAATGGAAATTGTTGCTTGTGTGCCTATTAGAAATTTAAAAAAGTGGGTTTCTTCATTACAAAAAATGAATGTTCAAATTAGTGATGCCACGTTATGCGGCTGAGAAGTCGGCCAAAAATGCGTTACTCAGTATTCGGTACTCGCTACTCATTACAAAAAATCAATGTTGAAATTAGTGATGCTACGTTATGCGGCCGAGAGGTCGAGCTAAAATTCGTTACTCAGTATTCGGTACTCGGTATTCGTTACAAAAAATGAATGTTGAAATTAGTGATGCTACGTTATGCGGCCGAGAGGTCGAGCTAAAATTCGTTACTCAGTATTCGGTACTCGGTATTCGTTACAAAAAATGAATGTTGAAATTAGTGATGACACGTTATGCGGCCGAGAGGTCGACTGAAAAATCGTATTCGGTATTCGGTACTCGGTATTCATTACAAAAAATCAATGTTGAAATTAGTGATGCCACGTTATGCGGCCAAGAGGTCGATCTAAAATTCGTTACTCAGTATTGGGTACTCGGTATTCATTACAAAAAATCAATGTTGGAATTAATGAAGCCACGTTATGCGGCCGAGAGGTCGACCGGAAATTCGTATTCGATATTCGGTATTCGGTATTCATTGCAAGAAATCAATTTTGAAATGCGTGATGCCACGTTATGCGGCCGAGAGGTCGACCGAAAATTCGTATTCGGTACTCGGTATTCATTACAAAAAATCAATGTTGAAGTTAGTGACGCCACGTTATAGTACCTACTCGCTATTCGGCTAAAAATAATAAAAAAAAATTAGTGGCATCACTAGTTGCCATATTTATTCTGTGTGTCTGGTTAACTGGTTTGAGTCCTATTTTAGTTCATAATGGTTTCTTTTTTTCAACCCTTTCACTATCATTGGGAAAACACATCCCAAAGAATCATTATTTTTCCTCAAAAAATATTATTGGTAATTTCTCAATTGAAGCTCATTTGAATTTCACTCTTTCGCCTTAAAAATGATTTTCAAAGGATTCCCTTGTTTAACGTGAATCGTAATACCGCAATATAACACCCTTAATTACTCATTTCGCTTGATATTTTCAATTTAATTAGTGTTGTTCATTTTGTATTCCTTTCAATTCGAATTCCTTCGAATCAATTGTAAAAGCAAATAACCTTCATGAAAATAATTCATAGAA
Source organism: Chlorops oryzae (assembly GCA_020466095.1). Classification (NCBI taxonomy): domain Eukaryota; kingdom Metazoa; phylum Arthropoda; class Insecta; order Diptera; family Chloropidae; genus Chlorops; species Chlorops oryzae. The sequence goes on from CM035807.1 coordinate 112,656,187, forward strand.
TCCGATTTTTTTTTTAATAAACGCTTGGATATAAAAGTCCTCAAAGCTAATTCCTCGAATTGAAATTCAACATTCCAGTCCGTCGAATAGCTAAAGAAGAAAATGTGTACATGGAATATTAATATTATTTATGAAATTGTTCAGTTATAGGTACATACTGCAGTATGTACCATTGAAGAAATAACGATTCTTGGAAGAAAATCTATTTTAATGAAATTCTTTCAAGTTATAGGTACATACTCAGTATGAGAAATTCAGTTTATTATGCACACCAATGCGCTAGCATTCAATCAAGGAAATCTAGCATCCGAAAGCGGAATTCTTTGCAATTTGCTGACAACTTGAGAATATATGAGTTCGAAATTATGCAGACAAACCAATGCGCTAGCAAACATATGCAAGGAAATGCATAGCATCCGAACATGTGCGCGATCTCTATGCTACATTAAAGGCTGACAGTAGGTGCTCTCAGAATATATGCAGTTTACGACAATGGCAGTACAAACATGACGTTCCACCACGACTATGCATAGATCGTACGCACTATATGACACATGTGTGCGATCTCTATGCCTTACGATCGGTAAAGGCTTACAGTAGCGCTGCTCGTGCATGATCTTCATTTACACAAGAGTACACATGAGTTCCACCACGACTTGCTGTTCGTACCACGGCTCCAAGATGACAAGCCATCGCATTTATAAGGAGTGACACCTTAATAAGCGAGAACAGCGTATCCAACCATAGCGACATGGCTATGGTATGTTGTGATGGCTTCAAAGGACCTTGCTGGGATGATGCATTCGTATCTATGTTCGACTGGGTTACCGTGGACCCATGACATTGACTTTAATCTGGTATGAAATGAAAATGACACATGATTTTGAGACCTTTCTGTCCTTTCTTTTTTTTTTTTTTTGGCTTTTCATTGTATTTCCAATCCTTTGGAGATAAAATTGCTGAACTGTGTTTATTTACAATTCGCTTGGCTTGCCTTTGGCCCACATTAAAACTTCAAAAAAAAAAGGATTCCGAAAAATATTTTTTAAACGAAAAACAAATATCAAAGGAAGAGGAAAGGGGGAAGTTTTTATGCCCATGGCATGTGATAAATTCGAGAAAAAAAAAATGATTCCTTTAACCATTTTTAAATTCAATGGAACAGCGTAGAGGAATCCGATTTCTATTTTGAGCTCCAAAGATTTCATCTCCAGCAGCAGAATTCGTTGTTAATCCAATTTTGAGTGCACGAACTGCTCAGCTCAGTTGAGCTAAATTGAGGTACCTACCCACCTACATACCTACGCGAATGATGCATATCCCATTCCATTTCAGTGAATGCATCATCATCATCATAAGGAAATGGAGAAATACCACACAACCTGGTGCACTCAAAGCAATGCAGCAGGTACCTACGTACGATCATTCAGTGAGTAAGCATTTTCCGGATAAAAATGAACATTTCCCCACAAATTAAAATTAACGACAAACAGAATTTCCTCGGCAACGTAAAGAACTAGCGAAGAGGACAAAAAAAAAGTCTTTTGTGGCACGAAATCAAAATCTAACAAATTTGAAATGTTTTTTAATGAGAGAGAGGAAATCACTAAAGGATAACAATGGGTAACATAATGGGGTTTTCTTGTGGAAGTCTTTAGTTGGAATTTTTTCCATATTTTTTTTCTGTTATTTTATCAGATCTTTAGAAATCAGATTTAACAAAAATGAGCAGGGATCATTCATCTGTCCTCAGATTCGTTTTGTTGATTACATTTCTGATTGTTTTCGAGGGTTCTTTTTTGCCAAGAGAGAGAGAAGTGGGTGCTTAGAACTTGTCTGTGATTTAAAGGGTTATACAGCAGCTTTCATGAGGTCCTAAATGTATCGTTTTAGTGACAGAAGCTTCCTTAACCATTTGGATTTCTAGGACACATTCTTTCCAGAGAATATCCTCAAAAGTGTTATCACTTTCGCGAACATTATTTTCTTATAAGTAGAGCTCGGATTTTGAATACTTTGAATTTTTTTTGCATTTAACTGTGCTTTTTTTTATTCACTGAAGTAGGCTTTTTTTTTGTTTATTTGACAATTCAACATTTTAATAGGCAAACTAAATCGAAGTAATTTGGAATTTTTGACTGTGCATTTTTTGCATTTTTGTTTGAATATTTTTGAATATTTTTTAAATATTTTTTTGAATACTTTTTGAATAGTTTTTGATTATTTTTTGAATACTTTTTTGAATACATTTTGAATAATTTTTGAATATTTTTTGAGTACTTTTTGAAAACTTTTTGAATATTTTTTGAATACTTTTAGAATATTTTGTGAATACTTTTTGAATATTTTTAATAAAAAAAAATTTTTTTTGAATATTTTTTTAAATTTTTTTTTCATTTTTTTACATATTCAAATTCCGAGGCATACTTAAAAGATTTCTCCTGTTTTCTAAGTTTGGTATGAGAAAGTTTTTCTCAAAAATTCTGTGGCTTCTTGGAACTGTAAGTCATGTGAGGCACACTTCAATCATAAAATTGAGCCGAAAAACGTCTCACGAGTCCGAGGCTTGTTTGCCAGGTTATATATTTCTCATTTCATATATTATTTATATAATTTAACATCCTGGCGCATAATAAAATAAATATGTAAGGCAATCAACCGATGATTTCAGCTCCTAGAAGTATGCTTTATTATTCTGTTTTAATATTTGCGAAAACTCTCAATCAGAAATTGAAATTGTGATGTCTGACTCTTCAAGAGTTTAACTTTATGTTATGAGATTTCTTCGTTTATCCTTCTACGTTATTTAGTGATTGGCAAATGAAGACATGAATGAACGTGATGAACCGACAAAAAACCTAATTTTGATATGCTTTAACGTTAGCGTCCGTGAATCGATTTAAGATCCTGTATTATGTATATTGAGGGAAAGGTTAAACGCTTTTTTGAATCTCACTTTATGTCAGCTTATGTCATTTATTATTCTTCTTTTATATTTTTTCATTATTATTATTATATTTTTATTCTTTGTTTGCGAAAATGGAAAAGAGATACATTGAATGAAAGAAAAACTCAGCGTTTAAATAAAAAGAGTCTATTTAAAAATGATCATCAAAAAATATATCATTCAAAAGTGAATTAGACTCCGTCTAAATTATTCATCAAAAGGAAATACCTATAAAATAATTTGAATCCTGAAGCAATTAATATGATTCCTAATTCGTAGTGGGAGCCCTCATAATGACCTTTTCCAAAAGTCTTAAACAGGCTCATATTTTACACATGGTTTGGACTCTTTTCGGAGACATGTTTCTGAGGATCTTATTTTGCATAATTCACGACTCATTTCAGAGTCATATGTGTGAGATTCTTACTTCTCACTAATTCGGACTCATTTCTGAGTAGTGTTTCTGACCCTCATATATCCCACATACATATATCTGACACATTTAGGAGTCAAATTTTTAAGATTTTTATAACTCATATATTTCGGACTCATATATAAAGGATCAATTGATTTGAAGAGCAATAAAATAAGTTCCACATTTTCATTTTCATATTTTGGCTTAAGTCACAGTTCTGAGAGCCATCTTGAATTCAAAAAAGGAGTTTTCAGTTGTTATAGCGGCTGAAATCCTTATTTTTTTGTGACCGCGGGCTACTCCAGAACTTTTTTGTTTAAAAATACAAATTCACTTAAAATGTGAAAATATTATTTTCAAGACGGCCATCACTAATTTAATAAATGACTAAACTTCCAACTATCGAAACGATCACTACGAAGTGGTGGTATTCCAAACGTGATGTATTGTTGGCTCTTAATTCGCTGTTTATATGTTCATCAATCCAGGGGGAATAGAAAGCAACATCGGAGTATATTGAAAAAGCTCCAAAACATGAATATCTCAATTAAACAATTCCAGTCACTTTTTTTTTTTTATCACAAATTAATGGTCCTCCTGAGTGCCTGTTAAAAAAAAAAAAAAAAATGTACCCAGAACAGTAGGAAGCATTTTTATAAAAAATTACAAAACTTACCCAAAGCAACTTCCACCATCGCCTTCTCGTTCATACCCAGGGTACATCATTCCTGTGTTTAATCTGTCTTCAAATCCTTGATATACAGCGCTTCTTAACTCGAGGAACTTATCGGAGTCAATCGCACTCAAACTGGCTTTCAACAAATAGGATGGATTATTCCACTTTGATTAGTTAAAAAAAAAAAATTTAAATTACTCAATATTGAAAATATTGTAATTGAGAAACATGTTCAGTTTTACTCCGTCCAACAACCTCGCACCTAGTTTTTTGTGATAGTTTGACTAGATTTATGGAAATCGGTCGGACAAGTGGATGGCCCCTTGGAACTTCTTCAAGTAAAAAAAATAATGCAATGTCATTAGAAAACGTTCAACACACCTACACTGTGTCACAACCACAACCACAACCACACTGTTGAGCAACTGTTGAGTGAGCGAATATTCTCAACTTTTCTTTTCGCTGAACGCTTTCACTTCACTGAAAAGTATTTCACTTTCACGGAATCGCATAGTCATATCTCGTTATCGATTCAATTCATTCTTGGAATCGGCTGCCTTTCAACATGCTGAGCAACCGTTCAGCCGAATTTTTCTCAACAGTTGCCCAACAGTTGAGGCTTCTGAATGTACCCGTAACTAAGTGCGAAACTTAATTTTCGGCCACACCTTGAGGCATAGATTATTTTAAGAAAAATTAAGAGCGGACCTTTTTTAATATAGGTTTTAATGCATTTTTTTTCCATAAATTTTGTACATACTTAAATGGTATTTTATTTTAATAAAAATAAGGAACATAAATGTGTCGTTGACTAAAAAGAAAAAGAAACATAAACAAAACATTATGTTTTAAAAAGTGTTATTACTTAGAACTAATGTACATCAACAGCAAATGTCTCGATCGCTAATATGTGTACATTTTGCAGTCTTTTCGTTTCATAACTTGAATCAGGGATGCAGCCAGAGAAATAATGCTTTGGTAGTTCTGATATTCGCAAGAGTGGTAGATTAATCAATTTTGAGACAGTATCCAAAAAATATTTGGGGGGTTTTTTGATTATATTTTAAGAGCGTCCAATTCTGTGATTTAGAGTGGCCAATTTTACATTAAGAGTGGCTAGAGCGGCCAGAGCGGCCGCCTTAAAATAATCCATGCCTTGAGGGATCAATTTAAAATCGATCTGTAGCCAATATGGGAGTCTTTCTCGTTTTCCAGCCTTCAAATATGTTTTTTGAAAATTATTGCAGATTTTAAAATCCGAGAAAATTTCCACCAAAAAGCCACATTTTAAGACTGTAAGTCGCTCTCATTGGGTAATATGATACTTCTTTCTATAAAAATATGGAGTTTTTGTGAAAAAAATATGATGCAATTTTGAAGTCCAGGATTTCATTTTTTACCCATGGTTTCTTGGCAAAAATTTTCTTAGAATTGCCCGTTTTTTGCTCCCCATTTTTTCAAAAAAAAAAAAAAAAAAATGGAATCACCCTAATATGTCCACATATTAAGTTCTTTCAGAAATTCCAATCAATTTTTGGTTCACATTCTTCGTGTTACACCGTGTAGTTATTATTTCGGACTTAATTCGGAGTCGTGTTTCTGATGCTTATATTTTGTAACAAATTTTGTGTCATAAATATGATCGCTCCTCAAAATGTTTGCTGGGTTAAAGCAGCGTGCAAACGAATGTGAGTGTAAAACGAAAACGTAGAATTTTCCAATTTTTCTTTATATTGTTTGCGCCACAAAGGATAAATGAACGAACAAGTCCCTGCAATGGAAAAATAATTTTCATGCTTCAGTTTCGTTTTATTATGAATTTTTACGTTTTTCGGTGGCAATGAAAAGAGAAAAGTTCATGGAAAAAAACCGAAATTATGTGTTCACATTACACACAGCTTCAGGTAAAGTTTTAAAAATCAAAAATATATATAAAAGGACATATCCATTTTTATATGAATTTTTTGAATTTTTATGAAAACACCATCTTGTTTCTCTCTAAACAGAGCCATTTTACCCGAAATATGTCCTTTTCCGATTGAAAGAGTTCAACTGTTTTGTAAAAAGTTAAAATGAAAAAAAAGGATTCAATTAACCTAAATTTATTTGCAGTATATCGATGCAATGGATTTAGAAATCAATTCATTGCCTCGAGGTTCTAATAAGGATCGAAACCAGTTGTGTGCGGCATTAAAGTGTAAAATTTTTAATTAGCCAGAGCAAATCAAATAATTCTATATTTTTAAGGGAGAAAAAAAGAAAAATAAATAAATAACTCCTGAGAAACAAATCCAATTAATTTTCTTTGAAGAAATAATAAAATGAAAAATTCAGAAAGCTTGGGTCGCAGTCGTTTCTGATTTCTAATTTCAGTGCGAATAAATTTCGAATTAAATATTTTCAGCAAAGCTTTGTGCTTTCCACTTGAATTCTGTCATTCTAAATTGATTTCTGAATTATTGAGCGTCGTCCAATTTTGTGATTGAAAAACTGTTTGAAACATTTCCTTCCTAACCCTCGTCAGACGAGGTCATGGTCATTTATCATTTAAAAATAAAAAAGGAAACAAATTTTCCCAAAAATAATGTCCATGCTTGATATTTGGAACACGTTTTGGTTTGTTCGTTTTACAATCCATATAAATGAATGAACATTAATCAAGGCTAAAAAGAATGAAAGGCTTAACTTCCGGTTTCTGGCAATCATATCCGATTTCCACTCACACAACCAAGTGGAGGCAGAATTGAGTAAATAAACAAATTAATTAATTATATGTAATTTCACATATTTAAATTAAGCTTATTAAAGCTCAAAATGACTTCCATTTATGATGGAGGCTTATACATTTGCCATTCCTTTACTTACATTATTTTATTTAATTGCCATATTTTTGTGGGAATTTCGTTATCTCTGGAATTATAATTAATTATTCAGTTTTTCCAACCGAATTCCAACATATTAAAGGAAATTTTATTAATAATATAACATTTGAATTTCATACGAATTATCATTCTTCGCATTATTGGTTATTACCAGGGCTCGGATATTGTTGCATTTACAAATTTAAAGCATACTTTGTGGGGCAAAAATTTTTCTTACTAACATTTTTGATCTTCAAATCGAATTTCTAGCTTCAAAAACGAATTCATATTAAAGTTAAAAATCGATTTGAATCTTAACTTTATGTGAGTTGAATAAAATTTGTACTCCATAAAGTATGCTTTAAATTTATAAATGCAACAAAACTTCGAGCCCTAGTTATTACTTTAGTCCTTCAAATCGTTCATATTGCTTGATATGCAATTAAAATTCAGGAACATTGGAGCACGGTGTCCTGAAGCTGGTCACAGTACGGTTAACGAGTTGTCAGAGTCTTGGCCACAAAGTTTTTAATTAAATCGTCTTGTTCATCGTGTCCAAGATTCCAAGCTCTTTGTTTATGGAGAGAAATTCACTCTTCCTTTAATAATCTGTCGATGGCAGTGACATTCAATATTAAAATTTCATGTTCCAACGGGATTTTGTGTTTTTGTTTCAATAACAGTTTCCTAGTAGGCTACAGAGTGTCACCTTAATTATTATTTAAAAATTTAAGGGAAATCTTAAAGGACATCTTTCCGAAAATGACAAGCAGTGTACTATTTTTAAAGGTATTCAAAATAACTCTTTTAATATTGGAGTGTTTCGTTTTCTAAGGATTGAAAATTTGTTTGACAAAGAGTCTTAAAAGGAGCGTCCCGCTTTTTGTGCTCAAATTCCAATGTCCCGGCGAGACAAATAATCCCGATATTTTATAAAAAATTTGGAAAATAATTTTTTCCTATCATCAAAATTTCATGTCTACAATTTTTCCCTCAATAAAATCTTCCATTTTTCAGCAGCGATTTTAAAAAACTTCAAAAAAATATCCGAATGCAACCCTGGTATGAACATACATATGTTATTCAGTAAGGGAAAATCTTTTAAGGTTTGTTCCGCATTTAAAAAAAAAATTCCTCTTTGCAAAAAAAATTATCTGGCAACGTGAAAAAGAGTCTTTCCGTACCTCTTAAAGTACTTTCATCAGCCAGTTAGTTGATCTATGTCTGTCTCTTTTGCTGTCTCTCTGTTTGTCTCTTTGTCTTCCTCTCTGTTTTTGTCTCTCAACCTGTCTCCCTGTCTGTCTTGTTTTATGTCTCTCTCTTTTTCGGTCTCTCTCTATTTCTGTCTCTCGGGTTGTCTTTCTGTTTTTCTCCCTGTCTGTCTTTTTTTTTGTCTCTCTGTTTGTCTCTCTGTTTTTCTCTCTGTTTTTCTCTCTATTTTTATCTCTGACTTTCTCTCTTTTTCTGTCTCTCTGTCTGTCTCTCTATCTGTTTCTGCTTGTGTCTCTTTGTCTTCCTCTCTCTCTGGTACTTTGTTTTTCTCTCAACCTGTCTCCCTGTCTGTCTCTCTGTTTTTCTCTCTGTCTCTCTCTTTTTGTGTCTCTCTGTCTGTATCTCTTCCTGTCTATCTATCTGTTTCTGCCTGTCTCTCTGTCTAAAGGATAGTCTTCTCCCTTGTTTTTGTATGTTTTACCCCTTTGCTTTTGTTAAGAATATATTTCACATTCTCACGTCCAAAAGATTTATGATTTGAGCAGCCAAAAAGTTCGAGCAAAAAAACTTAAAAATATGGGCGTCCTCTGCTATGAAATTTTTCCACCCCCTCTGAATTGCCAAACGAAACTGACTTTTAATTGTACTGAGCTAATTTCATTTTCAATTTCAATTTGAAAAGCCTCAATAAAGGATTTCGGTGCGAAAATATTCTCAGACAGGGCCCGCATCACTTACCATTGCCAATTAAAACAATCAGTGCATTTGGGCGAAAAATAAATGCTAAACTTTTCGAGTGGAATTCAGTTAAAATTGTAGCTGCGGGAATCGAGTAGCAGACACATTTAAGTGCTGCCAACAAAAGCTATTAAAAAATTTAACGAGTTGCTGACAGCGCCGAACTTCTCTCGGCGATGGAAAGACAATGAAACACGAAACATTTTATTCCTTTATGTACAATCGTACTTCATGTTCCCAGTTAATCTCCCGCCATCTTATTTTATTCCATTAATACTTGAAAAAGGGAAAAGGGAAAAGCGAGGTTGCAAGGCAAGAATGCAAAAACTTTTTTCCTTTTTTTTTTTTTTTGGTTTATGAATAAAGCAATTAAATATTTGATGGAATGGAATAATATGAGAAAAGAAATGAAAAGTTTCTCAAGAGAAATAAAAAACAACAATTTCAAATTGAAGCAAATTGTAGAGATTTTTTTTTTTTTTGAACTTCCAAACAGCATTGCCAGATGACTTATATTTTAAAGCGTTACTTTATCAAATAAGGCGGGACAAATGGCAATACATTTGCGTGAGGGAAAATCTTTGGATTATCCCCAAAGAGACTCTCTCTCCCCTACCCAAATATATTATATAGCCACTTTTCTTTTTATGGCTTTATTGCTTGCTTTAAGAGATTTTTATAGCGCTTACTTTTTTAATATTAGTAGATTATGATCACACCAGGGTTGCATTGTGATTTTTTTCGTTGCAAATTTTTTAAAAACACTGAGATTTTTAAGTAATAAAACGGTTCGGATTTTTCACTTTTATTTCAATCGCTTTATTTTGTATATTCTATACGTATTTCGGCGAATTCGCTTCCGCCTTCATCGGAATGATTTCTAATTCTGATGAATTACGTATAGAATATACAAAATAAAGCGATTGAAATAAAAGTGAAAATTCCGAGCCTTTTTATTACTTAAAAGTTTTTCAACGCAGTAGACTCGCAAACATTTCGTATAAAACTGAGATTTTGTTGGGAGAAAAGATTATAGGGCACGAAATTTTTATGATAATGCAAAAAAAAAAAAAGGAAAAGGGATTTTCTAAAAACAATAGACCCTCACATATAAGAACCCTCACAGAATAGATTTATCCAGATATAAGAACCGGTTATTCCAATATTTTGCAACCCTCTAGATGTTTTTCTTGAATTTGAAATGCTTTTCTTCGACTTCGGCAAACATTTTTCTAACGAATTAAACCGCAATATCGAAACAAAAATTTGAAAAATTTTACATTAAAAAAAAAAAAGAATTTCGAACAGACTCAAAAAAACCTTAGGGGTGTTCCCTTAGGGTTGTATTTTCTTCAAAAAGTGCGAAAACTCGTAAATCAAGAAGGCCTAGAAATTATTGAACGAACCCAACGGCAAAAATGCAAAATTGAAACACATTTTGTAGGCCGTAGGTGGTAATGCATACGGCCTCATATACCATCCTAGTATACTTTTGTTCAAGCGTGGCCGTTTTTAAAGAGTGAACGCCTACCATCAACACATAATGCAAGCTATTGGTAGGTAGGACGCTTACAGTCTGGTATACTTTGTAAGCTATTAGTAGGCAGGTCGCTTACAATCTCGTATACTTTGTAATCTATTGGTAGGCAGTTCGCTTACAATCTCGTATACTTTGTAAGCTATTGGTAGGCAGTTCGCTTACAATCTCGTATACTTTGTAAGCTATTCGTAGGCAGTTCGCTTACAATCTCGTATACTTTGTAAGCTATTGGTAGGCAGGTCGCTTACAATCTCGTATACTTTGTAAGCTATTGGTAAGCAGGTCGCTTACAATCTCGTATACTTTGTAAGCTATTGGTAGGCAGGTCGCTTACAATCTCGTATACTTTGTAAGCTATTGGTAGGCAGGTCGCTTACAGTCTCGTATCCTTTGTAAGCTATTCGTAGGCAGTTCGCTTACAATCTCGTATACTTTGTAAGCTATTGGTAGGCAGTTCGCTTACAGTCTCGTATAGTTTGTAGGCGGATGGCACTGTTTGCCGCTGTGAAGTTTTTTTTATGGAAAATTTTACAGTTTTCCGCTTTTTCGATCTTTTCACTTCTTGTCTTTGGATAGTAAAGCAGTTCCGATGTTCATTATTCAAAACCCATTGATAGCGATTGTAATTTTGTACTTGTAATAATACTTTAATACATATGGCATACCATTCGAAAACTTGTTGCGATATTCTTAATGATTTTATATGGATTAAAATTCCATATATAATTTTAAGAAATAATAAAAGTTACTTGAACTAAAATTTTGTGATAAAAATAGGCAAATTTCAGAAATTAGAACCGATCGAAAACAGAGTGATTATAATTTTTGAGGTTCCCGTGTACTTGTAAAAAATCACTTCTATTTTTTTATCTTCACGAAACTGAAACTTGAGGTTAAAAAACGGGGGATGTCTGGCATAGCTGAAAGGGTCACATTGAGCAGTATATGCTCTACAAAATGTACATCGAGCGTAAGCAAAGCAGAAGTGAAATTCTTACTTGATTGCAATTGGAAATATGATTTCCACATCGTATCATTTTCATCATTTGAAATGTCATCAAACATCGATGCCAATCAATGCCAGGTGTCGCAATTGGAGAATGAAATTATATAAGAATATCTGTATTAGTTTCAAGCAGAATTTCTCATTTCAAAGCCTCAACAAACTTGTTTGTTCGTTGATGCATTCATGCGGATAATAAACAGAAAATTTCCTCACATACTCACATTTTATCGAATGTAAAAAAAAAAATATTCTTCCATTAATATTTCCCAATGCTCTTCCATCATCGCCATATTACATTACACGATCGTTCGACTCGATTGATCAAGCAATGATAGCTTTCTCATTGCCACTACGATCTATTCCTATAAATACTTTCTCGAATATTGTGTTGATCACACAATAAAACAGTCAATCGAATTGAATCGATCTATAATCAGCTCGCTGCCTTAATATAAAATCAATCAAAATGAACGCATTCATAAAGCTCTTCATATTTGCTGCCCTCTTGTGCCTTTGTGCGGCCGCTCCATCAATTTTGACACCGGTCGGCGTTTCGCCAGTTCTACATCCTGTCGTTACTTATCCTCGAGTTGTTGCCGCCGGACCGCTCATTGCACATCCCTATCCTCTGTATGGATAAACTCGACGTGGAAATTTCGACTTGAACCTTTCAACCAGCCGCTGAAAATGCCGATGATCCTGGAATCTTAATTTGGTATTCTTCTGGCTCTGACGAGAAATCCTTATTAATAATTTTTTACTATCATTTGATTTTATTTAAAACAAAAAAACTATTTTTTACAACAATAAATTCTTCTTGCAAACATTAAAAGCTTATTATCCTTAAAAAAAAAAAAACCAATTTGGGTAACTATCATGGAGACCTGAATTTCCGTTCTGAAGAATGGAAAATTAATTTCCAAAATCATCACGCAACGATCATCAAAGGCGTGTGTGCGTTTGTGTGTGTTTGTGTGAGTGACAACGACAGCTTATGAAACGATGACACAATCTCGAATTTAATTTGCCAAATTGCTTTTGAGACTTTTGCAATTCCCACAATTAATTTTTAGTTGCACAATCGGGAAAAATTCCTTCGCTCACAACAAGCCAACAGTCAGCCCTTAAGTGCGCGTTGTTAAGGTTAACTTAGCTAACGCAAGAGTACCACAAAACGTCGAGTTACATAAAGTAGAAAACTTGGCTTCATTTTATGGCCAGCACTCTTAATAGTGCTTTAAACAGTTCATTGCGCAATTTCCCCTTCATAAATCAAAAGAAAGAAGACCAAAAAAAAAAAAAAACAAAAAAAGGAAGGAGAAAATAAAAGAAAAACCGACCGAACATAATAACATAAATATAATATGAAACAGATGCTCATAAACTGAACCATGAGAGTCAAGTCGAGGCTCAGGTATCCACGTCCAAATCATAATGAATTCCAGAGCAAAATGGCTCGAACCATCAACCCATCTGAAACGTATAAAATAACGAATGCTGAATGGGAAAATACAATCGCATAAATTTCCTTTCGAAATAAGCCAGCGTAATAAATAGTTTCGTTGTTTTTTTACGATTTTCTTATTTAGATTTACGTTTATTTTGCATTGAATTCCTTTAAATGATTGCGGAATGCGAACGGTTCGATGTGCCACACAGGCCCGTAGCAACCATAGGGGCAAGAGGGGGCTTTGCCCCCCCACGCATTTTTGTTTTTGCCCATGAAAAAAATTAAAAAAGGAGAAAAATAAATGACAATCGAAAAATAATGATAATCAATCATATTTAATATAATTGCACTTTGCGATTTTTTAGTTTATTGAATCTTAAAAGAATGGTTTCCAGGATTTGTTCGTCATTTGTTTTTTCACCCACTATATTTTTTATTTCTTTGTCAATTCGTATCGGAAAAACGGTTTTATCAATTAAAGTGCTGCTAGATACAGCCGTTGACAACTAATTAGAAACGATGCTTCTCATCTTATAAATCTCCACTTTTCAATTGTTTCCGTTATTTGAACACTGCATTTCCGCTGTCCTTATATTCCCATCTTCCTCTCATTTGAAATGAAATGGATAGCCGTTTCGATAGGCTGCTAAATTTGCATGGGTGGGATTCTCAATTGAAACACGTGATTTTTCTTTTGACACTTAATTAGAAACAAAGTTTTAGCAGTGCCAAAAAGTCAGTTTCTTTTAGTTATTTGTGTATATTTTGGTAAGATTTTATTATTTGGAATCAAGCGAAGGCGTATTGAATGAAAAATTATTTAGCTAAATAGCTTAATGGATGGGAAAAGGCAAAAATTGTACGTCGGCGACAAGAAAGACAATTATTGAGCTTCGTGAGTTTGGCCTCTCATACCAACAAATCGCAACTCAGCTAAATTGTTCCAAAAAGATGGTAATTGGTGCTATTTCTCATATTCGAAAATATGAGACCCCAGAAAATGTTCCACAGAAAGCTAGACCACACAAAACCTCGAAACGATTTGATAAAGTAATTGTTCGTCTCTCCAAAGCTGACCCTAGAAAGACCTCTGCCGATATACAACGCGATATTATAGAAATGTTTTACAAAGAAATATCAAAAAGAACGGTTGCTCGTCGTTTGGTAGATGCTGGGCTTCACGGCAGACTCGCACGAAAGAAACCTCTAGTAAGGTTGTCTTACAAAAAAAAAAAACGTATACAATTTGCTAAAACCCATGCTAATTGGACAGCTAAAAAATGAAAATATATCTTTTGGAGTGATGAAACCAAGATTTGGCCCTGGCGGGATAAAGTACGTTCGACACCCCAAATGTAAAGAACTGGATCCCAGATACACCACGCCCGTTGTGAAACATGGCGGTGGATCTGTTCTCGTTTGGGGCTGTTTTTCGTGGAACGGCGTTGGCCTAATTCATCAAATTGTGGGTAGAAAAAACAATGACATTCTGGAAAACGTAATGTTGCCGTGGGCCGAAGAAAACATGCCGGTTATTTGGTCTTTTCAGCAAGACAATGACCCAAAGCACACCTCGAAGTACACGAAAAACTTATTTTCTCAAAATTCCATGAAAGTCATTGAGTGGCCGTCGCAAAAACGTGATTTGATTTCCACTGCACACCTATGGGGTGAAGTAAAAAGAGCTTTCAGGACTCCAAATTTTACAAATTGGGATAACCTTTAAGAAAAAGTGAAGGAATCGTGGTACGCGCCAGCTAAGCGATGCCAAGACCTAATCAAGTCCATGCAAAACCGTTGCAGAGCTGTGTTGAAGCAGAGAGGATTTCCGACCAAGTACTAACAAAAAACAATAAATTTTACTTTTATTTTCCTTTAAATTGCTTGAAATATTTCCGCGTTTCTAATTAGTTGTCCTAATCAAAACTGAGTTTTTTTTTTTTTATGTGAAAAAATAATATTCCTCTATGAAAACAGAATTTTTTCTGATTTATTCTTATAGCGAATACTTCAAAGTTTATTTTTTCTATCATATATTCTTGAATTAATTATAAAAAACGATAATTTTTTTCAAAAAAAAAGTTTCGTTCCTAATTAGTTTTCATGCTATGGAAATTTCCCCATTTTTGGGGATAAGGCAAAAAGGGGAAAATGTGGATTTTTAAAACTATTCACAACGGCGTGTTAAAGGCGTTGGAAAGTCGGAGATTGGTTAAACTTAGAGAGAGTTTGGATCTGAATCACTTTTATTTAACCTTATTTATCCGAAAATGTAAAAAAAGTACAAAAAAGTGTTTAAATGTACTCAGTTGAGACATTTTATAAATTGTCCCTTTTTTGCCATATTAGAAACCCCATGTCTTAATAAGGCCCAATTCGGATTGCTCTCAAAAACGTGCGAACAATTAAAGAAAAAGATAAAATTTTTATCTGATTTCATTGTAAATATTGTTTGAGATCAAAAATTTAAATAAATACTCTTCCCAGCTCTTCTTATGTAAAATAATATTTTTAAAACTCAAAGTTGTATATTTAATTGCAAGTGCAATGCATTATCGATAGTAATTTCGTTAACTTGCTGTCCATTGCAGTGAAAGGCCTTCTTTCTCATTGTTTTTAACTGCTTCGTATATTAAGGTCCATTTAGGGCCTCAAAAAAAATTTTTTTTTTAAGATCCAGTTGCAAGGTGACTATTGTATGCCTTATTAAAACCACTCAATATAACTTTACGTTTTATTCGGAATACAGCAATGCCAGGGGTTGTTTCCATCCTTTTTAATTTGAATAAAGTCCGACTTTTGGTATGAGCATCAAGACTTTACAAAATTATCAACAACTTTTAGAAAAACGTAGTTCTTCTTCTCACGCAAAATTAGATCAAGCACGTTGTTTTCACTTCTGTTGACTTGGTTGGAAGATTACTATTCACTCAGCTACACAATCGACGCAATTTTGTTTGCTTTGTGAAGTAAATATAAACGCTTTAGAACATGCCAAAAATCATTATGCTGGGAGTGCTAGAAATATGTTTTCGGAAAATCGGGTCTTGTAAAGCCGTTGGTTTTATTTGGCTCAACCACCTTATAACCATACTTGTTTTAAAAAAAGGGATTTTTCGAGGAGAGTAGGAAAAATGTAAGCTATAAGAGAGAAAAATCGTGCGTGTGGCAGCACTTTTTGAATTGAACTGTTGAACTGCCTACCCCGCTTATATCGTCTCGTGTATAATAGCTCTAAGAAGAACAGCTGATTATTTCGAACACACTTTAAAAAAGTATTCATTCGATACGATTCCTAAAGGTCCGTTAAACCCTTGCATTGAAAGCGTGCATGTAATAGGGTTTTAATTCAAATACACGTTAAAATTGAAAAAAAATTTTTGCCCCCCCACGCAAAACCGAATTGCTACGGCACTGGTGCCACAGTCCAAGGAGAGCACTTCCGGCTTCTGAATCACATGAAAATATGTCCGACTTCCGTTCTAAATGTTCTTCAATGTATCTTGACTTCTTTGTAAGATGTTTGGCGGTGCTTTCCGTCGAGCATGGGATTGATTGAAGGGGGTCTTCTCATTGAGCTACTTTTTTTTTCGACTTTTTTTTTTTGCATTTATTTATAGCTTGGGTAGTTGTGAATATGCCCCTAAAAGGATTTTTTGAAATTCGAAATAGTTTAGAGGATATAGCCTTCTTTGTCGAGCAAGATCTGCGCTAAAACGAGTAATTTTTGCGTTGCTTCAAACTTTAAACGCGTTTATCTCGAAACCACGTTTTTCGAATTGGCGGCCATGATATCTCCAGTTCAACTGAACCGATTTTCATGAAACAAAGTGGAATCGACGCAGAATTGTCACCATTCTCGGGTGAACCTCGACCATAATTTTAAAAAATTTTTTACTATTTTTTTTTTACACTAAACTACAAAAAAAAAATTGAAATTGAAATTTTTTTTTGAATGGCCGCCATTTTGTCAAAAAAAATCACAAAATTAAGTTTGAGGTTTACCCGAGAATAACATCTATACTGATTATAACCCGGTTTTTTTTTCCATTTCGGACGCTCTGGAGACCCGGAATCGTGGCCGCCGTGACGGCACTTTTTTTTCACCACCAACTTTGAAGTCTCATTACTTTTTGAACAGCCCACGTATCGAGGCAAAAAAAATTTTTTATTTACTTTGAACCTTTTGTAATACAATAAATAAAAAAAGTTTTCAATTATTCTTTGCGTTTTCAAATAAGAATTTTTTTAAAAAGGGTCCAAAAAACGGGTTTTGAATGAGAAGACCCCCTGAAGGAACTCAAACTTCTTCAAAATGGCCTGTGAATTTTTCGGCTCAAAGCTTTTCGGTTGTTTTTTCACAGCACTCACCCCTCAAATCTTCCTTAAGAGGCCACAGAATACATATCCTTTGAGTTCGGTTTTTCTCATGCCTCACATTTTGTCGAACCTGATATTTTTTCATACAAGCAACAGAATAAACTTCTGAAAAACTTGATACAAATTTTTGACTCCCAAGCTAGCACCTTTTGACATATTGAAAGTGACTTCCTAGAATGAAATGATTCTTTTAAAAGCTAAATAGATGTCCTCAAATAGAAAACTCACAAAAAACGAATTTCAAACTGTTTTATGAAAGCCAAATCAGGCCTAAAGAGCGCCTTTAAATGATGCAATCATGTTGGAAAAAAACCTTGAAACCTCAAACAGCTAAATGAGCGCTTTAAATCTCATATTCTTTTCATTTCTTGCTCACTCCTCCTCTGCCTCGTATCACATAGATACGATGCGATACGATACGATTTTCATTCATTTTATATATCTTGCGGTTATTTTTTTTACCATTAACTAATTTTTTCAAACTTTTAAAAGAAATTAAGCTCCTAAAGAAAAAATTATAAAGAAATGATCATCAATGAATCGATTTAGAATCTTCGTTGTCGTCCCGTCCTGTCCGTCCGGTCCTCTGGCGTCATGTCTGAATCCTCCTTTGAATGACCAATAATCGAAATTTAACATGTATAACATTCCTGATTTAACTAAAAAAATGAATCCACGAACAAATAAAAATGTTTGTTTTCAGTAAAAATCAGTAAACTTCAAATAACCATTCCTTGAAATTAACTGTTAAACTACAAAAGAACATATCCGAAAAAATGGAAGCTCAAATCCAAGACAATAAAAAATAACTTAATCGTAACTTGGAATAAAACGTAAAGCTTCAAATTCACATTTGCTAAGGAAAGAATAGGAAAAAAATTTATGTTTATCCCACAAAAATAAGAATTTTTCATCTCCGAAGTAAAATAAAGCTTCAAATCGAACATATCACCAATGAAAGTAAAATTTTATGCAACAAAATTTTTCGTAACTTCCAAGTTAGAAGCTTCAATTCGCAAATAGGTTACACAACTGAAATGTAAAAATTTTTTACAATAAAGCCAACAAATGAAGTTTTTCAAACTTCCGAAGTAAAATAAGCTTCAAAACTCGCAATTTTGGAAGGTTAGAAAAATTTATCACTGCCACCCCACAAATGAAGATTTTTCTACTTCCGAATAAGAATAAAGCTTCAAACTCGAACATATTCAATCAATGAAATGTAAAAAATAATTATGTTGCCCTATAACAAATGACAAACATTCGCTTCTAATGTAGTATTTCAATTTGACGATTTACTTTCTTACTTTTTTTTATTTTAATTTACCACATAAAAAACCACGCAATTGTGAAGTAATGAGATCTTTCAATATGTCAAAGCGCACAGTCATGCTAAAAATATTTCAAAAATAAAATAAAAAATAAAAAATAAAAAAATAAAAGAAAGGAAAAAACAGAAGCAAAAAAGATTCCAAAGAAAAAGAAAACGCATCTGGAGAAAAACGAATTATCTTCTCACACAGTCGCTTCAATATCAAAATAAATAAACATGGAAGGAAGTCAAAGTCGGTCTAGGTCGACTGTCATGCACCCAACTTTCGAATCTTTTACTGAAAGCAAAACAATTTTGTGCTGAAGTTTAACAAAATCTTGGTTGATACAGTCCAATGGGCAAAAAAGGTCCTTTTTCTTAGAGACCTTTATGAAAGTGTAATTTTTTCTTCAAAATGTAACTGCCCAGCATTTATTTGTAACCGATGGTAATGCAAAAAGTAATTCCAAAGACATTACAGAATCGATTATTTTTAACACGGCGATGTCCTAGCGAATGTAATGCATGCCAATTTACATTACCAGTTGTAAGAAAAGTAATCGAAAATACTTGATTTTGTAATGCATTACTATTTGCATTCTCAAGTAATGCTATAAAAGTATGTAACGCTTTGCTTTGGGAGTGAACATATCAGGCAACACATTAACTTTTCGATTACCTCTCCAATGCAAATTTGTTCAATTTACTTTGCATTCCTTTTTTAATTCCTATTTCGTCGATGAAAAAATGCATTACTTTGGTAATGCACTTTCTAAACTGCTGGGTGATAGTCTTTCATAAATACAATCAAATATCAATGAAATTTTTTTGGTATTTTTTACATTATAAGCAGGGCTTGGATTTTGTTGCAATTATAAATTTAAAGCATACTTTATGGAGTAA
This sequence comes from Chlorops oryzae, assembly GCA_020466095.1. Taxonomy (NCBI): domain Eukaryota; kingdom Metazoa; phylum Arthropoda; class Insecta; order Diptera; family Chloropidae; genus Chlorops; species Chlorops oryzae. The sequence goes on from CM035807.1 coordinate 112,675,627, forward strand.
AAATTTGATTCAACTCACACAAAGTTTGGATTCAAATGGATTTTCAACTTCAATATGAATTTTGTTTCAAGGAAGAAAAGCAATTTGAAGTTCAACTTCGTTAAAATTGTTCGCAAAACGTTGGTTAGAAAATTTTTTGCTCCATAAAGTATGCTTTTAATTTATAAAAGCAACAAAATCCGAGCCCTGATCATAAATAATTGCATCTATTTGATCATGGGATTTTGGATGAAGGCTTGACGTAGCGAAGTTCTTAAACTCGACTTGATTGATTCACGGCATATTCATCGACTGCATGTATATATACTGACTGGATATACTGACAAACAGATTAACAGAAATATGATTAAGGATTCGTTGGTCGCAGTGACGCTCTAACATTTAATCAGAGGGGCTTTAAGACTGACGGTTAAATGGCCAGAACGAACTTGTCCTTATCAAAAATAAATACAATTAATTATTTCTTAATTTTTAATGTTACAAGGGGTCTAGCCAGAAGAAGATCCAGGCTACTCGGCTCCTTCTTCTTCTCCTCCCTCACCGAGCTATCATCTGTTAGAATAAAAGACATGGCTCGCTTCATAAATGAGTCCAGTTGGCTTCACCAAACGGGTAACTAGGGAGGCATGCCTTCCCACGTGGTATCACAACGGGCCCACACGCGGCCTAAGTGTGTCCCCTTAAAGGGGGCGGCCACCTTAACCTAACCTAACCTAACCTACTGTTACAAGACTATCTTGAAACTGATATACCCTATTGAATGTGAGCACAAATAAAAAAAGGGGAAAAAAACGAAGCATATCTTAAAGCTGTATGTGCGCGGAATTCATTATGAGTTAAGCCAAATAAACATTAAAATAAAAACAAATAAGCAGATAAACAGATAAACAGAAGTCGGGAAAAATTGTTTAAATACTTTAATAAGAAAACAAAAACAAAAGCAGCTGGAAGCCAACAAAACGATGTTAAGAGAAAACAATTCTATGGGCCATTTAATCTCAGCGTGAAGAAAAATTTTCATCCAAAGAAAATCAATATTTGAACATCTATGAGATTATTCCCATGACTTTTTATTTCGAAATTGCTTTAACTAAAAATAAACACAAAAAAAAAATTGCTTTGTTTTCTGTGTTTTTTTTTCCCCCCATTTGTTACCTTTCGGATTTTATGACAACGGATTTAACAATGACGAACGGACCCATAATTGTTTGCTTTTGTATCCGATTGTGTCATAAAGTGTGATAAGCTTTCGTGCCCCCAAACAACAGGTCATTTCACACTTTGAACACGAGAAAAGGGAAAAATCGTAAACATGGCTGCATGTACATTGTACCAGCACACACACACACACACACTTTCAAAGCACAACGTCCTTGTTGTTCTCAACTGGCGGATATTAATTTGAAAGCTTAATAGAATTGTGCCATAAATCTCAATATATATTTTAGTACGTAAAACTCATCAATGTCTGAGAGCAGCGTTGCCAGACGTTTCGCATTTCATGGGCCACAAATTTGAACGTCCCGAGGAGACATATAAAGTCTCGTTATTATTATTTTTATTTTTTAACAAATATTTAGAAAATCTTTTTTTTTACGCATCATCAAAATTTTATACCCAAATATTTCTCCAATAACGTTTCCCATTTTCGGTCAGCGTTTTTTAAAAATGTCGAAAAAAATCACAATACAACCCTGGTGTGTTACAGTTTAACATACTTAATTAGACATAGGTTTAACATAATTTAGTTATTTAAAAAAAATTATAAGGGATAAATGGCTCGGAAAGCGATCTTTAAAAAGAAAAACTGTCTACCAATACATTTGGCACTGGGGAAGACAGGCTTTGGAGAAGGCTTTTCTCCATGAAAATGTATTGAAAAATTATCCTTATTTTTTTTTTTGGCAAATATAAAAAAAAATCACTTTACAAGAAAAATCATCTGGCAGCACTGGTATAAATACTTGAGTGTTTGTGGAGCAAAAAGGATTGTCTTTAATACTCATTCGATGATATGATGATTAGATAATATTTATTTTTGGGACAGATGTCCTTGGATGGGAACAAAATAAGATTTGTTCAATCAGGCTACAAGGATTTGTAAAGCTTGGGTGTTTTGAAGGCGGGAAATCCTATTGTTTGGATCTGGGGAAAATTATAGTATTTACGTCGACCACAGACATTTATTGGCAGCCTTAATCTTTACGTTTTTATTGTTCTGCTCTCAGAAATCGATTCAGAACAAAAAATTAAAAAATAAATAAATAAATTCTTATCCTTATCAATAAAAGTCAAATAAATTTTATCTGATGCAAATTTTGATGCTTTCAACGAAAAGTTTTGAGAGCTTCAGTTTTTTTTGTCCCTTAAGAAATGCCGTTGGATTTGATAAGACTTGCCAGATTGAAGTTTTTTTTTGCTATGCGTTCGATAGGATATTATAGTTGTCATAGTTGTCACATAATTGTCATAGTTGTCATAATGTTTTGCCTATTCAAGGGGAGAAAGAAATTTTATGTAGGTACACCAAAAATTTTTGGTATGTTTTTATGTATGAAGCAGCATTACGAGATAAAATTTCTTCTAAAAAGGTGTTCTTTTAAAATATTCCCAAAAAATTTGGAAATTCCAAAAAGATCTGGGACAAATTTCAAGACTTCTCCGAGATAAAAAATTCGGAGCTTCCCCAAAAACACCCGTTCCCCCTTTGAAAATATATTTATAGCCATTTTTTTAAAATTTTTGTGACTGTATTCCTAGCTTCCTCTTCCTTGACTTATGTCACTTTTACTTCTTTTTATATTAAATTATGCTCACACCAGGGTTGCATTTGGATTTTTCTTTCGGAGTTTTTGAAAAATGGCAGATATAATTGAGAAAAGGTTGTAGGAATGACATTGAGTAGTTCATATTTTTATTGGGTTTTTAGAAAAAATTAGACGACAGTTTTCGCCGGAAAATATGCTACACTTTTTTGATATAAATATCACTTTTAGCATGTTCCCACATTGAATTAACATAGTGAATTAACCATATGGATTAGAGTCTGTAAAGCATCTGCATCAAATCTTATCAACATTATTATTTGTTTTTAGTCTCCTGAACCAATATTTTCAATAAAAATCGTAATTATACGCTTCTAAATGTCCGAAATAACTCTAATTCATTTAGTTAATTCACTATGTGGAAACATGCTATTTAAGACAAAATAAAAAAAGTGTAGCATATTTTCCGGCGAAAAAATTTCATCTCATTTTTTCTTAAAACCCAATTAAAATATGAACCAATCATCCGAATTTTATTTTCTTAGTATTGAAATTCTCTTAGAAATCCACTCTTTTACTTAAAATAGCCTGAACTTCAATACCTGATCTTTTTCGGAACTTATATGGGTTTGAAATCAAGTTTTTGTACAAAATTGTGAAAAATTTCATAAAATTTTTGCCTTTATCGACCTAAAGTGCCTAAGCTGTTGAACCGATTTTATCCATATGTATGAGGGATATGTTGTATTTTTACTTTTCTTTCATAAAAATTAAAGATTTTTTAGAACGGTCAAGCAATAATGGAGCTACGACTAAAACATATTGACAAAAGTTCACAAAACCTTTCCTAGCGGATATTTAAAAAAACGCGAGCTAACTTTCAAATTTTAAGCGCATATATTAACAAATACTAAAAAAAATTGGTTTCAAGTCAATGGAAAATTTAGGTTTGAGTATTGATTATTTAAATAGTTTAATTAATTCCTTTCGTTATGAGTGTCAAATCCTTAATTAACAATCTATTATTTAATCGCGTGTAAATATGAAATCATCGAAGTGTGCGTTAATACACATGGAATATGCATGCATATTAATTAAGAAGTCCAATTATTGGGGCCTTGCAACCATGATATTGACATTGACTGAGCCGCCTCAATGGCCTGTAATTACACATTCATCAATATACATATCACGAAATTTCGTAAAATGGATTAAAAGGTCTAACCACACAAGTTATTTTTACGTATTATGAATAGTTTAAAGCAAATTTTCTCCTAAGTTTAGTGTGCGTGCGAGTGTGTGCGAACGTGTGTGTGCGAATGTGCACATGTATTTTCGATTATATGCTCAATCAATATGTTGAACTTCAATGTGTCGCCGAGAAGGTCAATTTCCGTTTTAAGCCAATCATTTCTCATCACACTGTGATACGAAAGTAATCGAAAAATTCTTTGCTCTGCGGTTGTGTGCTCCATGTACACATCATGACGGTCGACTCAAGTGCTAAATGTTTGTGTTCGTGCAACTTTGAATTGTGTACCTGTTTATGGTTGAATTTCCATACTGACGAGAAAACTTTCACATCAGTTTTACTATTCAAGGATTTTTCTTTCTATTTTTTTTTTTTTGTGCTTTTTTCTGGTCTTTGTTTTGTGTTCTCGAATTTGACTGCGAGATCAGGAATCGAATCGTTCATAAAAAATTGGAATGTAAATGCTCCTGAAGCTGAAATGTTTTATGTATTGTATGTATATATTTTATATTGAATAACAAGATTTTTGGTTTTCAATTTCGGTTCTGATGAAATTTTCATTTAAAGCTCCTCGAAGCTTCGTGCTTCATGAATTTTTGCCTTCACGAAATGTAAGTACGAAATGAAAATTCCCGAATCGGAATGGAATTCAAAGTGTCACGTTCGGAGAACGTCTCTTCACACATGTTCCATGGACTTATTGGTGTAACTGAAGCTGAAGGTAAACATCCTTTTAATGCTTTTTCATGCATAGACACGTTCTTTGACCATTCTCATTTAATGTCCCCTTGAATTGTCCCATTTGCGCACTTAAGCCTTTGGCTCAAGCGTGTAAGTATTGTTGGCCAAAAGGAAAAACTTTTTTATAAGGTTTAATCAAAGGATTTTCCCTGAGCGCCTGTAGCAGCAAACGATGTGAAAAGATGTTTCTGTTGTTCGGGGGAAAATAAAATGAAATAATATAAATAAATAAATAAAAACAAAACACAGAAAACTTTAGGAAACATCTGGGCTTATATGAATTCCATGTTAAGTACACTTTGGGACTAGTTCCTTGGAAATTGCGTTCATATAGCCTTGTTAAATGGGCACCATCGTTTATGTATTTAGTTTCTTTGGAATTAAAAAAAAAAAATAATAATAAAAATAAAATAATAACGAATCCAGCGAATCATTGCCAAAACTGAAATGGAAAATAAAAATACTTTTTATGGAAAATATATTCCGTTTTTGTTCGACCTTTAGAATTAATTCCTCTTTTGTAGAAATACTACACGTTTTTTTCGAGCTTAAGGTCAAGAAAAAGAAAAGAAAAATAAATAAGTTTTCATACTATTTATGATGTTGTTCGAGGAACTTTCAGTAAAATTTTGTGGCATAAATAATTTTAAGCTAGAAGCACTTCATGTCAATTGTTTTCAGTTCATCAAAATCCGATCACTGTTTTCACATACACTGAGATAAAAAATCAACCAGAAAATTGGTTAATTCAAAAGCAAAAAAAAAATACAAAACGGCTTAAATAAAGAATATTTTTAACTTTAACAATTTTTCTTGTTGGAAAAAATAAAGATTTTTCCTTTTGAATCAATTATATTTCAGGTTGATAATTAAAAAAAAAAAGTTTTTCCTAAAATACCTATAAAAAAAACATTGAAACAAATTTATTTCAAGTTCACAGCAAATAACTGCAGAGACCTCTGCTGAACATAACCCCTAAAATAGCCATCGGGTTGACTTCACCGGATTTTGTCACCCCGTTATCGTGTGACTGCTTTCGCAATGCTTAAAAAGTTCTAAGATGAATAAATGTCTTATATGTCCTTTTTTATAAAACAAATGAGAATTATAGACAACGTAATGAAAAGTAATTAAACACATTTTCTTTCAAATTAACTAATAATGTGGTTGACTCAACCAAATTTCTGTTGAAATATTTTGTTCTGCTCGATTATCAAAAGGACTGTGAATAATAATTAAATAACAATTAAAAAATCATGGTTACGTTCGCTCAGTGTATGTCATATTTTATAAAACAAATGAGAATTATACACAGTGATGTGAAATGTGCGTTTAATTGCATTTTCTTTCAAATTAACCAATAATGTGGTTGACTCTTTTTCCCTTTTAACTCTTTTTCTTTTGAGATATTTTGTTCTGCTTGAAAATCAAAAGGACTGTAAATAACAATGCGCTCTTTTAAAAAAATCATACGTTACTTTCGCTCAGTGTACATAAAAACAAGATGAATTCGATATGTTCTGATAGTAAAATTTTAATCATCTTTAATTTATTTTACTCTTAATTTTATTCATTTTTAAACTAATTAGTTTAAATTTAATTCATTATTAATTTAACTAATTTTCTAATATCCTAAATGCTTAAAAGCTCATGGTTGACTAGACGCTCAATTCAATTCAAATTATTACATATATCGGAATTCCCGTTTGAATGCCATCACAATTCAAAATAATCGAAAAATCGAAATCACTTAAATGCAATTATTTTTCGATATATGTACCTATGTACATTGTACATAGTTATATGTGGAATTTCTTAAAAAAGTCATTTCAAATGGTTATGAGTAAATAATAGATGCCACTAGCTTTTCTCTATCCTCAATTTAACTTAAGCGACGAAAACTTTATACTCGATGAGAGGAAGAGAATTTTTTTTTTATTACATTCCAATGTCGCTGCAATATCTTGCACAATGAGATAAGGGCTAAGGGAAAATAGAAAATGGAAAATTCTCAACATGAGTCGCACAAAAGTTCGTTTGCAAATATTTGAAAAAATAAGAAAGAAGAAAAAAGAAAGAAATTGTTTGAAAAGTGCAAAGTGCAATTCACACAGTTCGATGTGATGAAATCCAAGACGAGAAAAAATTTATTTTTTATTGAGAAAAGATTTTAAAGAAATCGTCCTTTTAAGCTGGTTTGTCTTTTTCTTTCAAAACTTTTGAATTCTTTCTTCAATCTTTTCTTTTTCAATAGACAAGAAATTATTTAATTGAGTTTTAGGGGCTGTTTCCACTACAGACGCATTTAGCATTTTTCAGCATTTTTAAAAAATGCTCAAAAATGCGGCTTTGAATTACATGTAATTGTTGTTGTTCTTAAGACAGCATTTTTCAGCATCTTGAGAAAATGCGATAAAAATGCTTAAAACCGTCTAGTTTTCATTGATATTTTCTTCAAATTTTTAACATTTAAAAGCCTACTTCAAAGAATTCAAATATTTTTCCGAACAAAAATTCAAATTTTCACAAAATGCTAAATGCGAAACGCAGTGGAAACGGGTCTAGCATCTTTAAAGATGCAAATGCTAAATGCGGTGTAGTGGAAATAGCCTCTTATTTCAATCAAATCCTTCGAAATATTGAAAGAAGGATTGTCTTTCGATTTAAATCGAATGCGTTCACATTTTCAAATCGATTGAGGATTATAAATTACGATGCTGGCATATGTTTTCTTTTTCGATAAGCCACGGCATCGTTATTCTTCTTAATAGGCATATCGGTTCCTTTCAGATTTCCTTTTGCTTTGCTCCAACCGGATGCCAGTTCCTCTAACTGATTCGATGGAACCGAAAATATTGAAGAGAGAGAGATAGAGAGAGAGAGAGAGACAGAGGGAGACAGAGGGAGAGAGAGCAAGAGAGAGAGAGCAAGAGAGAGAGAGTGAGAGAGAGAGAGAGAGAGAGTAAGAGAGGGAGAGAGAAAGAGATGGAGATGGAGATAGAGAAAGAGAGGGACAGAGAGCGAGAGGTAGAGAGAGAGAGAGGGAGGGAGGGAGACAGAGAGAGAAAGAGAGATAAAGAGAGATAAAGAGAGAGAGAGAGAAAGAGAGAGAAAGAGAGAGAAAGAGAGAGAAAGAGAGAGAAAGAGAGAGAAAGAGAGAAAAAGAGAGAGAAAGAGAGAGAAAGAGAGAGAAAGAGAGAGAAAGAGAGAGAAAGAGAGAGAAGAGAGAGAAAGAGAGGGGAGAGAGATAGGCAGAAACACAGAGAACGAGTTAGAGAGATAGAGAGAGAGAGAGACAGAGGCAGAGAGTAAGAGAGAGGAGGAAACTGCTAATGGCCTCTTAACGAGTGTTTTAAGTGAAAAGTCAATTATTGCTCACATTTGAACTCAACTGAAACAGTTTTTCATCATGTCCAAAAGTTCTCGAGCCAAAAGTTCCACAGACATACCTACCGCCATACATACGGAACATCGTATCGCATGCAATGCTTCCAAGCTACAAAATCCTTCCTTCTTCTCTTTTTTATGCGTTCGTGGGAATTATAAAAAAAACTAAACTACTTTTTTTATATATATTTTTTATCGTTCACATACGGCAACTGAACAACAATATTGTGCTCTGTTAAGTTTAGTCACATGCGGAAAGAGCATTGAGCAAAATACTTCAGTGACTTTTTCTTCCTGATGCAGTTCTTCTCATTTATTTACGTATAAATTCAGTTGAGCTTGAAGTCAAGACAAAGTACCATAACATTACTCGACTGTGGGGAATACAAAATGAGAAAGTTGCAAGCGAAAATATCCCCAAAGTACAGTATTTGTAAGATAGTTGCAGTGATTTTCTCGAATAAATATTTTAACAAATGCCGCATGATGCACTCTGAAGTGTGTTTGTACTTCTTTTTCATCCCAGCGAATCGTGACCGCATAAAATCGATGGTAAATATTTCATTAACAAAACACAAAGAACTTAACTTAAGGACGAATGTCATGGTATAAAGTTTTTCACTATTGTTTAAATAGAGAAAATGCTCTGATCACTCTTCAAAAGAAAGCAATCCTTGGGTCAATTAAAGCCCGACGAAAACAATAGACAACTCAGAAGGAGAGAAGTTAAAAGCTAGTCAAGAGGACTCTTGAGGTACTTGGGATGGTTGTGGGTCCAAATGCGTTTCAAAAAGGGAACGAAATGATAGTGATGAATAGAGAAACAGAAAACATATAAATTAAGCTCCTAAAAGGATGCTTAAACTATTATGAAAATCTTTTTATTCTTGAACTTTGTCCATTTAAAGAAATTCTGAGCAAGAATTATAGAAAATTCGTTGAACCATTGATAAAGGCTTAAAATTATATAAATATATCTTTAAATAATAATTAAATATTAAAATAAAAAGCATACATATAATTGTTACACACATATATCGTTACACACAAAATGCCTCGCCTAAAAGTAGACCCCAATTGTCTCCACAAAAGAAAGGTTCTACAATTGTTCAGTTTTGAAAGAAAATCTTTTTCCAGTTAATAAGATTTCCATTCTTTAATCTATAAAGCAAAATCTTCAAAATAAAATCCCACAAAATCTTTCTCAGTAAAGCCACAAAATTATCGCACACTCATCAATCCAGCATGGAAAGATGCTGCTCGTATAAGCTCATTCGAATCCTTTGATACACACTAGAAAATCGAAGAAACTTGTACGACGTTTATTAACCGAGACCGAATAGTTCGCTCGGTCTCGATTCGAGTTGAAAGCAAACACAATTGGAATAGAAAAACAAAATTCTCTAGCGTATTCAGGTAAGAAGGCTTTAAGTAAAGCAACTCAAGGATTCCTATTCTGTTTTCTTTCAGCAGATATTTTCTTTTTCTTTTTCTTTTTTCCCCCAATGAGGGTGAAGAAAAACAAATCTTCACTCAAGAATGGTTTCGAATTAAGGGACAGCTAAATTAACAGGATCTGTTTTTAGTTTATTTTAATGAAAAAATATATGCACTTCAAACCCCTCTTAAGGATATGTGCACAAAAATGCAATTAGATTCTTTCTTTGAAGGAAAGGAAGCGAAAATTTGAAATTTCGTATAAAAATTAAATTGATTTTTATTAAAAAAACAGTTGTCACCTAAGAATTGCGGCATTATTTCTGATAACCTTATGACATTTGGTTTGCATTTTCGAATTTATTTTATTATTTTCTTTTCAGTATGTGAATTATTGTGGCCTGTTGCCATAGATATTCCCTTTGTTGAAGATTGGCTGACGCTGTTAAAACCAAAAAACAGATGAACTCAAATTTCACAGAAATTATTAAATTCATTCAAATGAAATCCAACACGCTAACATGCTGAAAGTTTCTTCAAATAAAAGCACAAAAAAAAGAGAATTAAAAATCAAAATACAGGAAATCGAATTTCCAAGCACAAATCTTTTAACTCCATGAGAATGGAATTCTTCAAAGCTATTTTATCAATCGTTGAATACCAAGGTTTAAGTGACAGCTTTTCAAGTTTAAATCAACTCCAGCAAAATGTTGAGGAATGTATACTACCTTCAATAAGCCCTATCAAGATAAATATTTTATCCTTTAAGGATCTTAAAGTATTTTCATTTCGAAAGCAATCATTGTTTAACCAAAGAATTTGGATATTCGGCCCAACTTTAAGCTTATTTTTCGTGTCGGTGCTGGCACGTCAAATTTAAAATATTTTCTCCTTTATGTCTGGTTTTCTACAGTACAGGAAATCCTGCGGAAATATTCAACACACCCAAAGATATGCAATCAGTTTCAATCAACTGCGGATTCGATTGTAACTGGTTCCATAGATCTGGATTTAGAACTTAAAGCATCTCCAAGGACTCTTTTTGCCTCTGTACACATAGCAAAATAGCCATCGTGTATACGGTGTATATACTTAGAAACATGTCTGTGCTGACTTTCAAAAATAATCGATTAAAGGCTCTCCAAAAACCCTCTCCCAGCCATTCAAGTAATCTCTCAGCTTAAATCGAAAGTGACTTAATGTTTTCACTTTAAACTTCAAAATATAATACCTAGATATTTTAATTAATTAATTTGCTCTTTTAAAAAAATCGATTTATACTGATGCAATTAAAAAAAAACCACTTGTTGCCTTAATCGAATGCAATTCCAATGGAATTCGAGCCAACCTGAAAGCCTAAGCTACCACCATTGAAAGGATCAAGTTTTCGTTCGGAAAACCTTTCACGCAAATAAACTCGCAGACAGACAGACGGTGAGTAGGTAGACGGTTGGAGTAGTTTTCAACTCAACGAAGGCACAATAAACTTTAATTCCATTCATTCCATTTACCCAATCGATGCAGAAATCCAAGAGCACTCAAAGCTATTATTCCTTTTACCTACTATATAAATTTGGTTGGATTTACTGTGCAAAATAAAAAACAAAACCTTTCGAAACGTCGAAGCACATCCTCCATTGCGTCAAAGGTGAAAGGTGTGGCGGTAAAACACTCTTCTATAGAATCATTAACACGTACTCGGAACCACCGCTCCTTCATTCGAATTGCAGCGATGAAGAGCAATTAATAAATATGGATAAAACAGAAAGCATTTTGCCAAGGGCTCCGAAAACTTTGTCTAGCGTACTTACTGGAGTTTATACCTGATAAAATGCTACAGAAAAATACGCGGAGAGGGAGAAAAAAGTTTAAAAAAAATACTTATTTTAAATAAAATGTTAATGCGATACTTTTTATTTGAAAAGAAATGATTTTTTTTTGGAGTTCATAAGCCAAATCCATATCACATTTTATGCAAATAAAATGAATTATTTCAGTTTAATTACTTATTATAAGTATGACATTCCAATGCACTCAATAATTTGAAACAATGCTGGCTTCAGAAATTTGCATAAACAAATTAAAATGTCAAAAAACCAATCAATTAGAATATTTGTGGTAATTGGCTAATCTCAACACATACAAACATTCACATTTATACATGAATTTATCTGACAGAGCATGCAGCTGATTTCGATTTTAGGTAATATTTTATTTTATATGCTTTACAGATTGTCAGGCTTCCATGGAAATTTTATGGAACAAATAGATTTATTTATAACATTTATTCAGTTATTTATTTATTTGTTTATTTGGTTATTTATTTAATTATTGTATTGCTAAATTATTAATTATTTGATTATTTAATAGTTCCATTATTCGGTTATTAAATTATTCAATTATTTAATTACTTAATTATTAGTTACTAAAAAATTTAATTTTTAAGTTATTTATTTATTTAATTGTTTAATTATTTAATTAATGAATAATTTAATTATAAAATATTTTAATTATTCAATTAATTAAGCTTAAAATTACTTATTTAATTTAATTTTTAATTATTTAACTATTTCATTTTTTATTATTAAATAATTTAATTTTTTAATTATTTAATGATTTAATTTTTTAATTATTTAATTATTTATTTCTTTAATTTTTTAATTATTTAATTATTTAATTATTGATTTATTTAATATTTTAATTTTTTAATTTCTTAATTTATTAATTTTTTAAATATTAAATAATTTAATTATTTAATGCTTTAATGATTTAATGATTTAATGATTTAATAGATTTAATTATTTAATTATTTAATTATTTAATTATTTAATTATTTAATTATTTAATTATTTAATTATTTAATTATTTAATTATTTAATTATTTAATTATTTAATTATTTAATTATTTATTATATTATTTAATTATTTAATTATTTAATTGTTTAATTTTTAATTATTTAATTATTTAATTATTTAATTATTTAATTATTTAATTATTTAATTATTTAATTATTTAATTATTTAATTATTTAATTATTTAATTATTTAATTATTTTAATTATTTAATTATTTAATTATTTAATTATTTAATTATTTAATTATTTAATTATTTAATTATTTAATTATTTAATTATTTAATTATTTAATTATTTAATTATTTAATTATTTAATTATTTAATTAATTTTTAATTATTTAATTATTTAATTATTTAATTATTTAATTATTTATTTATTCAATTATTTAATTATTCAATTATTTAATTATTTAACTTTTAAATTATTCATTTATTCAATTATTTAATTGATTAATTATTTCATAAATTCATTATTTATGTATTTTATTATTTAATTTTTCTCCTTCGTTTTTGATATTATCATCACGGAGCAAAAGAGCATATACTCCTCTGTATAACACTCAGATTAGTCAAGAGAATAATTTCTTTGTTCTTCTTAATGGATTTAAATGGAAGATTTATCTTTCTTTCTTTAATAGAATTCTTATCAAATTGTGCGAGGAATTTTTTACTTTTCTTATTGAAGTTTCTGCTCGTTTCGATTGTTTGAGGCCTAAGGAAATATCTCTGTTTTCTTGAACTCCTAACAGCGACAACTCCAAACTCGTGTTTCCAAAGAGTGTGCCTTTTCTGTCATATTTTTGGTTTCAGTTTAGCGACAGAAAAATTGTATGTGAAAAAAAAGGATGTGATTCGCAAGGATGTTAGATTTTGGAAGTTTTAAACAATTTTTAGGCACCGAAACGACATGATTTCTGCTCACATTGGCCATAAAAATACGACAACCGATAAGTCCGTTTTATGTAAAATTCCTTAGATATAGTAAAATGGTCTAAAATGTAACCAAAAAAAATACTTTTTAATTACCAAAAAGAATACTTTGTCACAATTTTCTCCATAGCACATACCCTTACATCCCGATTTTTTTTTATTGTTCCCACAAATACAAATTTTCAATTTACGCATCATCGAACAGAAAGGATAATAATTTCCTTTAATGGATTTTATAAAAGTCGTGGACATCAATTCTAGCCATTCGGTAAGCCTCGACAACTACTACCTAAACTTTTTACTACTTTTTCATATTTTTTTTATCACTCCTTTCTGAATAAGAAAGTTGATGGTAAGGTTAAATTGTAATGTCACAATGAAGCCTTTTGTATGGTATTCCCTTTAAATTTATTCTCAATGTCAGCCATCGAGCCCGATTGAAATGAGCAAGCAATGGAAGACATAGTAGGTACACACATACATACATATATACATAAATTGGTCGTATTTATCCTCATCAGCTGGCTTGTGCGTGATTTGAAGCAAACAACAGCTGAGCACGAAAGAAATAAATTCGTAAAATGTGATTTTATGTGACTTGCATTGGACATAATTCTTCCCTGTTTGCGCTTTTCTTTTCTGATTTTCATTTTTCATTTTGTTTTTTTTTTTACTTACTTTTTTATTTTAGTAACCTTCCGCTTCATGGTCATGTCGCAGTCGACATTTGAAGTAACTTAAAACGCAACGACCTGCCTTAAGTAAGACCAACTCTTGGTCAAAATCAATGTCTATAACAAGGACTGCCATGGTTTTTATTTTTCATTTTTGAGAAAAGGAATAACGAGGAAGTTGAATGGAAAATCCACTCTAAACTGAAAAGAAAGCCGGCAAACGGAAAACGAAAGCGATGCGGTAAACGTAATCGATGAAGGAATAAATTGCAGGGAAACTCTGTAAAGCGTGTGTGTGTGTGTGTGTGTGTGTGGAGAATGGAGAGAACAATTTGCCTGAAAAGTGTTGCTTGTGTTCGTAAAGAATGGCAGTGAACAGTTGAATTGAAATCATTGAATGAAAAATAGGTCGATGCAAGGATTAAGCAAGGACTTCATTGCAAGCTTTAGCATTGCTGTTGCATCTTTTGTTATCCGGATTGCAGAGATTCTATGAACCTGTGTACCTAGGAGTAAAAGGACAATAGAGTCGGATAATCGATAGTATTGCTTCGAAAAGTACAAATGAAACAAGGCTTTGAAGAGCTAACAAATGAACTCTTCGATGACAGATAACCTCCGACATGAAATTTTCCAAACCGCAGTTGATTTTGTTTTTTTTTTTTTGTCGTCCTCCCATCTTAAGTTGCTTAGGGTTCTTTCAATAAAACCTGCTCACGAACTCCGATGAAGTCATTTATTACTTCACAGCCATTCAAAGATGAAATACGTCCCGTCCCGAACAAGGAGAAGGGTCCTAACCTTTTGAAATTATCGCGAACCATATTAGAAATTCCAATGTCAGACCGCAGCACTTTGTTGCGAGCGAAAGTTTTTGAGTTATGGGGGCGACCGGAAGGAGGAGTATCGCTGTTAACAACGTTATCAGTTCTCCTTCAGGAAACATTGCATCAAAACTGCCGACGAAAGCGAATAAACAAAAAAGAAAACCGAAAAAAGCTCACCTCAAGAAATAGTGAAAATTTTAACTTTCCACCCTACGGCTCTCAAATGCACAGCAGGATATTTAAAACTCGACCCTTAATTTTAAGATGGCGCGTCTTTCAGTTAAGTAAACCGACTAAAGGAAGCCAACAAAAAAGAAAGGAACAAAAATGAGTAATTAATTGTCTAAGAGGAAGCTTTTCAAAATTTGTTTATTATTTAAGGATGCTTAAAATCTCTCAAGGTGACTTCAACAGTTTTCTTTTTGAAAAAAAAAAAATAAATAAAAAATAACAAAAAATTCCCCGAAAGAGGTCAGAAGTCTTGTCACAAAAAAACATTGTGTGTGAGCAGCATTAAAGCTTAGGGAGTCTGACTCTTTACTTCCGCAGTAAGCCAACGGAAAGAGTACGCATAATAGGTAAATAGAACCGTGGCAGCGCAAAAGCAATTTGCATAAGATAATGCAAAAAAATGTCCTTTTTTTGATGTTGGGGTTTGTTTTTGTTTTTATTATTATTTGTTTTATTGCTTTTTGCTTCACGCTGGGATCATTTTTCCTTTAAAAAATCGCTTTTTTTACTCCAAAATTTCAAGTAGCTGCAAAGTGGGCACCAAAAAAACAGGCGACAATCAAATTGCGAAGATGGAAAAATGTCTCAAGGATGGAGACAGCGGGAGAGAGTGTGTGTGAGTGAGTGAGGGTGTGTGAGTGAGTGAGAGAGAGAGAGTGAACAGTCGAAAGTTTGGTGAAAAATTTTTTTCACGTTCGCAGGAAGTGCTTTAAATATGCGTTACCGAAATGTGCGTGATTTTCACGAATTTGCTGAAGAGAATTTTATTTAAGGTCCTTGTGAGGTTTTATCAGATTCTTGTGCTTTTTTTGTTCATATATTTTTTTAATAATTTTTTTCATATTTTTCCAAATATTTTTTTTATAATTTTTTATTTTTAATATATTTTTATTTTTTTTATATATTTTTTTTTTTTTTAGCTTTTTAAGAAGGATCGTTATTATTCATTGCGGTTTGTCGGGATGGGATTGGCAACAAATTTTTATGTTAATTCCTTCAGTTCAGCCATTTTTTTTTTTTTTTTTTTTTGTGTTTCTATATACTCTACTTGTTTATCGTGAAGTACCTACTCTGATATATGGATCTCTAAGGCCCATTTGCTACTATTACCAACTACAGTTTATCCTCAAGATATCCTCTCAAAATGTCAAAATTTTCATACAAATTTTTTGGTTTTTCGGAACAAAAATAGTAGCAAACCGGGCCTAAGAGGGCAACAGCTTTAAATCGAATTTCGTATTCATTATCGATTGATTAAGTTTATCTTAAAAGATGAAGAAAGTGTGGCAAAACCTTTTTTCAAGATGACGACTCCGTCCAATTAACATTAACGCTTAAATAAATTGCATCACTTTTCTCCTGTTGAAATAGATACTCGCCAGCGATATTCACATCGGCATCCGTATTCGAGTGTCCTCGACAGTTCCCGCCTCTTGAGTCACGTCCCTGATTGAATCGAATGCGCAAATGTCCTTGACATAATTTACAATTCAAATAACGGCTGCTTTCCGCTGAGCCTTGGAGCCATTAAGATTTGCATTTCTGGGAAATTGATGCCTTTTTCCCTCTTCTGTGAAATCCTATTCACCTATTTTTTTTTACTTTTAATTTATTTTTTTTTTTTTGCGTTTGGGACGCAGACAAGCAACAAGGATTTTCCTTGTCGATGTTCTCTTTCTTTTTTATTTTATTTTATTTATTTTTTTTGTGACCGCACGGGCATTTGTCATCATTAAAAATTGCCAACTAATACCGAATCGGCAGAAAAGAAAAATACTAAAAAAAAATAAAAAAAAAGAATGACAAAAATCATTTCGTCATCCAGAATGAGTGGCCCAAGGAAAACGGGAAAAATCGCTTTTCATAGGACAAAAAAAATTACTTTCAGAACTCTCGACGCAGAATCTCCGGACAGTCGTGAAAAGCAGGGTTTATTAACTATTCCATAATTCCTAATCATTGAGCTTAATCGAAATGGAATGGAATGGAGTGGAATGATGAAGTGGAGTTGCTTTAGTGCTCCCTACATTCAAGCATACGCATTCCGATAACATTCAAGTTCGCGATGATGACGAGATGACGGGAAAGGATATTATGAGTTTGACGTTCATTGTTATGATTGCGGCGATGCTCAATTCAAGTGAATTCAGTAAATACGCAAATTATTAACACAGCGCTGCACGCTGTTCGCCACTGCGGGCGGTCGGTGGTCGTCTTCGTCTTCGTCTTCGTGGTCAGTCCAAAGCCAATTGATATTAATGAATTAGTTCCAAATCCGCAGTTGGATTATACTAAGATGTTGAATAAGCTGAAACTGAATGAATTAAATAAGATTTGTTAAAGCAGTAGGTATTTAAAGCATTGAACGAGGGAATTCCTCCACAGCGAACTTTTGGTTATCCGAGGCATAAAAATCTGAATTAATTTCTTTCGGTTATCTTAGTTCTAGTTTCATTAAGAAATTTGAATGGAGAAAATGATCAAAATTTAATTACAAATCAATAGCCTATGACTGAATATATTAGGATAATGAGAATTTGGTAGCAGCTTGAAGTGAGCTGTGTTTCGCATCCACTGTCCTGCGCCTATTGTGCCGCAACGAAAACCTGAAGACCCTGCGATTTGCCTTTGAGAGCAGTTAAATCTTCTCAGCGGCTGAACAATCGAACTCTGTTTGATAACTACTTGGGAGACTGACTATGGGGCACTGGATGGGGGCTTGGGATATTGTTAAGATGAAGACGAGCCTTTGAACTTTTTAAAGTTAATTTTTTTTTACCATCGGCCGAATGAACATCCATATTTGTTCAAATTCTATGACTTTATATAATTTTAATTATATTATATATATTTTTTAATAATTAAGGAAATAAAACCTTCCTAAATCCCTTTTTGCCTTGGCAGATTATCCAGAAAAGAAAACGGTGCAACAGTGATTAGCAGGGCTAGGATTTTACTAAATTTATAAATTTAACGCGAAGTTGAACTTCAAACCGCTTTTCTACCTTCCAAAAAAGTCATATTGAAGTTAAAATTCGACTTGAATCTTTACTTTATGTGAGTTGAACAAAAATTTTGCCCCATAAAGTATGCGTTAAATTTATAAATGCATCAAAATCCTAGCTCTGCTGATTAGTAGAGCGTGTATTTTTAAGCATTTATAAAATTGAAGCGTACTTTATGGGGCAAAAAAATTTGTTCAATTTACATAAAGTTAAGATTCAAATCGATTTTTAGCCTATTTAAGACTTTTTCAAAGCTAGGAAATCCCCTTGAAGTTCAAATTCGCTACTTATTCCCAAAATGGTGATAAGAAAAAAAAAATATTCCCCCAC
Source organism: Chlorops oryzae (assembly GCA_020466095.1). Lineage (NCBI taxonomy): Eukaryota > Metazoa > Arthropoda > Insecta > Diptera > Chloropidae > Chlorops > Chlorops oryzae. Next base: position 112,694,061 of record CM035807.1, read on the forward strand.
AAAGTATGCTTCAAATTTATAAATGCTTAAAAATACACGCTCTACTGATTAGAAATTATTTTCATAGTTCGGAACCATTTGCGTTGGATTGAAAAAAATTCGTGCATACTTAAAGGGTAATTTTGAGTTTCTTCGTCTGATTTTTGTACAAAAATTGTTCAGGTTTGAAGTGGAAAAACGGTATCACGGAGCGCTCAGATTCAGTTCGTGTACTTACAGGAGTTCTTTAGTTATAATTTTCCTATATTTTTATCAAAACATTTTCAAAATATTCTTATTGGCTTGGAAGCTACGGACCATAAATGTTAAAAAGAGAGATTAAAAAATCGTAAAATTTGAGAAGTTTTTGCAATTTTTACCTACTAGATGGAGTTGTTTTGAGTCAGTTTGTACTACAACTATTAAAAATGAGTCCAGAGCTAAAATTTTGTAATAGACAGGAAATTAAAATATTGAACGCGTTACGAGATATAGCTATAAGTAGGTGCGCAACTTAATTCTTGGCCCCACTTTTTGAGACCGATTTAAAAACGAAAACGAGCCAACATGACGAAACTAAGTATGAGGCATTGCTATTATTATTATTATTATTGATAGGGGGTTAAAGAGCACGTCGACCTGTAAGATCTATTGTGCCCCCTTTTCCATCCTCAGAGAGAGTCTCTGAGTCCTGCGTCCAGCAGGAAGTTTAGTATAGAACCTACACTGCTAGATTTGAGTTCCGCTTCGGGTAGTATTTGCCCCCCAAAGTTACTAATTCTTGCTTTTTTTCAGGGCCGGACATGACTCGATGATGTGAGCTGCAGTTTCCAGAACCTGAATTTGTCATTCGTGAGCACTTTCAGTTTAGTGAGGTGATAGTTCAACCTGTAGTGACCTGAGAGTAGTTATTATCTTGATAGTTTATGATTCTCGAACCTTTGTGGTGTAGCTTTATCATAAGCTTAGATTGCGAGATTCCTGATTGTTTGTTCCAGTATAGTTTCCTCTCGACAGATTCTTTGTCCCTGATAAGTTTGTTGATTGCTCCCTTACCTAGGCTACAGAATGGTTCAGGTTCATATAGAGGGCTAATTCTGCCCCCTCTTTGGCCATTCTGTTCGCAAGTTCATTACCATCTATTCCCAGATGTCCTGGAACCCACAGTAGCCATACTTCATTACTTTCACCCAGTGTGTTTAACTTTTTTAGGCACTCCCTAACTAGTTTACAATTGACCTGGTTAGAGATGAGTGACTTTGGGGAGGCATTGCTATACTCACCGAGCGCTATCAGAATCTGCAGTCAAATTTTAGGGCACACGCGATGACCTCAAAATTGTCATACAGTGTATTTTGTCATTCTTTGGAATATTTTTTGTTTAATCAGCTTGTGAGTATGTTAAAAAGAAAGTTTTTCAACATAATGAAGAGAGCTGGCTATATCACATTCGATCTTGACCGACGTTAGGGAATTTTTTCCTTTTTAAAATTTATAATTTTTTTACTGTTTTTCATGATGAAATTTTCCTTTCCACAATAAAATGTGGTCGGCTTTGTTATACGTTCCGGCTTTTAAGGCTTTCGAATCGAACATTTTTTTTCAAAAAATTCTGACCGAAGAATTTTCTTTTGTTATTGAGATTTTCTTCATTTCAATTAAAGATGACCCAACGTGTTTTCCTCCGATTTCCAAGCTTTCAATCCATATAGCCAAGAGTAGTGCTCAAAAACGGAAGATTGATTTTGTTTGAAGCTCTTAAACCTTAACACGATGAAGACTTGTGTGAAAGCCACAGCTGGCCAAGACATGTCTTGAATGGATTTAAAGTATATGACCAGGAAAATGAGGAAATGAAAAATTAATGTAGTCTGCCAAGACCTACTTGTACCTTTGTCTTAAAAGTTTAAGAAAAGTTTTTTTTTGATATTACGATTCTGGTCAGGCGATGGCGAATCCCGTTCACCTGTTGTATCATGTTTTTTTTTTTGTTCTTTTTTCAAGAGGAAGTTCATTTGTTTTTTCTTTGTTTCAATTAATTACTTCCAGTTTTTCAGTTTCCGCTTTGATTTGGTTTTTTTTTTTTGGACTTAGTCTTTTGTTCTTTTTGTTGTCCTCCCACTTGAGTCCTTGCAGTCGCTGCAACATGAAAGCACTGTAAAATAATAATGAGAAAAATAATAAAGTTGCTTACTCTGAAGGAGCTTATCGTACGGATTTCAAAAGCGGAAGTATCGTCTGAAAGAACGTTGGAGAGAAAAGGAAGAAACAAAAGAAGAAAAACTATGTTAAAGAAAACTTTTTTAACAAGGATTTTTTTTACTTTTCATTGAACGAATTTGTGGGAGTTTTGAGTTTTATTAATTTTTCTTGTAAGTAATTTCTTTATGCTTTCCATTTCTGTGTTTCAATGCAGGTCGTCTTAATTCAGTGTTGCCAGGTAGCTCCCCCTAAAACTACTCCTTAACTCCCCACAGATTCGAAATGTGCCTCCTAAAAAGTACAATATTCGAAATGAAAAAAACCCCTAAAATTCTCCTAGGAAAATTTGTTCCCCCTAAACATGCCCCTTAAAATTTGTTCCCCCTAAACGGCCCCCTTAAAGTACGAAAAACCCTGAATCTAGAGGGAAAACTCCTAAACTGGCAACACTGTCTAAATTTTTCTCTTATTTTCTTTTGTAAGCTAGCATTTTCTTTCAGTTTCCCTCACAAATGAGTTAATAAACATATGTATGTCGGTAGAACATCCTGCTTCTATCCTGCCTTCAATCAGAAGCAGTCATAAACAAGAAAAGATTTCCCAAAATATCATTTATTGATTGTTATTTCTGTGTTAACTTTCTATGTTATCTTAATAAGAAATAAGCGATTTTCCTGGTTTACCATATCGCCACAAATGGTTTTCCGGAAATGAAACTTCGCCTCTGCCAGGATTCAATGATGTGTGTTGACTGCTCTTTAAGCGATAATGCCAACCATCGACATGACCAACAAAAGGAAAGTAAATTACATCGATTGATTTCTCGGTTTGATAAATTCTTTTTATTTTTTCTTCTTCTTTTCTTAGTAAATAAATTTTCCCATCTTTGGAATTTTTCATTATTTTCCTCTTCATTATGCGCATTTTGCTTTTACTCATCGATCGAAATTATGCTGCTTGTGCAATAAACAGAATATAAAAGTCGATAATAGTGAAGCGTAAACAAAATAAAAAATATTTAAAAAAAAATTAAAAAAATAAAAATATTTTTTTTTTATCAATTTCCGTCGACGAATTACCTATGTTGGAAAATTTATGTGTCGCACAGTGGGATTGCTCCATACATCTTGAGGGAAAAAATAAAAAAATTCGTCCTATCATAATGAAAAAAATTGGTATACGTGGCATAAGATATAAACAAAAATTTATCGAAATTGGTCCACCCCTTGGGGCACTCCACATAGACCCCTACTGGTAGTTTAATATGGCAGCTACATCTAAAACTCAACCGATTTAATTTAGACTCCGTCAGGATGTTTTTTATGCTATAAAATAAATGTGTACAAAAAATGATTCGAATCCGATAGACCCTAGGGGTACCTCTCATGGATCTATTCAAATTCTTTTATAATTCAGGATTCTCATTTCAGGATCAAAATTTCAGTGTCTGTTTATTCGGGAGACAGCGGAGCATTACCTGTTCCACTGTAGAAGCAGACTGCGGGTCTTCGGTACGAGCAACTTGTATGGAAACAATTCCCTTTTCCTTTGTCTTTCTAGGACCTCCTTAGGTTTATTCATAGAACGGGGAAGTCTCTGTAAGGCTTATGCCATTTTGGGTCAGTACAATGGACAAATTATGTCTGAGTGCTGCCCTTGAGCTAGGGCTAGCTGTAAAAAAAAACATATTTATTCAGTTATAATTTTCTTAACAATGAAGTCAAATTCCAAAATAATGTCATTGGATTGGCGATCTATTGACATTGGGTGCATTCAGGTGACTCAATTGTTGGGCAACTGTTGAGAATTTTCGCCTTAACGGTGCATTACCAACTGAACGTTCGTTACATGTTGTCTGAGCGGTATTCATTTTTGGTGGCGAAATTTATTTAACTACTTTTGTTCAGCATGTTGAAGGACAGGTGATTCCAAAAATGAAATAAAATCGAAAACGAGAAATGCTTCATGTTGTGTGTGATGTTCTTCATGTACCCATCATAATTACTTCCTACTCACATCAGTAAAAATGCGAAATACTTTTCAGTGAAGTGAGAATAGCGTTCATCGAAAAGAACAGTTGAGAATACTCGCTCACTTAACTGATGCTCAACAGAAGAGTTGGCTGAAAACACCCATTACATAAGGATCGAAACCTGAAACACCCCCAAAAAATGCAACGATTTTTTTAAACAAATATCCAAACACTTTTGCGACGAGTTCTTTTTTATTAAAATGAACTTTTTTGAGACAATTGCCATTTTTTTTTTTATGAATCGGTAGTACAGACTCCATCCTTTCAGTTTTTATTAATTGATAGACGTAGCACATAAAGTTTTTGTTCATTGAAAGCAAAAAATCGGTCATTTTTGAGGTAAAAATTTTGATAGTCTATCACCTTTTCGTTATTTAATTAAATGCCATAATTATAATTTTTAAGTCCTTTTAAAAAATCAAATTGTCATTTTAAATAAAAAATCACATTTAGGGTCGTAGTCAGTGGCTCTGGGATAGCGTGGGAATGCGTGCTATGCTCTTGATCCCAGGCTACGAGGTTCGATTCCCGGCACAGGCGAAATGGAGTGTAATGTTCCAAGCCTGGTACTGCCCTGCAGGAAATTTCAATAGTGAATCTGTACACTTTCTCTTACTGACTGCGTCAACCAGTGCCGTAGCAATTCTGTTTTGCGTGGGGTAAAAATAATAATTTTTACAAAATCAATTTAGGCGTGTCGGGCTCTGGGATAGTGGGAACATGTTGTTTGATCCCAGATTTCATTCGATGGGCAAAAACAGAAATGCAGTGGCATGCTGAGGCAAATGCCCCTCTTGCCCTATGGTTTTCTTACGGCACTGGCGTCAACAGTACTACTGACCAGTTAAACCCGTCGCAATGCTTTGCGTTATTGACATTTAACATTGACTTGTCATTGAATGTCAACAGTAGACCAAAAAACTATTGACGAACTATTGACGTCGGTACTATTATGTAGACCAAAGTAGTACTCTTTCGCTTTATAAGGAGACACGTTGTTGACATGGTCAATAAAGATGAACTATACCTCTTGACAGTACAGTTTCTCTAATGACACCGCCTATAAATACTGTTGACGTTGGAACTAGTTCTCTTGTCTATATTGACGTCAATATATAGACATGGGGCCATATGGCGACAGGCTTCCTGCAGGGTGGTTTTTCAAAAAATCACATGTTAGGGGCATACTACATAATAAGACATACACTTACACAAACACAAGAAAACCTCCTTGGTATAACAATGGGCCTACGGTCTAAGTGGCAGCCACTTCAGCCTACCTTCCTAGGGTCGTAGTCCTCAACTCAGTTAAAGAAGTTCGAAAGTCTAAATTCTCGAACATATTCTATAAGGGCCCGTTTGCTACTGTTCTGATTGAAGTTTTCGTTCCGAAAAACAAAAAACAATGTATGAAAATTTTTACATTTTGAGAGGATATCGTGACGATAAACTTTAACCGGAACAGAAGCAAATGGGCCTTAGTATTCCTGCCAGTTTAGCTCAGTCAAATACCTTTGCTTTATTTGAGTTTTTCAAAAATTTTCATATAAAATTTATAAACCTGCTTTAATTCATCCTGAAGACTACGATTTGAAATTCAAATTTTGAATGTTTAAACCTTCAAGAATTTTAAACTATCTTAAAGACTATGAGCTTTAAGGTATAAATGCTGAATCTAATAAGAAAAAAATTCTAACCAATTTGCCAAGATTTTTTGCGATTTTTCAAAGAAAGAATTTTTTTTTATTCAGCTTTATTTCTTATGAAAAAAACTAATGTTTTTTTTGAAAAAACAGTAATGCCATTTTCTCTAGATATTTCTCGATTAGATTTAATCACTAAATCATAAAAGTAGGATGGTCGGAAAATCCAATTTTTTTCTGCTGAAATCCCACTGTGTGTCGTGTCATTTCTTGTCGTGTCGTGTGTGCGTGGATTCTTCCTATGCATACCAGAGGGCTGCCTTTGTATTCCTTGAGGACTCGATAAGGTATGCCGCTCGTTTTACGGCACGAATAAAAATGACAATAGCCCAGAGGAAAAAGTAAACTCGTAAATTGCCTTACATGTATGCTTGTTGTTATCGAATCGAGAACCGCAAGGACGACCGACAATGACTATTTAAAAAAACAAGAATAAATACCAAAAATTCTCGGGCTTAAGTGAAATATGTTTCAGTCTACTTAGTGGCAAATGTCTGGAGAATTTATTTTTTATTATTATTATTATTTATTTATGTATTTATTTGATTTTGAATAGAAGAGCTTAAGTTGTGGTAATCGTTTAAGATTGAAATTACATACAATTTTCACATGGGAATAAAGATTCTCCAATAAATTTTCTTTCACATCCCAATGGGATGGGATGATTTAGCAAATCAAAAAACAAAAAGTAATAAGCATTTAAGGTCGTTTTTATCGAACCGTGGCGAATGAAAACGATTTGACACTTTGAACCTGAAATGGCACTTTACGATCAGAGATTTCGTTGTCTTCCAGAAGAAAGAAAGAGCCATTATCCTTAACAATGTGTTAATTTATGTCTGAAGGCGACATAAGCGAATGTTAATGTTTGATTTCATTTATCATTAAAGGAAATGAAATAAAGCAAAATAGGGTTCTATATCAGTGGTTAATCTCTTATAAATATATTAACTGTTGACACAATATTCCACTTAAAAAATAAATTAAAAATAAATTAAGGAGCAACAATTGAGGGAAAATTTTACACGCTCTTTGATAAAAGGAAATGAATGTTTTAACATGTGTGACGGTTCATTTTAAACCGAACAATAAAAGCACTTTAAAATGGAATCTAAAATTCCATGAATTACTCACACACACACATACACACACACACAGAGAAGTGCCAACTTCACACATTCAACATGGCAACTTTCAGTGCTGTATTTTAAATACAATCCGGAAGGAGTGGCGCACTGAAAGCCTTCAACGAGCACATTTATCTTGTCTCACTTCATGTATGAACTTGCTGTACAACTCCAGTGCAGCTGCAATCATTTTGCGAAATGAGTTTTGTGCTTTGTTTTTATACTCGACACACTCTGTGTCAAGGGTATATTGCGTTTGTGTGGTTGTGTGTAACACCCAGAACCAGTCGAGATAGACCATACAAAAAATATATATAGAAATGATCAGCGTCACCAGGAGATTCGATTTAGACATGTCCGTCCGTCTGTCCATCTGTCCGTCTGTCCGACTGTCCGTCTGTCTGTCCGTCTGTCCGTCTGTTTGTAAACACTTATCTTATCGAAGGAGTTGAGCTTTCTCAACAAAATTTGGTATGCGTCCTCACGGGGACATGAGTAAGAACAAGTTCGAGAATGGACCCGATCGGACCATTTTTAGGGGTACCTCCAGTACTAGGGTCTGTTATGAAAATCACAAAAACTGCTCTAAAACCGGAGTATTTCAAGATATTTTGATGAAATTTGATATTCGAACATATTTTAAGGCCAGTAATATAATTTCCAAAAATTGGAAAAGTGGGCGTGGCAGAAGGGCGTTTTTCGAAAGTTGTCTCCTATACCCGAAATTCAAATGGGACTTGAAATTTTACAGTTATGCTTCCTTTGTAGCCATAAACATCCTCTCCAAAAATTTTTTTGATAGGTCCATTATTAAGGGTACCTCCAGTACTAGGGTCTGTCACAAAAATCTCAAAACTGACCCAAAACCGGATTTTTTGGAAATAATCCACTGAAACTTAGAATTTGAGCGTATATTAAGGCCTCCGATTATAAAACAAAAAAAAAATTGAAAAGTGGGCGTGGCAAAAGGGCGGTTTCCATACAGAAATTCAACAAAAGTCGGTATATTGGGCCCCCTATGGCCTAAAACACCCCTTGATATTAAAAATTATTTGAAGATGTGTGTCTGTGTCGGGTATTCTATTGCCAGGCTCGCCTGACTATAACACCCTTACTTGTTTTTTTTTTCGTTTTTATTTCATTTTATTTTGTTCCCCTCCAGCACGTTTGGAAAAAACATAAAGCAAAGCTTTTATTTATGCTCACTTAACTTCGTATCGTTTGCTTTCGACTAGAGGCATTAAACACTCTTAATTGTGAGCAGAGGCTATAAAGTTAATAAAGGCGTTTTCTGCGACGAGGCCAGATGGAGGAGTTTTGTTTTTCCAATTCTTTAAATTATTTTATTTATTTATTTTATTTTTTTGTAATTTTTTTTCTTCACTCTGATCGGTCATACATCTTATTCGTCCAAAAGAACATGACGCCCGTTTGACGGATGCCTTAATTTCGTTTACCTTTTTTCCCAGTGAATAATCCACAAGCGTGTCTTCGCACATCATTGCGAAGGAGACGAATTTTTCGTGGAAAGACGAAAATTTGAAAAATTATTCCGACAAAATATTTGCTCGTCTCGAACAAATGTTCTTCAAACGGGGCTCTGGGTGTTAACATAAACGATAAGAAAAAGATTAGGCGAAGCGTGAAATATTTTCTACATACACACACACAAATGGCGCGCGTGTTGTGGGGCTGAAGTGGGTGGAGAAATATGGTACGCGACTGCAATATATTTTTGAAGTCTTACAAATTCGCTGACTGTTTGTTCATAATTCTCGGATATCATCATCATTCCCCATGGTCGTAAATGTCGTTTCTATTGTGAGCGCTAAAACATACTTGCATAGATAATATTAAAAGCAAAATCATAATCGCATAATGCCACCAATGTTGCCTCACGCTTCATTAGGCCAACCACCAGCGCTTCAGCACCGGTTGGTGGTTGGGGGCATGCCATGACATATGCCAATCGGTGTTGAAATTATTTTCAAAAAAATATATTTTAATGAAGTGTAAATTTGATTGATGTCGCTGGTTCGAGGAAATTAATATAAAATAATGTTTTCTTTTTCGCAAAATTAAATCGAAAACAAAGCTATGTTAGATACATACATACTATATATGTTTTTCTGAATAAAAGTTCGAATTTAATCCGGCAGAGTTTTTGCTTTAATGACTCGTA
>CM035807.1:112708285-112758285 GCA_020466095.1 Chlorops oryzae
AATGGTTGGGTAATAAGTTCATAAGTATGTATGTGCTTAAAGTTGTGAAAACGGACGGCAAAAGTTACAATTTTTCCCCCAAAAACAAGCTATGTATATAAGGAAGTGAAGTTATGACTAGTTTTGTGCTATATTTGGATTTTTATCCTGAAATGTGCGCGAAATTCAGTCACAATACATTGAAGGAGAAAGTTTGTTAGAGAGATGCTAAGAAGTCATGACTTCGGATAATGAATTGACGAGAAAAGTTTGAAAGTAAAAAGCGTGAGGTCTGTGCAGAGACACATTCGTCCGTTGGTTCCCTGAGCAGTCGCCTCGGGCGTCTCAAATAATTTTCTTGATTTTATTCATTTTCTATTGCGGTATTATTTGCCTTCCTGCATTCCTTGGTCGCTTCATTAGGTCCAGATTTTTTTCTAAGTCACTGCAAATCCTTGCAGAAAGCTTTACTCAAGAGCTCATGGCAGAAGGGGAAAGGATAATTGCGCCTTTCTCACGTTCAATATGTTGCTCTGTTGTCTTATATGGTACTGTAGAACACATACACATACATAGTCTTTGAATGCTGAATGTTTTTTTAATGCATTCTCAATTCTTTATAAGAACTTCCAAGCGAAATGATAAATATATTTATAATTTAAAATATTTTACATTGTTTTTCCAACTTTTGTCAAGTTAATTCCTTCAGAAAGATGTCAGCTTTAGATCCAATCATTCATGCCTGCCAAAAATTTGAATGTTCCTTTATATGACAATACGAACCTAAAGCCCGCCTTACATCTATTGTCACCCATAAAATAATACTACCCAAATAATGAAAGACACATCCTTGTCTACACATGTTCGAAATATATTCTTCTATTCTCAAAAGGACTTTCAATAGCGTTGCTTTGCGATTGGCAACAAGTCTAAAGGAGCCATAAATGTTAATTTTTCATATAAGAGTATGTACGTGTGTGCGTGTTTATACGTGTGTGCAGTTTAATGTAAACTTTTGTCATAATCATTTTCTTGAACAGCCAATCAATCAATCAAACATGTACTCATTCGTCAAGTTTCGGAACTGTCAAGCCTTAGTCATATATCCAAGCAATTTCCGTTTCCTTAAGTTTAACTAAAAGATTTCGAGGAAATTTATGCATTTATAAATTTAAATTAAATTCAATATTTTTATACTTAAATGAATTTACCCTCTGGAATTTTCTGCTCGAACCCAAATCATTTCTCATATCTCCAAAATAGAATAATTTAATCGCGGCTTTTCAAATTTCCGTTTAATGAACCCAAGAGCAGCGCGCACAGCCCACGCAAGGAATGTGCGAATTCTGTTCAAAAGGTGCTTGCCCTGAGAGCCATACATGAAGTAAGCCATTAATTAAGCCAACGAAGGAAGACGTTTAACCTAATGACATTATTAAGTTTTTACACATGCTGCTTCAGCACAATCGCGAGCAAAAATAATTTTTTAACCCTTATACATACGTTTGCAAAGGAGCGTAAATCTTTAAGTTGATTAACAGACGGAAATATCTCTTCAATATTTTCAGTTTTATTTTTGGAGCGTAAGTGCTTAAGAATGATTTCAATAATTAAGTGTGCGATTTATTACGTTAAGAGGTTGACTCAAAAGAAAAGTGTTTCTGAATACCAAGTTGATTTGTGTAAATAAGTATTTTTTTTGTTGAGATTTTCATAGAATTATTATTTATATAAACGATCTAGCGAGGGTATTTGGAAAATAAATATCGAACAGAGTAGATCAAACCAGTTTATTCAAGATGCCTTTACTCAAGACTAACTTAACAGGGCTTAATAAATCCCATAGATTCTTTCTTTAGACATTTTTTTTTGCCCTTTTTCACTTCCAAGTACCAAGTAGGTAGGTTTGCTTTGGATTGAAAAACTTCGTGCATACCCAAAGGGTGAATTTGCGTTTTCCCCTCCGATTTTTGGTAAAAATTGTTCCACTTTGCAGCGGCAAAACGGTATCAAGTAATGCTCGGATGCAGTTCGCGTATATGAAGAAGTTGTTTAGTTATAGTTTCTCTATATTTGCATCAAAAAATTTTTAAAAAATGTTTATTTCCTTGGGAGCTATAGGCGATCCAATATGAAATATGATAAAAAACACGTCAAATTTTAGGAATTTTTGCAATTTGCACCTACTAGATAGAGTTTTTTTGGGGTCGGTCTGTACTAAAACTAGTTAAAATGAGTTCAGAGCTATAAATTGTGATAGAAAGGACTTAAAATATGGAACGGATTGCGAGATATAGCCATAAGTAAGTGAGTAATTTAATTCTCGGCTCCACTTTTTGAAGTCTATTTAAAAAATAAGTAGAGGTGACTTGACAAAATTGAGTATGAGGCATTGTTATACTCACCGAGCATTTTAAAAACAGTCGTCAAAATTCCTCTAAAATTTCGCACAGTGTAATAATCAAAATAATCTCTATTCAACTCAAAATTTGAACAATTAAAATGCTTATGCTTTAACTAAATAATATAGACCGGGATGGCACATAAGTCGAAATCGTCCGTTTCCACAGCATTTCTTCTCAATGATTTTATATCGAGACTATATACATTTATTCATATCTAGTAAAAACTAGATCCCATGATCTTTCGACTAATTTAAATTTTAGATGATTTTGTAGATCATTTCTCTGACATCTCCGAGAATCTAATTCAACAAGAAATACATACGACCATGATGGTCCGGGCCTTCTGTAGGGTTTCGGCTTTAACATCAAATTTCTATTATTTCCTTTCTTCAAGTTGGGACACTTTTTTAAATAAAGGATGAAGGCCCAACTTTTTTTTTTTTTTTGAAACTTTCCATTTTTTATTGAATCGTCCTTTAAATAGCAACTAACAATAAGTATACAAATCTTAATTCTAAATAAATCTTAGCTACTTATACTGCATATAAAGTATAAAGTAGTATTTCGATATGACGGGCCTGAATTCAAGAGATGGGCTGCTGATGGATTTGAGCCTCTCGGAGTGAGGGCGATGCGCACTTGACGCCCCCAACTCGGCAACATTGGATTGCTAAGCACACACGCTATCCACTGCGCCACGACAAAGGCTGTATGCCTGTCTTACTTTTTTGAAAAGAATTCCTTTTTTTTAGCTCTGCGTAGTTATTATAAATTTATGATACTAAGGCCCGATATTACAGTGCATACTTAAGGTCTCCTTAGCACTTAAGTAAAGCTTAAGTCTGCAATGCATTTTAACAGTACAAAATTTTAAGTGCTCCTTAAATAATTTTTCAAATTAATTTATTGAAGGAATTTCACTAATTTTACGAATTTTAAAAAAGTACAAACAATAAATTTAGGTTTTCAAAATGTTGCCTGCCGAAAACAGTTTTCGTGAATTTTGGATAACAATTGACTGTTAAACCGCTTGACACTTAAGGTGTTCTTAAGTCTTCAAGCTTCCTTAACTTAAGTTTACATTGTAATATCCGGCCAAAGCATACTATAAGAATGCTTTAGAAAAACTTTTCCCACTAGGGTTTATTTTACTACAACTAGGGTCTAATTACCTTTATTAATTTAAGCCTTTCACAATAGAAGTCGCAACAGTTTTCTAAGCTTAAGGCTTATGATTTTAAATTTATTATAGCTATGGGTAAGATCTTAACATTAAGGGCCGTTTGCTACTGTTCCGATTAAATTTTTTCGTTCCGAAAAACATCAAATTTTTATGACAATTTTGACATTTTGAGAGGATATCTTGAGGATATACTTTAACCGGTAATAGTAGCAAATGGGCCTAAGTTTTATAATTTCTTATGAGATCTGGCTTCGTAAACGGTGATGCCAAACTCAGTCCGTTTGTGGTCTATTTCATACCAATTACGCATATTAGAACCGAAAAAATATATTTTCAACCCTGTTTAGCAACCAATATTTTAAAATTAGTAAAGCTCAAAACCAGTCATGATGCATCTTGTAAACATTCTAATCATATTGAAAAAAATAATCACACAACCATAAAATATTTGAAAATATAATACATAAGCTAAAGTAAGGTAAATTTAGAGTGGCAAAAAAATTATCGTAATATTCAAATAAATTTATAATTTCTCTTAATTAAATTAAATTTTCGTAAAAAAAAATTTTTTTTAAACAGGAATAAACAAATTTCAATCACGGAATTTCCTTAAAAAAGAAAAGATTGAAAAAGATTTTTCATACAAAATTTCATTGATTAAATTTTTGGTCTTCTTAATTTGTTAGAATTTTTTTGAGGCAAATACATATTTAAGGGAAAACCTCTTCCATATTTTCAAAAGAAAAGCTTCGAACGAATTTTCATTTTCTCTTAGCTTGATTGAGCTTTTCACCATGTTTGCATTTATTTTCTCTTTACTCCTAAGACCGTTGGTAACTTCCATTCACTGCAGATGTCGCCTTATGGTGGAGCTTTTAAAAGCTTCTACTTAAAACGGTCTTTTAGCATTTTGGAAAAGTTATTTCAACTCAAATCTAAATTTTCTAATGTATGTAGTTCGTCCTACTTTAATATTTCCATGAGTCTATGGTAATGTCGTCATAGTCCAGGGATCTTTATTGTGAGTACAAAAAAAGGGAGTTTGGTAAGGTCTTTTAACGAATTTTACACAAAATTTTCACTATCAATCGAAAAGGGATTAAATCAGGCGATATTGTCAGTTCATATCCTGATACCTTTTTGTCACAGAATAATTTTTGCTGGAGGATAACATTTTTGTGGATTGAAATAGCGAAGAGTGCAGTAATTGATAGAGCTCCGTAAATGCTCATGGAGAAGGACTTGGGGTCTAAGAGTCAATTTTTTTTATTCTTCAGGCCCTTTTGAATATTGTGAAAGGTGCAAAAAAAGGTAAAAATTGATATACGAATCGGGGTCTATTTCAAGAAGTTCCTACTCCTTGAAGTAGGTACCTAATAGTACTACCTATAAAGTATGATCCAAAAAAGTCCATCCCTCTTTTCGGAGCTCTAGGCCACTGAAGCCGATCTGATATTTGTCTGTGTGTTCGATTGGTGCCCAGTCGGAAACTTTCTCATAAAGGACCAATTCATGAATTTTTTCACCAAGGATATCAAGAGGAAAATTTGAGTACTTCTCAATTGCAATGACAATGTCATCGAGAGGAAATTTTATTCATCGCAACTCCAATGGCATTGTCATCGATATAGGTATCGATCAGATAGAGTAGATCTACTCCGAATTCGATTACCAATTCGTGTCATGTACTCTTATGAGGGCCAATGCCGCTTGTGGGTAAATTTCATTAGAAAGTTGATGTGTTATATCAGGATGAGTCGCGGCTCTATGTCATGCTGAAATCATTGACTGTATCATCGGGACGTTTCCGGCTGGGTGGTGTGTCTTTAACAACTCATTGATGCAACATGCCTACGCCTCAGTAGACCAGTTAAGAGGTATTTTCTTGCCCCCAAACGATTGTGGTTAGCTCAACTGAATTCGAAGATGTGTAAGTTAAGATACCTAGACCCAATAGATGTTAGTCGAATGAATCGTTGAGGATAAACGCAATTAGACGCTTGTACAGATTGCAATCATATTAAAATGAGTCCAATTGAAATTCCACAGCTTGTTGTTGATATACACACAGTTGAGTAGAAGTCTCCAGGTTACTGTCAGTCGGCTCAATCAGTGAAACACGGTGTATTTAATTAATCAAACAACTGAAAGCACAAAACACTTTGTTGGAAAAAAGTTGAAATGTAAAAAAAATTTTTTAAATAAAAAGAACAAACTCGCAAGGGTACAAAGAGAGAGAGAAATCATACCCGGCATCGCTGCTTTACAAGGATAAAAGTGAGGAATTATTCATCCAAATTGATTTCAGTTTATTGAAGAATGATAGTGGCTCTTACTAAGCTACATTTTCCCAATTCCATAATGTCGATAATTTGGTCCTTCATTGGCAGTTGGTAAAAATTCCATGACATTTGGGTGTAAAAAAAAACTTGAGCTATTGCGTCTTGTTTATTAGTTTATAAGAACATCGGTCGGAAAATGAGTTTCAAACAAACCGAAGACCAAAAACTTATTCGAATTGAGTATAGCAAAGACATCATTGAAAATGGTCGAAAGGATCCAAACTTCTTGAAAACGATTGTGGATGGTTTGGAGGCGTGCTATTTTGAATTTGAGCCCGAAACAAAACAACAAAATGATGAATGGAGAACTTCGAATGCTAGGAAAGGCAGATTATCCAGAAAAAAAAAAAAACATAGTGCAACACTGATTACATATTATTTTCATGGTTCGGAACCATTTGCGTTGGGTTGAAAAATTCGGTGCATACCCAAAGGGTGATTTTGCGTTTTTTCTTCCGATTTTTGGTAAAAATTGTTCAACTTTGCACCGTCAAAACGGTATCAAGTATTACTCGGATGCAGTTCGTGTATATGAAGAAGTTGTTTAGTTATAATTTTTCTATATTTACATCAAAAAATTTTGAAAAAATATTTATTGGCTTGGGAGCTATAGGCGATCCAATATAAAATATGATAAAAAACACGTCAAATTTTAGGAATTTTTGCAATTTCACCTACTAGATATAGTTTTTTCGGGTCGGTTTGTACTAAAACTATTTAAAATGAGTTCAGAGCGATAAATTGTGATAGAAAGGAAATTAGAATATTGAACGGATTACGAGATATAGCCATAAGTAAGTGAGTAATTTAATTCTCGGCCCCACTTTTTGAAGTCTATTTAAAAAATAAGTAGAGGTGACTTGACAAAACTGAGTATGAGGCGTTGTTATACTCACCGAGCACTTTCAAAAACACTCGTCAAATTTTTGTTTACAAAAATGTGTCGCACTTTGTAAGCTGCATTTGACGTTGAAAGGAAAGCGGCACGAATCGACTGAGGCCGTGGGAAATGCGTCGACCGACGTCCTCAAAAACATTCCAACAAAGGACATGGAGAAGTGGTTTGACATTTTGTCGGCGTTTGCAAATTCGTGTATCGATGCAGAAGGCGATCACATTGATTATGAAAGAGATTTTTTTTTTTAAATATACCCGGGCATCAGATCCCTTTGATCTTGGACTCCGACTAGATAAAAAAAGATTTTTTTCGATTGTCAAAAATTAACATTTCGTATTAGAAATGCTTGGGCCCTAAGCACGAATTAATTTTAAAGTAATTAAAATTAAAAAAAAAAATATTCCATTATCACGGATGCACAACCGCAAAAATTCTCATTGAAAAATGTCATAGCAATGCAGAAAATCGAATTGGAAACCTTTTACACAAGCAGTAGCGACATTTTTTTTTTGTTTTTGTTTTTTTTTTTTGTTTTTGCTGCTGCCAAGTCAAATGATTGCGGATTTTTTTAGTGTAAAAAAGCATGTCTAAACGTGGCAGACACTCCACTCTCTATTGCGACTGGCGCCTTTTTGCGTGTGACAGAACTGTTCGTCTGACAGAGTCAATAAAAGAAAAAAATTGAAGTTGTTCACACACGGCCCTCCATTCGCTGGCTTTATTTGACAATTATGTCCGATCTAAAAGCTTTTTCCTGCAGATCGAGTTTTTTATTTTATTTATTTAATTTTTTTTTTGTTTTTTAAGCGAATAAAAGAGAAAAAGAATCGCGATTTTCAAATGTTTTCAACGCCCCAACCCACTTAAAATGCTCAAGCTGAAACGTTGACAGCAATGGCGTGGGCTTCAGCTTGGGAAAAGAACTAATTTGTCTGGATAATAGACGGATTCTCTATTCCGAATCAATTGCATTCGATTTCTAATGCGCACTAAAATATACAAAAAAAAAGTATTTTAAACATGAATGGGAATGAAATTGGAATCGAATGTCGTCTGGAAAATAGAGTGCGTCAGCAATTTGAAGTTGAATTACAATAAAACCACAATTTTATGGCTCATTAAAGAGAAACGAAACACCTGACATGGAGATTTCATGGTGATTGTTCATCGGAGACGAATAACAAGCAGAACGACTTGAAGTTGGGAGGCTTCTGTTGTGCTTTGACTGAAAGGACTCTCTGTCGGTGCAAGGGCATAGCAAGCAT
The DNA here is from genome assembly GCA_020466095.1 of Chlorops oryzae. Taxonomy (NCBI): domain Eukaryota; kingdom Metazoa; phylum Arthropoda; class Insecta; order Diptera; family Chloropidae; genus Chlorops; species Chlorops oryzae. Next base: position 112,716,358 of record CM035807.1, read on the forward strand.
CATGTCCACTGGATCCAGTCCACTTAGAGATTAAATCTGTGTAGATAACAAAGCACTCACAAAGAACGCACCACTTCTATATCCAAAAAGTTGATTTAAATTAGGAACAGTGTCAAAACTTCGGCGCTAGGGCTTTGGCTATGGCTAGTGCTTACCGGATATGATGAAAAAAAAAGGATATTTGTGAGAGACGAAGAATAATTAAACGCCAGAAACACTTCTCAGAAACAAACGGTGACTTATTGTTAATAAAACAACGAATATTGAAAATTTATTTTTAAATTTTACACTGAGAAAAATTTTTGCACAAAAAAGAAATCAAAAATTTTACATTTTTTTCAGTGTATTTCAGTTTTTGTAAAACCTTTTGAATGTTTTAAAAAAATACCTTGTTTTATTAACAATAAGTCACCGTTTGTTTTATCTTTTTATCTAATTATTTCTGGAGATATTAAATTTTTTAAAACATGCCGTATGAGTAATGTGTTTTGTATCATTTTCAAACATTTGTACTGGATATTAGTACTAGAGCATCTATGTGCACTTGTAATTTTTTGAATATCTCACTGTTGCGCCATTTATTTGAATGAAACTTTTTTTTAAATGAAAGCAAATACTTAGAGGTATTTTTTTTTTTAAATTTGTAGAGCGGCGTCAAACTGGGAATACACTGAAAAAAATTGTTAAAATTGTCTTTTTAGTTTTGTGGGAAAATTTTTCTCAGTGTAAAATTTTTTTAGCTTCCTTGTTTTATTATCTAACAGAATCTGTTTAGATCGTCTCTCTATCTCAATTGGTTGTTGAGATATAAATTTTGAAAAAAAAGCTTATTAAAAATTTTTCTCAGTGCAAAAATTAAAAAAAAAAATTTTTTTGATTTCCTGTTATATTAGCAATCGGCCAACGTTTGTTTCATCTATTTATCTTAATTAGTTTTTGAGATAAAAAATTTTATAAAAAAAGCTTATTAAAAATGTATTTTCAAGGATATTTCAAGGACCGTTCATAATAAAAATCTAAAAAGTAGTTCCCACAGTGTATTTAGATGGCACCTATCGAAAAATCAACAAAATTTAAAAATTCCTTTCATGATGCCGCATGCCTTTGCTTAACCCGCCACAGACCCTTTAGTTGGCCGATCGGATTTGGATGACTCATATAAAAAATAATTGAGTGATATCAAGGAAACAGACTTTGGCTTCTATTAGGATTGAGAGAATTAAAAGGAGAAACTATTTTCCTTCCTTTCACTGAACGAATTTCGGGAGCCGATAATTTTTTTTTTTTATGAAAATTTAATTAAAGCAGTACAAAATAAAACTGAGAATATCTTTCGAATTTGTTCTTACTAATTGAGTAATTTCGAGTTGAGAAAAAAATATTATTATTTTTTTTTTTTTTATAAAGACCGCATTTTTAATTTTCGACTCATACGCCGCGTAGTTGCGCTATGTGCTTAATTTGAGCGACGTTTTAAATTATGGCAACATCGAAAAAATGCAATAATTGCGAGCGTTTTTCCACGCTAACAAAAGTTTATACCGAAAACACGCACAATAGCTGGGAATAGATACAGTCGAGGCGAAAGTCAGATGATTGAGACAAAAGCAAAGACAAAAAAAAAAAGGAATAAATAATGTTGACGCGCGTAAAGAAACTGCCTACCTTAAGCCTTTTTTTTTTGTTTGGAGTTGATGATTTTCGCGCGTGCGACAAAACCAACAGCGATAAATTCATTAAATGTCAGCTTTCAGCACTTTTTTTGTTGCCCACAATGCGTTCGTTTTTGGCATCGCTTGGTATCATAGATCAAATCCGTCTTTTATAGTCGCAGCTCAAAGCCAAACCTATTACTCTGCGCTTTGCTCTTTTCGGCATTTTGAGGGGCCGAAAAAGTTTTAGCGCTTTCAATATCTCCGAACGTTGAAGGGTATTCACATCCGTCGTAAAAAGCCTAGTGAAATAAAACTAAGCACTTTGGAAATAGTGCAAGATAGGCTGAATGTATATAAGAACTAAAGGTATACGAGGAGTGCCAATGGGGATGAATAAAATTAAGATAAATGTTGGTGGATGAATGTTGATGAAGATAAAAAGAATAGTTATGGTAGTAGTGCTGTTCATGATGATGGTGATGAAGTTTTTCATGGTAATGATGATGATGATGTTCATGGTGATGATCATATTCATGATGATGATATTGATGATGGTAATGATGGAAATGATTATGATGATAATAATGATGTTTTTCGTGATTATTATTCTGATGATGATTATCTCCATGAATCTTGATGATTATGATGATGATGATCATTATCATGATGAAGATGATGATAATGATGATCATGATCATGATTATGTTCTTAATGATGGTGATGATGTCGATTATTATGATGATGATGATCATGATGATGATGATGATGATGATGATAGTGATAACGATGAAGATAATGATGGTGACTATGATGATGATGATGATTATGTTTATGATGATGATGGTGATGATGATGGTGATGCTGATGGTGATGATGATTATGATGATGATGGTGATGATGATGGTGACGATGATGGTGATGATGATGGTGATGATGATGGTGATGATGATGGTGATGATGATGGTGATGGTGATGATGATGGTGATGAAGATGATGGTGATGATGATGATGGTGATAATGATGATGGTGATAATGATGATGGTGATAATGATGATGGTGATAATGATAATGGTGATATTGATAATGGTGATAACGATGAAGATGGTAATGATAATGATGGTGATGATAGTGATAATCATGAAGATGATGATAATGATGAAGATTATGATGATGGTGGAGCTGATGATGATGATGTTGATGATGATGATAGTAATAATGATGAAGATGATGATGATGATTTTGATGATGATGTAGATGATGATGATCATCATAATGTTGATTATGATGATGATGATGATGGTGCTAATGACGATGAAGTTGTTCTTGATGATAAAGATGTTGATCATGATCATATTTATGATGATGTTAATGATGACTATGACCATGCTAATGATAGTTATGATGATGAATACACCCCTATTTATGATTAAGCATGTTCTTTTGTATATTTCAGTAAATGGAGATGTTAACTGTTAACTGTTAGAAAACAATCTTAAAAGAATCAAAAATGCCAGGCATCGAAATTGAAATCGTTTTAAGAAATTCCCTCGCGTGTTGAATCGCAAGAAGAAGAAGAAAAAAAAGCACGAGTCTGAAAAGGAAACTAAACTCATTATTTATTGATTTCAAATATTCGAATTTAGCATTGAGTTATGGCGATAGGCTCGAAAACGTCATCAATTTGTTTTGCCTGCCATAAATGTTACCGGCCGCAATGAGCAGTCTGAGCAATGAGCTGCTCAAATCGAGTGCAAGTCGCGCAAGCAATTTTATTAACATTTGAACGTGCAAATCACATGAAATTTTTTATTTTCCTTCGCATTGACTTTTCCACAAATCAAGCCATGGGGGTTGTGTTTTTATTTTTTAATTTAATTTTTTTCCGAATAAATTATTGTGTCAATATAGTGTAAGAGTTTTTCATATACCTGCTACTATCACTGTTCAGAAGTGCTCTCGTTTTGTTAGTTGATTCATTATTTTAAATGAAAGCTTCTTCGAGCAGAAAACAAAATGACAAATAGAATCGTTAAAAATATATCGAAAAATATTAAAATCCAAGCGTGCGTTGTGGGATACGAAAATATAAAAGGGAAAAAAATGTCGGAATGTCAACAAAAAAAAAATTCAATCAACCTTTTGGAAAAATATTATGTGTGACCAACGCGTGTGAGTTACTCCAAAGTTGTTGCAACAGTTGTTAACGTTGGACCGAGCAAAGAATAAAAATAAAAGCAAAAAATCAATCATAAAGAAACAAAGAAACACGCATTTGGGCTTGTGCTTAAATAAATAACAAGAACAAGACAGCCAGAAAAAGTAAAAACGCATTTCTGATTTTATTTCAAACAACAATCATCGAACGTAACGGAGCCGAGCAGAGGAGAGCAGAGCAGAGGAGAGCTGAGCAGAGGAGAGCCGAATAGTGCGAAGGGGAGTGGTCGAAAAAAGCAAAGAGAAGAGCGCGGTGCCGGTGCAGGTTATTAATCTTAGCTTGAATGGTCACGCGGGCTCGTTAACGAATTTACAACGCGCTCAGCTTCTAAAGCGAACGGAACTCCGATTCGGAAAGGAAAGAAAAGGAAGAAGTCAAAACGCGGACGATTCGAACGAATTTCAAGTGAAAACGCGAGTGTGAATTTTGTTTTTTTTTTGCCTTTTTTTGAAACGATCGTGCGAAAGTGAAAATTCAATCAAACAGTTTCCAAGCTACGCATTCCAAGCATCGATTAGGAGGATTTCGAGTTGATCAAGACTTTCTGCAGGTGAGAATATTTGATGGGCAGATTTTTGCTGAGGAATTTTTTTAGCTCAGGAATTCTTTAGCTCAGGAATTTCTTTAGCTCTTGACGTTCTCGAAGTTAATCATCGAATTCATCTCGAAGTGTTTCCACAGTAGAATCCAATTCTAAGTGCCTTCAAATGTGTAAAACTATAAGAAAGACACAAAAATGGGTTTAGTACCTATAATAGGGCCACAATTTTGGATGCTCCTCTTCAGAGATGCTTACATTGATGGATTACTGTATAACTAACAGAAATTCTAATCGGGGGCTTGACTCAATTATTTAAGTAGTAACTCATTAAATTGTTAAGTGTGACGAGCATGTCAAAATGCATTCGTTATAGCGGCAAATCTCTCTCACATCGGGCATAAAATTCTCTTCAGTAAATTTTTAGACAATGAGTTAATGAAGTCCAGTGAATGTTCAAAACGATCCTCTGAAAGATTTTTCACTTGTTGGTACCTGATTCATTCCCGATTCCATTTCCTAAAGCTACTTCCTATTAACCCTCTAATTCTCGGCTCTCTAGACGGACTTTTCTTCAAAAAAAATTACAAAAAAAGTAATAATAATAGGTCTGTTCCCGTACTCCACGAAACTGCCCAAAATTTTTTGAAAACTGTATGAAAATTGGGTAGTTTTGGGCATTTTCGTACAGTACGGAAACAGACCAAATAATTTCAGATGATTTTTCTCTACCCGTAAATTATCCTTATCTGAATATTTTTCATTAAAAATCAAAAAAAAATTTGGCATTAGAGGATTAATAGAAAGGCTTTTTTGTGTAGTTTTTTGCCAAAGATGCTTTGGGAAGAGATGTTTAATCTGCCTCAGTAGTTCTTTCTTTTCTGTTAAACGTCGCCTTTTGTTCAGAGAATCCATTAAATAAAGTTTAAAATATAAAAAGCCCCAAGAAGTATAATAAGATACTATTCGTCAGAAGCTTTCGCTTAAAGACTACCGCAAGCAGGGCTGGGGGCTTGTTTTGTTAGCAAAGCTGAGGTTCTTGAAAAAGTTCGATCATCATTTTGATCGCTGTTGTTTATTATAATGGATTTATATATATACTTATTATAGTATACCTTATAAAGGAATAGAAAAAAAAATTTGAAAGTGGCTACTGTGAAATAAAGTAAGAAAAAATTTGTTTGGCCCAATATATAAACAATTTTTCCTAATCATTACTCTTGAACTGATAAACTTTCCTACCAAATGTGAAATCTAAGCATCAGGGCCGTTTCTAGGATGCCCGCAGGCTGCAGCCTATGTAACCTATGCCTAAAAACGGCACTGCTAGGCATCACTGAGGCAACCTCCGTGGCGTAATTGGGTGGGATGTCGCTATTTAACAATGACAGAGGTCCTGGGTTCAACTCCCATCTAGCTCGCGCTTGAAAGTTTGTGTTAGGAAGCTGTCTTCCTTTATCCACGGTTTAGGATGAAAGTCCCCGTAATAAGTGCCCTTTATATACAGGGTGTTCCATACTCAATGGATCAAAAAAAAAAAAGGAGGTGATAGGGGGAACCCATACAAGCAAAAAATTGTATGGAAAGGGGGTTCCATCTTGCACTCGTAAGGAGGTAGAGGTGCGGAAAGGATTCGACTAAATTGGTGAGCATACTTTTAGGCGGATATGTAAAACTAAAACACAATTCAGAATTATTTTTAAATATTTCTTAGATTTTTTTCTTTGTTCTCATGCTGCCTAAAATTGTGCTCAATAAATTTGATTAAAATAACTTTTCTGGGAGTCAAAAATACAAATAATTATTTTCAAACCTTAGATTTGCATTGATTGTGAAACTTTTTTTTTGGCAACCATGGTATCAAATTTGAAGAGAAAAACTCAAAGTTTTCGAAAAGAGTAAAAAAAAGAGGCTCGATCGTATTTTCTTTTGAATTAAATCACTTTAAAAGCCAAAATTACACTTTTTTAGGCTTAGATGGTAGTACCAGAGAAAACGGAGTTGAATTATTTGAAATCGTAGTATGCAGTGTTAACGGAAAAACCGCCCCAAGCTTTTCATATCATATGTGATTTTGAATTTACGCCGTATGAGGAGCACCAGTGAAAAAACCAAAATATGTTTTTTGCATGTAACTCCTCAGGGGTGATTTGCCATACCTTGCCATACGATTTTTGGTCCGTCTGGACCCCACCATTCACCTCCTTTTTTTTGATCCATTGAGTATGGAACACCCTGTATAGTTATGTTATGTACGTGACTTATCATACACTCAACTGTAACAAACAACCCAACGAGGTTAAAGCCGCTTCCGTCGAAATGAATTGAAAATTTTGATGACCCACACTAATTTCATCTCGAAGATACTTGGAAGAAACAGAAAATTTTATTCCTTATAGAGAATAAATATATCGCTTAAGTTCAACAATAACAAATAATGACACGATTCACTTAAAAAATGCTCTTCAATAATTGAATTATTTATTAATGAAAGATATTTCCTCCTTCACTTACTGATGTTAAGTTTTTGTTTTCTTCTTCTTTCAGGTAAGCGAAATTCTCATTTACATTTTCTGTGTCTCGATTCGATATTCGAGTAAGAAGAGAACACTTCAAATACAAAATAATTCTCAGGGTAAGGTAAGCCGAAATACAAATATTAATATCAATATTCGTTATGTAAGCCAAACAGGCGAATTACCTAAAAATATGCACTGAACTTTTGAATAGTCTCTTGTATTGGCAGATTCTTAGTGGAAAAAATTCGCTGAATATGAAAGACGATAAAATATTGTTGCTATTTTTAATTCACTCAAACCCACGTTCGAATATAAGAAGACCCCAGTGTCGGTTTTTGTGGTGGCACAGTAAACACGACAAGTGGCAACCTGTTGCCTGCCTTTGGTGCATATATTTTCATGTGTTTGTGTGTGTGCGTGCATGTTAAAGAGTCGGAAAATAAGACTGGCCAAGAAGTCCGTTTTTTGAGAGAGAATTTTTCACAAAGTTTTTTTTTTCTTATTTTTGCCTTACATTAGTGTTGGTATTTTATCGTTTTAGTCCGGGGAATGTTAAAATACTGGGAAATTTGTTCTCCGTGAAGCTTTTTTCAAAATTGAAAAACTGCTGTGTAGTAAAAAAGTGCTAAAAAGCTTTCGGATTCCGTTGAGAAATGAGACTTTGGGGCCTTTATAAGTAGAATTACATACATACCTAGATGAAGCTTTTAAAGTTTTTTTTTTTTTCAATGCTATTTAAAAGTGGCAAAAGGAATTCCGACTTCAATTAAAATGAGACATTTATACCCAGCTCTAGCAGGCTATATTTCTTTTTGTAGATCTGGCAGTAGATCCAACTATGTCCAGCTGGTAAAGACATAGATACACTGAGCGAATTTTACCATGTTTTTCTTAAACGGGCGCATTGTTATTCACAGTCCTTTTGATTTTCGAGCAGAACAAAAATTTCAAAAAAAAATTGTTGAGTCAACAAAATTTTTTAATAATTTGAAAAGAAATATGTTTAATTAAATTCCTTTTCGTTCGGTATAATTCTCATTTGCTTTATAAAATGGGACATATAAGACATTTATTCATCTCAGAACTTTTTAAGCATTGCGAAAGCAGCCACACAACAATGGAGTGACAAAATCAGATGAAGTCCATCCGATGGCTATTTTTGGGGTTATGTTGAGCAGAGGTCTCTGTGTCCATTCGCTTTGAACGTTAATTAAATTTGTTTTGACATTTTTTTCTTTTATGGGTATTTTAGAAGATTTTTTTTTTCTTTTAAAAATTATCTTATCATTTCAATTACGTCCGTGGTTTGTTTAACAATTCAAACTTAAATCCATATTTGAAAATTATCATGTCAATTCAATCTGAAATATGGTTGATTCAAAAGGAAAAATCTTTATTTTTTCCAACAAGAAAAATTGTCAAATTAAAAATATTCCTTGTTGAAGCCGTTTTGAATGATTTTCCTTTTGATTTAAACAGTTTTCTGGTTGATTTTTTTCTCTGTGTATATACTCATATATTTTAGAACACTCTTGAGAGCTGAGTCAATTAAGACATTTCCATCTGTGTGTCTGCCCTCTGCTGTCGAATTTGCTCTAAAACGGCTGACCCAATGAAGTCAAAAATCGATACTTCGGCATATTGGATCCAGAACATGATCCTTAATAAAAATGGCCATGCTCACTAATGAAATAAATGTGAATAGCTAAATGTGTGCATATAACTCGAGAAACACAAAAAACTTTTCGTAAATCAGCCCGATTCTGAATATTCCCGGGGAATTTACATTTCTTGAGACAAAAATTCTCCTTTTTTAAATAGATAGGGAAAGGAAAATTATGGGTATGGGGCAAATAACCATTCCCCAAATTCATCAAATTTCTTCCCGCAAATATTTGAAAAAGAAGAAGTTTACTCTCGGGAAAAGTAAGTTCCCCGGGAATTAGTTCAAAATCGGGCTGAATATTTGGTATACTTTGGTGACAGACTGGGTGAGAAATGTTCCCGTTATCTTCTCACAGCCATGCCCACACCATTTGTCCATTAAAAATGTCTTATCTTAATTCTTATTACATATTATTGCGAACAGAAAGGCGTAGAAGCTTCAAATGCGAAACCCAGGTTGACCATAACATAATTATATCCAAAAGTTCAAAACGAAACGAAAAAGTTGTGCTTGTCAAAAATGCGCTCACTTCGTTGTTACTATGGGAAAATTGCTGGGTACGCATGTTCAATGCTTTGTACCTCCTAAACTAATAAAGAGCCCATTTTCAAACTTACATGATATATTCTTAACACCTGCAGCTAAAATTCGAAAAAATTTAAAAAAAATCAAAAAGGTCGAAGTTGTTGTAATTGTGCTTTAACCATTTCACCACCAGTGCTACACTGAAAAAAAATTTTTTTTTTTTTTTTTTCTTGCATCCTTGAATAGCTCAATAAATTTTCTTTAGAAACCGTTACTATTTGTTTTTTGAAAAAAATTTTTTTTATTCGAAACATTGCATGCAAAAAAAGCTTATTTTTCATTTCATCAATTTTTACAGGCCCTATATATCGAAAACTAACGGTGATATATCAAAAAATTTTGCCCATTAACTCACACTCTATAGAGGTACAACTGATCCAAATATGAACGATTTTCAGAACATGACCCTTTTTTCGCTGCACGCTTCACGTGAAATTTAACATATATCGAAATTGGGCTGGAAAGACTTTATGCCGGCACATTTAAAAACGCAAGAAGAAAAAAAGTTCTCTATTAGAAAAGTGTAAACTACTGAAAAGCGTGCTCAATTTTCATTTCCCAGCTCCGTCAGCTTTCGCACTTTATTGCCTGACTTTACTGTACGTTGAAAGCTTTTTTTCTTTTCAAGCTCCAAAGCAATGCGCGGTGATAAAACTTTCAGCATTTCCCACTATTTCAAAAATACATTGGGAAAAACTTAACAGCGATTGTGATAACATTTTGTTGATAAACAAAAATTACAAGCAACCGTTACATGTGATAAGACAACCATATGTTAAAATTTGAATTCTTTGAAACCGAAACCCGTGATCGCTCGCTCGCTCGCTTTGCATTTCAAACGAGATTTTTAAATGCTTGAAATTTTATTTTATTTTATCTCTTTTTTTATTTATTTTTTTTTGGTTTCCAGTTTCGAAAATAGAAAGAAAAAAACCGCAAAATCCAAAACTTATGTTCTTATCAAAGGCTTCGAAATAATATTTACATGTATTTAATCCTGCACACGCGCCGTTCTGCCCTCTCGCACATGTTGTTGTTTACTTCGCTCGCTCGCTCTCTCGCTCGCTCTTTTTCCGTGCGCCAAAAAATTACATCTCCGAAATGTGAATAAAAATTCCATTTTCTTTTGCTCAATTTTTTGCAATTTCATCTCAAAAAGTCGAAATTCTCGTTTCAAAACAAATCCATGCGTACGAATATTTTGAAAAAAATTTCAAAAACACCTTATAACATCGCCATATGTGCTGCGAGTATCTTTCAAGCTTAACGCTTGATTGGCAATCGTGTTCTCCTTCGGCTGGCTTTGCTGCCTTTACACAGTGACAACACAACACAACACAACGCAGCACAGAAATCAGAAAGCGCGCCTGCCGCTACTGAAATCCAGTTTATCCCAAGAAGGCAGCATGTGCGGACGTACCTCTGCCGATCAACGTCGTCGTCGTTGAGTCTCGTCTTGGTCTCGTGGTTCGTGATTCTTGATTCGTGCTTTATGCTTCGTACCATATCATCTTCAATGTTTTGCATTCGATAATTGACTCTGCGACGGCCTAAAGAGCCTCGCAAGCGCGATCGTGTCGAAAGTTTTTTCCGGCCAAAGGAAAAAAGATACAATTTCCCGCGCGTGTCGAGTGCTTTTCCAAATTATAAACACATGCTGCAATTTTCCAACGTGACGCGGTTCTCTTTTTATTCATCAATTTGAATAGAATTTCAGTTAAACGTTCGCGATGAATATTTAATTAAAATCAAACAAGACAAAAAATAACCAACGTCGGGAAAGATTTTATTACACATTATTATCTAATAAACGAAATTATCTGTCGTATATCGGGGAAAAAAAACTATCAAAACATAACCGAATAAGTGTAATTAATTCTGTTCAAAACAAAAAAAAAAAATGAAACAAAAATAGAAAGAAAACATAATTAAAATCGCACCTTTTTTTATATTATCAACCAACCATCCCTAATTTTCTATTCACGTTTTGAGGAATATTTTTCCTCTTTAATATATTTTTTTTTATTTATTTGTTTTTCTTCTTTTTTTTTTTTGTTTGATCTTCAATGTTCCTCATTAGAAAATGTTCAGCCGAAACCCGCCTCGATTAGATTTTTGTCCAAATATTTATTTTCAATTTTATTTATCTTTTTTTTTGTTGAGCCCAATTTTTATCTCTTTGCATTGTCACACCCCAACAGAACACTCATTTAAATAGAGAGAAAAAAAAAAAACACAAAAAATGGTGCATAAAATCACCTTTTCCGCAGTACTTTAAGCGATCGATTCATTTCGGCACTCGAGAAAACAGAAAATAATCCCACATGTGAATAAGGCAAAGCCATTTGTAAGAAATTGTTTGATGCCTTTGGGTCATTTATCAAAGCTGCCAGCACCCATGCGACCTAAAAATCGATCAATTTAGTTTTTGATTCAAATTCGATTGGAATGGAATTCGTTTGACGGCGAAAAAGTTTGTTTTCAATAAAAGAAAAATAAAAGAAAATTTGAAGATTACGGAAAATGCGATTGTTTAATGGTCCGTCCCAACACTCAAAGATAGATTACTATCATCAAATGAAGTTTGTTTTGCCCATAAAAATGTGCTTAAATCAAAACTGCTTTCAAGATCATCCTGAAAAGAGGGAAGAATCAGACGAGTTATCTCTTAAGATTATGAAGTGGGAGCCCCCGTCAAAGAGTCTCTCAGAATTTTCAATTCAAAAAATCTTAAGAAAAATATTTGAAAAAATTGTGAGACATTTAATCCTATTCTAAATGAATTTTTCCCCTAGAAATTTTTCTTCGCGGAAAAAATAAGTATTCTTAGCGTCAAGAAAAGGAAAGAATTTTGCTTAAAAATGTTCGAAATTCTTGCGCTCCTTATATTCCCTTCCTAGTGTGTTTCTATTGGGAGAATTTTTTTTTTCAAATCCGCACGGAACAATGTGATTGTGAAATTTATCGAAGGACAGAGGTTGAAGTGGATAGGTCATGTAATATGAATGAAACAAGATGGTGCGCAAAAAACTTTTAAATCTAGATTATAAACCACAAACAAATAAGGAACAAAGTTCGCCCACCAAGCGATTTGTGGATAATATTGAAGATGATTGAAGATATTAAAGCGATGAGAATAAAAAATTCGAAAAATTCAATAAAATATAGAAAGGAATCCAGGAAGATGATGACTTACGGAGGAATGCTTTTAAAGACGAATATTCAAATATGTTGTGTTGAAGCGTCTTAAAAACTAATCACTCTAATGATTCACATTTAAAAAAAACCATTATTCCAAATGAGGGTTCGAAAAGCAATCGTTTCTCAGAAGAAAAAAATACCCTTCATCGCTGATCTCTGACTGTTTTTGAGAGCCAAATTTGATGGTGACCCATAGTCTTAGCGTTTTTTGTGATTGATTATTGGCCTTCAATTACTTTTCCTAGCTTAGGGAAGTCTTCCCCAAAATTAAGATAAATTTGTGTTCGTTAGGAGGGACTAAGGCCCGTTTGCTACTGTTCTGATTAAAATTTTCTTTCCGAAAAACAATAAAATTTGTATGAAAATGTTGACATTTTGAGAGGATATCCTGACGATAAACTTTATCTCGAACAGTAGCAAATGGTCCTTAGACGAGAAAAGTTTTCAGGGAAATTTTAGGGGAGCACGTCTTTGTTTTTTAGAAGCTTTGAAAATCAAATTTAACCGAATTTTTGCTCTTGTTTTGAGGCATTTATGGGATTTATTTCCTGCCTTTTGTTCTTCCTTAAATCAAAGTAAATTTCCGAAAAAGAATGTTATGACTTCCTACTTCAAAAAAAAAATAAAATAATAAATAAATAAATAAATAAAAAATAAAAAAATAATTGAAAAATAAAAAATAAATACTAAAAAGCCAAAGAATCACAAAAGCTCCAGAGAACTCTTCAATTCCAGCTCCTTATCTCTCATGATTCTGTATATAGGTACCCTGTAGGAATTTGAACTAGGTGTCGTACTAGTACTTAACTAGTGCAAAAGCCACCAATACTAGTTCTTTTCTATACCCTGTCCATATAAAATTTCTGTCGAAAATCAGTATAACATCTGTACAGAAAAAACACTAGTACAGTATGCACCAGAATTATTTCTAGTACTTTTCGATCCAATTAGGTAAATTTGTACCAGTTAAAGAAATCGTGATGTTTACGGAAAAAAGTTAAAAATCGTGGTTTAATTTCTTTTTCATACAAAATGGAAATAAATAATTTATAATTATAAATTTTTATTGCTATAATAAAAGAAAACCATTCGGTTGTGATATTTATTATCAATTTATAACGTCTCAATGAATAGAATGCAATTATTCCACTGGATCACTAGTATAGTTATGGTGCAATACTTACCCAAAACATTGCACTAGTTTCTTTCTTAAAGTACTAGGGTCATTATATGGACCCCTCCATACGATTTTTTAGGCAAATTGCTTAACAGCTTTCTACAGGGTACAGCCGACATAAGTCTTTCGTATGTAAAAGTCTTTTCATTGAAATAGAAACAAAAAAACTTCTCAGGCTTCCTCCTGGCCATCTATTCCTCTCAGCTCGGATTAAAAAATCACACAAAAAAGCACATAAAATTTTTATTTCAATTTTATTTAAATACTTTGTATTTTGAATTCGTCGTTTCGCTGTTTGAGTCAAGAAAATATTTCTGTTTCGAAAAATCACTTATAATCATGTTTTTTTTTTTTTATTAATTTTTCTGTTTCCAATTCAATTATCAAGAAATTCGAGAAGGCTAGAAAAACGAGAAAATAATCGCCTAATTGATTATAAAGAGCTTTCATAACTAGTTGCATGCACGCTTTAGAAGCCACACCGATAGCCCATTATCGAAGCCAAAAAGACCAGAATGCTAATTTGTGATCGAATTATTCTTGCGTGCGTAATTATTTATTATTTTTTTTTTTTTTTATAAACAGGTGTCATGGATCTTATAAATATTTATTTTCAACAGATTTTCAGAAGAAAAAAAAATTATTATTTTTTTAAATTTATTTTAATTCCGAAGTCGAAGTCAAAGCGAAGATAAAATGCAATTTTTATCGAAAGTAAAAACATTAATAAGTCCCCAAAACGAATGAAGACATTATAAGTAAAATAAACAATTCTCCATTGTAGGAAGAAAAAACAAAATTGCTAAATTTAAAGGTAAACAGATTTTCTCCATCGTTTTCGTATAAACGTCACACGCAAGAATCGCAAGAGTCTCGCATGCTCCTGTTTTTTTTTTAATTTTTTTTATATATTTTTAATTTTTTGTTTACACAAAATGTGAGTACGCGATATCGCAGGCGGATGCAAAAGCAAGACAGGCACCAAGAGTAAAATAATTAATTTAATTCATGGAGAAATAATTGCGGCCTAAGAATTATATCCTAAAGAAATACAATCGACGGAAAAGCTAAATGGCAAAATCATCAATCCGCATTGCTCATTTCAGATTCCTCGTTTCCCCCCATTATTTATCGAAATAATATAGAATTCGAAATAAAAGACGCAATGAAATGAAAATTTAAAAAACCGACTGTGAAATTCACGCTCAATCAGCCATGAAAAAATGACGTCAAATTATATTGCGATTTAAAATGCAATGGAGCATCATCGCCGCATTGTACTGATTTAATAATAAACGAATTTTTCATAATGAAACATGAAAACCGATGGCGCATAACTGGAATTCCATTACCTACATTTCAACTTCAAAATGATCAGCCAATAAATATTCAATACGGACGACTCGTTTTGGTTAATTTTAATATGCTCAATTATGTTTATAGGCCCACTCTTAATTGAGCCGATTTAATAATAGCAGCTGTTTATTGATTTTTTCTGGAGAAAATCCGAAGCATTCCAATTCAATTCGGAATTGTCTCAACAGTAGTTCTACAGTTCAAGCTATAAAAATTTTTGTCATTTAAAAAAAGATATTTTTGACGTCATTTTGCTTGCTCTTTCAACTCTTCCGATGCCCTCCGAAAAATAAAAAAATTAATAAGTAAAAATGAAATAAAAAGGTATAGGGTAAATTTCATTAGAAACCATTCCAACCCGTGACAGCCATTATGATCACAAAATGCGTAATATCAGTGCTTAATTTCAAAGATCTACAGACACTTCTTGGGTATGGCACAGTTAAAATGGAAAACTTGCCTGCCTGCAGAGTCTCAAAATTAATATGGCCTGAATTCAACATGCGTAGAACAAAGCACTTGCTCTCCCATAGTAGAAGGGACATCTTCAGACTTACCGAAGTCTGTACTGGGCACTGGCCTATAAGGGTGCACGCAGCCAAACTTGGGCTAGTGCATAACAGACACTGCAGAAGTTGCAATAACCCTTATGAGAAGGAAACTATTGAACATTTCTTATGTTACTGCCCAGTACTAGCTAGGAAAAGGCAGCGAACCCTAGGGGCCGCCTTTATAGCAGATCTAAGTTCCATTTCTAACACCGAATTGGGGAATTTACTTTTGTTCCTCAATCTCACTCGGTGGATCTGATATCCCTAGAGTTTAGCAACCGGTTTTCTGTTCAATAGTGGATCAAAACGGCATTCTCATGCTAATTGAAGCCTGTTTTCAAACAGTATTATTTTTAAACAGGCACCACTTCTACCTACCTACCATCAAAATTTAAAACCCTTGGAAATCACGTCCTTTTTTTTTTGTCAAATAATTATGAGTTAAAAGGTGAGAGAAGAGAGACATTAAAAAAAATACTGATTACAACTAGTCTAGTTTGGGGCTAGTTCCAAACTGGTCCAAAAAGGACTAGTTGTAATAAGTTTTTTTCGAATTTTTCACATATTCTATATAAAATTTTTCATCGAAATCGGACCTCATGAATTTTTCGGACTTTTTGGGTTTTTGGTCCAAAACTCTCTAAACTTCTTCTTGCCCCCCCCAAATTTTTTTTCGTTTAATGTGTTATAGTTGCTCAATATACCACTGTGGCAAATATAAGAGCTACCAAAGCAATCTTTTCTCTGGCTACGCCCTTGCCCAGATTCCTGCATTTAAAAGACAGGTTCTCCAGGCTGCCATGATCGAACGATAATATGTAGTACGAAACATAAAAGGACATGTAAACAAAAAAAAATCGAGCTCCCTTATAGAAGCCAATTTATCTGCATACATAATTTAAAAAAAAAAATAAAAAAAAATTTTTTTTAATTAAAAAAAATATAAAAAAAATTTAAAAAAAATTAAAAAAAAATTTTTTTTCTTAAATTTAAAAAATTTTAAAAAATTTAAAAAAAATTTAAAAAAAATTTTAAAAAAATTTAAAAAAAATGAATTAAAGACGTTGACCCATTTTTATTCCACTGAATTGCATGAGAAAATGCGTTTAAGCGATCATGAATAAAATAGCATCACAGACGACGACTGACGCGACTACCTTGGTTACTTGAAAGGCTACCACGAACCTGTTTTACGCACGCGTCGCATGCTTTGCGCACTTCAATCCGCCGCAATCCACCGCACTCCACTTGGCTAATTGCAAAGTTGGTAACTGGAAAAAAATAACAAAAAATTTCATCGACAAAATCTTACACGATTAAAAATGTGCGAAGAAAAAAAATATGGAGAGGGAATTTACTGATTTTGTTGACAGGCAACAAGACACACAACAAAACGTTTCGGATGTTCGTTGAAACGTACCAACATGATGCTTCATTAAAGCAATACAGATTGTCATCTTCAGTGGGAATTAATGAGTGCCTGTCCTGTCCTGCCCTGCCTTGCCTTGCCTTGCCTCTACCCTACCTTGCTTCGCTTGCAGCAGACAAGCTTGAATGGGAAAGTGCGCTTCATTGACGATTTTTGATGCTCGAGGCAAAAATGACATGGCAACACTTTCATGAACTTATCACAAGCCATTCCATTCTTTCAATCGACTATCATGATGATGATGATGATGGTGATGATGATGTTGATGATGTTGCAGCCCTTTTGAATTAACTTTGCTAAATTGTTGGCAGTCATCAGTGGCTTCTGGCGTTAATTGCCCATTTCGGTTTTTGTGTGTGCGATTTTTTTTTTCTTGCCCATTAATAATGATAAGGCCAAATATCGTCTGTAATGTTTTCGTAAATCAGAAAATTTCATAATTTTTCCGATCGATGATTTTAAATTTGAAAGTCACGAATCGCACAGAATCTTTTTGAATTATTTTCCACCTCAAAATTAGCACATTTTTTAAATAATTCATTCAATCGGTTCGAATTAATTTGATCGCGAATTTTGTTGAATATGAAAAAATTTCCATTTTTTTTCTCAATTTTTTTTTCACACTCTCCATTCAAAGGAAGTGTCACACAAAAAATAAGTGAGGTAGAGCAGTGTTAAAGAGAAGTGAAAACGTCAACACAAAACCAAAAAGATAAAAAAAAAAAACACTAAAAGCAAAACAAATTAATTCAGTAGACGGGAAACCAACCGCTTCTCTGTGTATCTAAAAACGAACGCATTTTCTTTTATTTATATTTTTATTTTTTTTGTTTTTTTTTTGTGTATTTTGTTTTCTATTTCCATGTGTATTTAATGTATCCGCATGTTAAAAGAGACAAGAAACAGAGTTCTTCTTTTGCATTGAAGAAAATATCTGATAATCGGTGGAAAAAAAGCGACGCTTGGACATGGACCATGAAAGCCTTTTGCATAATATAAATAATTCGAAATACAAGCGCTAATAAATCAAAAAAAAAAAAATAAATATATACAGGGTGTTGCCGTTTGTGATGGTCAACCGGTCAAGAGCTGACTAACAAAAAATCGTATGGCAGGGGCGGGCCCAAAATGCACCCCTGAGGAGTTATAAGGGAAAGAAAGAAATTTGCAGTTTTTTTCAGAAAAAAAATTTGTCACGCCTCAACGTTTGTATCCAAGATAAAAATTTTAATGCAGTTCGACAGAGAATTGTCAGACCTTTTTAGGCGTATAAAATAGTCTTACACTTTATTGCAGCTTCAAGGGTATTTGAGCTTTCAAAGTAAAAATTTTAAAATAAAAAAAAATTTTTTTGACTTTGAGAGCCATTTTGGTATGAAAAGTGTCTTATTAACACCCAAATTTTTTATTTTATTCAAAATGCTGGATCGATTTTCTTTAATTTGGTACTCCATATGTCTAATAAATTTTTTGAAAATAAGATGAGAAAATTAAATATGTTAGTTCTCACCCCCTCTATCAGCTCCCGACCGGTTGAAAATCACAAACGGAACACCCTGTATATAATTATTTATTTATGTTTAAGAATTTTTAAGCGCTCGGAAAAAATATGACGAAATAAAATTTCAATGACATGTGATTTAAAATTAGTCAAAACAGAGAATTTCTTTAAAATTTGATTTAAAAAATGGAACCAAAAATTCAAAAAAAAAATTTTTTTTTTTGTTATGCTTCGCTTTGACTTGATGACTCAATTATCATTATTATTATTACAACACTGTGCGCCAAGATTGTTTTGGGCTAATTAACAACCCCGTAGGAAATGCATAACTGGATGATTTTTTGGCATTTTTGAACCATTGCTGAACTTATACCCTAAACATGCATACCATTCGAGCGTGCATAAAAGAGAGAAGAGCTACCTTCTCAGACCAAAAGCTTCCCAGACCAGACCCAGACCAAAAAATAGCACAATCTGGGTTGATTTTTATGGGGCCCAATAACTGTTGAGGACTTTCAAAATCGACCCATATTGTCAAAAAAATATCGGGGAACAATAAAATTGGGACAAAAATCTTTCAAGAAGATCACACTTGTCAGCATCAGAGTTCCAAAAATTGCAATCACATCTTTCGGCGTATTGATTGCGTCCAAAAATCGGTGCATTGCCCAAGCACTGGAATCCCATCCTAACATAATATGGGTATTCATTCAGACCTTGAACTTAGTGAACTTTGAGAACTTTTTAAACAGCCGTCAAAGCTTCCATGTATTTTGACAGTTAAAGCAAAGAAGTTCTCAGAGTTCACTCCTTCGAAGGTTCGAATGAATTCCCATAATGATCTATAAATTCTTCCACTTGAACTTCATGAAAACTTTTTAGTGCCAAGCTTTTGTTTCTGGCTAACATCCCCATAGGAAATGTATCATTAGTAGGTCTTTGAGCACTTCGTCACACTCTTTTTTTGCTTTACTTAGGGAAAATAAATAGTTTGAATAAAAATTCTCGTTGAACTAAAACAAGCTTCTTCTTCAAACCGAAATTGGAAGAGATCCTAAATTCAATTTTGTCAGAATATTTAAGTAGTTTGTGGGAACCTTTCAGGAATATTGATTCTCCATTGCTTACACTACTAAATTTTAGCTTTTTATCCTTTTCCCTTTCATTTCAATTTCTATAAAGTTCTCAAAAACATCTCTCGGATCCAATAAAGTTTAAATTAAATATTGAGCTTAAAGTTTTCTCCTATCCCTTCCACTCTTTTGCAGTAGGCTATGATAACCTATTAAGCATTAGAAGTTGAGCTGTAAATCCTTTAGCAAAATTCAAGTCACATTCTCTCAAATGTACATAATTGAAAAGCTCATTCAAAATGTAAAATTGAATAAAAAATCTTTTTTGAACCCTCATCATCATCGATATTTACTCAAAAGCCCTTACGGGCCACAGGGTCACTCTTGCTCTATTCTCAATGGACGCATTTACATACATTCCCGACACAAGAAAACAAATAAAAGCAGACGCCAACACCTCAAACCTGATTCGAAAAATAACATGATCTTATTATTTTCGGGAAAACTTTTCAATATTCGAACTCAACTTGAAATTTGAAGAAAAATTTTTTGGCCTTCTGCTTTTTCAGTTTTAATAATTCACTTAACATTTTTAAAGGTACAAAGTTTATTTAAAATCATTTGATGAATCTTATGTACTGGGTTTTTGACCTTTAGATGATTGATTAAACTAAAACAAGTAAGAAAGCTAAAGTCGGTCAAGCCCGACTTTGAAATACCCAGCGTCCCGACATTATGAGCGCACTATGTTTTGCTTCTCTATTTGTGGGCGTGGCAGTGGGAGGGCAACATAAATTATTTCCCTACACCTTTCATTCGCCTTGGTGAACCTATGTTGCGAATTTGAAGCTTCTACGTCTTTTACTTCGGAAGTTACGAAAAATCTTCATTTGTGGGCGTGGCAGTGGGCGGGCCGCATACAATTTTTTCTTACACCTTTCATTCGCCTTGGTGAACCTATGTTGCGAATTTGAAGCTTCTACGCCTTTTACTTCGGAAGTTAAGAAAAATCTTTATTTTTGGGCGTGGCAGTGGGCGGGACACAACAAATTTTTTCCTACACCTTTCGTTCGCCTTGGTGAACCTATGTTGCGAATTCGAAGCTTCTACGCCTTTTACTTCGGAAGTAACGAAAAATCTTCATTTGTGGGCGTGGCAGTGGGCGGTCCATAAAAAAAATTTTCCTACATCTTTCATTCGGATTGGTGAACCTATGTTGCGAATTTGAAGCTTCTACGCCTTTTACTTCGGAAGTTATGAAAATTCTCTATTTGTGGGCGTGGCAGTGGGCGGGCTACATAAATTTTTGTTCCTACACCTTTCATTTGCCTTGGTCAACCTATGCTGCGAATTTGAAGCTTCTACGCCTTTTACTTCACAAGTTACGATAAGCCCTTATTTTTGGGCTTATTTGTGGGCGTGGCTCACGGAGGGCGGCGTCCATTTTTTTCCAGGCTATGTCCCTTTTTGTAGTTTACCAGTACACCAAATATCAATGGAATGTGTTGAGTGGTTCGCAAGTTACAAGCATTTTACTGAAAACACATTATATTCATTTGTGGGCGTGGCAGTGGGCGGATGTCTCCCATTTTTACTTAGGATCATACTCGGATCCCGATATACCTGTGTGCCAAATTTCGACTTGATTGGTCCAGCCGTTTCGGAGGAGATCCGACCACGGACGGACGGACAGACGGACAGACGGACAGACGGACGGACGGACGGACGGACGACGGACGGACGGACAGACGGACAGACGGACATGTCTAAATCGATTCAGTTTTTGATCCTGATCATTTCTATATATATATGTCTATATCTCCGGAGCTTAATTCTCCCTGTTACAAGATTTGCACAAAACTAATATACCCCGCTTACGCTGGGTATAAAAAGCACATTTCAAATCGAAAAAATATTTTTTGAAGTTAGTTTACTCTCTTTAATTAAGTCAAAATGCAAACAATCATTAGCTTATCTCTGCATGACAACACGCAATGGCAGCAAACAAATGCATAGGTTGGTGTATAGGGTTCAATCAACAATGTTTATTTCTCTGTGTGTCCCCACTGCAAGGGCAACGTTTATCCTGATTTAAAATTGAAATTGAAAATATGTGGAATGAATTTTTCGGATTTTTCCAATTTTCCATTTAAATTTCGGATAATCTCTTTGAATTGATTTGCTGTGCAAAATATCAATGCTTAAAATTCTATTAAAAATTCCAGGGAAAATAAATAAATTGCAACTGATTTAAGCTTTAAAGATTGATGGGGGGCAAACAGATGAATATTTTGAACTATTTAAATCATCTCTTAATGATCCAATGTATCCGATTTCCCTCGAATTTAGTTTCCTTGCAAGTCTGAAATTTCCAATTTATCGAAAGCACATGCTGTGCAAAATTATTTGACTATCGCAACGCAACATATTCACCAAACTTAAATTCATACAATTCTCCTCCTCCGTAGATTATTGAACACTTTAAACTTTAAATTTTAAGCCTTTTGCTTTTGGGGGAAAATTGAATAAAAATTTCAATCTAACAACTCAAATCATAAAATTGCATACCTAGACTGCGACTGCGATTCAAAATGAGATAACACAGCCTCTTTCAGCCCTAAAAAATTTAAAGAGTCTTATCGTAAAACAATCATCCACTTCAATTGGCATTGCACATTTGCCCTACTCCTTCACCAAATTTGTCGAAGATTTTGAACAGGTTTGAACATAATCGAAGAGTATCATTTTATGCAAAGATTCTCACCTCAGTGGCATTTACATATTCCAAAATAATATTTACCAAAGCAAAGCTCGCGCCATTTTCCGACAAGTTTTGACACCACAAGTCAATTCTAGGAAAAAAAAAATAAAAAATCAAAACAGAAACTGTGTGAACAAAATTTCCCTTGAAGCAAATTTTTGGAACCAATTTTCAATGCAAACGAAATGGAATTCAAATTCAGCTCGAAAAAAAATGAAAAACGAAAACAAAATTATCATGAAAATATAGTTTCACCTAATGACTTCTTAAACTCCATTGAGCATGCGAAAGTCAACTTAAATCGAAATTTGTTTGCATTATTTTTCTAGATAATAATTTTTCTACATAATAATGATAAACTATAAAAAGCTCATTACCCTATAAATGTGAGTAATGAAGCGAAAAAGTCGTCGTCGTCGTTGTCGTCGGCGGCTAACATATCTCAATGGAATTTAATAAGGCACATATATTTTTTTTTTTTGCATTTAAATTTGAAGTAAATAAATGTATGTATATGTAGTTCCTTCTCAATTGCTTCGCTCATTTTTCATTTCATTATAGCGCGCATCAAAACTATCATTTCACATGCCATAAAAGTTGAGAGGAATTTTCTTTCTTCCTTGAATTCCTTTTATTTTTTTTTGTTTCTCTCTTAAACCATGTGTCGACACTCGGGGTTACAAATGAATAAAGGTTCCACTTAGTAGGCCTTCTCTGATGGTATCCCCGGACTCTTGACTGTCGCCATAAAGTTGCTAATTTTTTTCAAACATATTTAAGCGAAGGATAAAGTGTTATGTTGCCACACTCCGCAACATATTCATCTTAAGCGCTCTATTGTGTCTCATTTCAGACGTGGTGTGTACTACATGATGATGTAATTGAGCAAATAAATTTTAACCCAGCAAGGAGACGGAGGCGGGATCGGGGGGCTCCAACGAAAGGGAACAGGTTGATAAAGGAAGAGCAAAAGTAAAAGCAAATGAAATAAATGGCTTTTGTTTTTATGCAAATATGTGATGAAGTGAATTCGTTTCACAGGCAAATTATCATACATACATATGTATGTCTGTATATATGAATGTTTATATGAATGTATGAATGAATGAATGAGTACGGTTTTTTATTTTTTTTTTCTTTATTCTCTTCTGTGACAACATGATGATAATTGCCATAAAATAGACATGAGAATGAGAATTTTTTCAATTTTTTCTCCATGCATATGGGATGATGTTAAGCATAAGCTTTCGGCTTTTAATATTTTTTTTTTATATTTTACATTACACTTCAGTTGATCTCAATCGATTACTTATTCAGGAAGTAAATTTCGCTTCAATAGATAAAAAAAGAACAAGAACAATGAAGTTAATCCTTTAATCTCTGGAATGGAGGAAATAGAAACGATATGATAGGGATGTCGTCCAATATTATGCCTTAAAACAGGAACGTTTTCAATGAGCTCGTTTAAATAAATTAAATAAATAATAATAATAATAATAAATAAATAAAATAAAAATATTTTATATTCCGTCTTCTCTGCTTCAAAAAATATATGAACTTAGTTATATCCTTGAAGGGAACTTTCATAAATCGAAAAAAATAAAAACTTGTCCTTTAGTTACTAATTCTCTTCGCTTTCTACAAACATGAATCCAAAACGTGATAAAAATTTGTGTGCGCTCCTTTGTACAGAATATTTGTTCAGTTGATTTTTCTCGACAAGCATTGTTTGTGTCTTGTTTTCCCTCCTATGACCTCTCTCTGATTGCCCGTCTGCCTTCCAACATTCGAGCATTCATACATTCACAGTCGTTAGTCGACTTAGCAGTCACTCTTTGCTGCGAACGACTAATTTACCCTTAGGAAATTGTGATTTTTCCTCCATCCATACACGAAAAACTAATACATGAGAAAAACACCATGCCATTTGCCTTATTAAAATCTAATTTGTATTATTATTATGTAGAGGTACATATGTATGTGTGTACGGCCGAATCGCCTCAGTAATCAGGCGTGTTTTATTACGATAGAAATAAAAGGCAGCAGTTTGATTTCGAGCATGATTAGTCTTCAATAAAATAGGAAAAAAAATATATATTTATATAAGTTTTCTCTCTTTCTGTAATCAATTAACTAATTCGGTACACTGCGCGTATACGTAATTACGTGCCAAAGGATGAAATATCATCACTCATACGTCATGTCGTCCCTAAAATATTTAAGCTAATTTATGTGATGAAAACTCGGCTGGCGAACGAGTTAGCATAGGGTTTTTTGTTTCTTAATTAATATAGATAGCACAGCACGATGAAGAGAACAATACGCAAATATTCCTTAATTTACTGCGGTGCTAGTGTGTGTGTGGGGGGCGGGGGGACTTTATTAGGAAAATGCAACGCAAAACGTTTGCTGCTGACTTCTGTGTTGATTCGTCAAGTTGACACTCACTGCTTCTTTGATACGTATTTCGGTGTATCTGTTAGGTATTTATATATACATATATACTCGACGCCCAAGTGGCGCCAACCTTACCAGAACAATTAAGCCTTTATAGACCAGCGTGCGCAGTTTCCGGATGCAAACATTGCTCGCAAAACGGAATAACACAACTGGGGACGACACCATGAGCACTCGTCTTGGCATGCAACTCCCGCTGTCTCTATTTATTTATTTATCCTTGCACTTTTCAAATGTAATTGCTGCTCGTTTTGCAACGATTAACTCATTGTCTTGGAGTGCTGATAGGTTTCACATTGATATTTCATTTAGTCTTAGGTACGAGTAGCTTTTTTTTAATTAAGGGGACCTAGATTCTTTTGAAAAATAATTTTTGCTTTATATATATTTTGGAAGAATAGAATTCTAAGAATATGCTGGCAAAGTTTCGTGAAGATATTGACAATATTTTCTTTGCTACAGCCGTTTAAGTAGGTGGAGACAGAAGGCAGCGCGCGAGATCAAAGCAACTTTGAACGCGTTTATCTCAAAACTAATTTTTTTTAGACGGCGTACATGAAAACAAAAAACCATCAAACCGATTCGTCCGAGGTAAGTCCTACAGCCTCTAGGTCCCATTTTATTGTGTCCATCCAGCGCTGTTTCGGACGCCCCCGTTTTCTGTAACCTTGAATATCCAGTTCGTAGCCTTTCTTTGCCAAAGTCTCCTCATTTGCTCTCAGGACGTGTCCATACTAGCGTAGCCTTGCTTCTCGCATTTTCCCCAATAATTGGCGCAACTCCATAGCGTCTACGGATGTCTACGTTTGGAAAATGATCAAGACGAGTGAGTCGGGATATCCAGGGAAGCATCTTTGTTTCCATAACACTAACCTTTCTTTCTGCTACTTTCGTTGCTGGTAGACATTCGGTAGGTACTATAAAGAGCGACTGGCCTGATGACTGTGCGGTAAATTTTGGATTTTAAGCGGTCGCTTATCTTTTTATCGCACATAACACCAGTCGTTGAACGCCACTTGAGCCAAGCGGCGTTAACTCTCTCAGTAACTTCGCGAATGATCGTCCCGTCAGCAGAAAGTGTCGACCCAAGATATTCAAAATTTTTCCGTCCTTGGTAGGTCAGTGTTATTTATTTTAATGGTCCCTGCTTTGCAATTGTCTGTTGTCATGTATTCTGTTTTTCCGACATTCGAACGTAGTCGAAAGATAGACAATCTATCATGCCAGTCTTGTACTTGTTGCTGCAAGTTGTTTTTCTTGGTTGAGGCCAGAAGAATATCATCTGCATATAGTAACGTCCAGGGAGGTAATGTTTGTAGGTCTTCGGTAATTGAATCCATAACTAATATGAACAAAAGAGAAGATAGAGCTGATTCGTGGTGAACGCCTACAGATATTGAAAATTCAGATGAAATTCCGGCAGCAGAACGTACTCGACTTTTGGGATTTGTATACAAAAGTTTTACCCACATAATAAGATCTTCCGGCACTAAGTGTTTTGTCAAAGCATACCAAATGAGATCATGTGGAATGCGATCAAATGCCTTTTCTTAATCAAGGAAGGCCATATGAAGTGGTACTTGTTTTTCCCCGCATTCGTTCTGATTAATAATAAAATTTTTTCTTTTTTTTTCGGATAACCCGAACTTACGAAATCGTGTACCTTTTATCGAGGTACTTTTTAAAAAAGCGTCTATTTCGCCGCCATTTTTAAAATAGAAATAAAAACACAAAAAAAATGCAACATTTTTTTCGGATTGTCAATAAATAAAACAATAATCCTGCAAACTTAGAAACCCGTTGTTTATTTGGCTTAATACCGAGAAAAAAAATCATGAAAAAACCCATAATTTTCGTGCTCTAGACCAGAAGGTCCCCTTAAAGCAATCACCAAGGGGCAAAACTATTTCCTATTTAACATTTAAATGTCACAATAATTTAATAAAATAGAATGCCAAAAATATAGAATATATGAAGTGACAGGATAATTAGGACAAATTGCCCTACATGACATTCAACTTTCACTATCAGCAACATAATAATTTCAAACTTTTTTCGCATATTCGAACTACAGAAATGATCCTGTGAAGTATAGTCTTTTTTATCGAAAGTTTATAACGTTTGCCATTTAAACACTCACACTCATACCCACACCCACCAGTTGTGCTTTTCATTTTCAATATAATTTTCTTCAATTTAATAGAGGAATAAATTTGCGTAGCAAAGCAATAAAAAACCATCATTGAAACGGAACCCCTTTTACCGCTGTTTGAAGGGGGGGCGAGCAGTTTTTCATCGTTAGAGTGTCATCGTTACTTTGTTATAAGCAAGATGTAATAAAAATTACCACGAACAAAATTTTACCAGCATATGTCAGTGAAACGAAAAATGGGGTTATTGCCATCGAACCCATGATAACACGCAGTAAACGCCACAAAAATGTGGTCAGTCATATTCCCTCCCATAAAATGTGTTGCCCTTCTTTGTTTGTTGGATATTCTTTTTTGTCTTTTTAAGGACATCGTAAATTCAGTGCCTTCAACTTTATAAGGACATTTTGTAAATAAAACAAAGACAAAAAAAGAATGACTCCTTTTTACCCATTTCGATTCCCCCATTGAAGACAAAAAGAAATCAATGTAACAATGTCATTTAGCGTGACTGCTCTGATGCTTTGAAACTTAACGATAACGGCTCTTTAAGAATGTGTGCTTCTTGAGTTTGCTTAAACATTAGACTAGGGTGGATTTTCGGAAGCTTAATTGCTTTGATATCAAATTCGATTCTGTCGAACTCGTCAATAGACGACAACAACGACGGCGTAAATGTTTCGGACTTCTCCAATACAGTAGAGCCTTCTTGTGTATGTGAATTAAATTCTGAAGATTAAAGCTGAAGGACATAAACAAAGATACATCTATATTCTGTTAAAGACAGGAAATGATTTTCTTCGGGCAACGCAATTTTCCTAAGGATACTTTTTTGTTTCTTTCTATTCTTTCTTTTTTGGTACATTGTGTGGCATTACAGTACATATAAAGAGAGGCATGTGTAATGTGTGTTACATCAAAAGCAGACTCCCAATCAAATAGTCTTTATAAGTGATGGCATAAACTAATTTTGCCAGGAATTTTCTGATAAGGACTTTTGTATTGAGGCTATTGTTTTCTCCTCCCCCAGAACGAACACGCAGTTATTGTTGAGCGAAGCAAATCTCCTTGTCTTCTCATCGCTGCTGCCTTAGGAGATTTTCTCTGTTCAGCTTAGAAGGCATTACATTTTAATTTAGCCAAAATAAAGATAATCAAGATCTAGTTATTGTTAAATCACGCACAAATAAATATTTAATACTGGTATGGGTACTCGTTCTATCGGAAAAGTTCTTTCTTTCCTCTCAATTAAGATAATAATATAAAAAAAAATTGCTTTAAGCATCAACGAAATGATCGTGGTTAAATCAAAAGGAATAAGAGCTTCTCGGAAATGCTTTGTTTTAATACTTTTCTTTGTAATAAAAAAATAAATAAATATATAAAAAAAATTCACATTAGCCAAACAGCGTGTTACGGCGATAAACGTTCTCATAAAAGCACCAGGAAAAGCCCATTTTACATTCATACTGGGAAAATGCCGAGAGTGCTTTGGAATCATTAGAATTACTAATAATTTTTTTTCCTCCATTTTCTTTCATTAGTGTTTATTTATCGGTTCCCTGTAGGAAGAGTGGGGTCAATTGTGCCCTAGCGAGTAGTTCTCGAGTGTGGGAAAAAGAACTAGTACGCGAGTAGAGACACGATCAACTAGGCATCTGCAGTTCAATTTTGCTAACACATTAATCTAATATATTTGCTGTGCGTGAGTCAGATAGCTCCGTGGCGTAGTGAAAGCGTATATAGAGTTTTTTACGTAGAGAAAACAGTGTAGAGTTTAGAGAATCTGCCTTTGCTGCTTTACACTGAAGACAGTCTCTATGATTCTACTGTTCTGTGTAGAGCTGCGGTCGGACATATTTTGCGTAGAGCTCTTTTGTGTACTCCACGACAGTTTACACTGCAGAAGAATGGTTTACACTATGACTCTACAGTAGAGAAAATTACTTATTGTACTGCATAAAATCGTGGACCACATAGTAAAGCTCTACTCGAAATATGTCGACGGCAGCTCTGTATATGTATGTAGCAGTAGACAGAACAGTCTTCAGTGTAAACAGCAAAGGCAGATTCTCTAAATTCTACACTATTTTCTCTACGTAAAAAACTCTATAGTGGATTATAGGCTTAAGGATTTTAATTTTAACTACCTTCTAATTTAAAAAAAAAAAGAAACGGCATTCGCTTGGCCGGGGAATTGAACCTAGGTTCTTCGGATCGCGGGGATGCATGCGCTACGCTGTGACAACTCAGGCCGGTCCTCCATCTATTAACGTAGTATAGCAAATTTACAGAACTGGCCCTATTGCCTCTACTCCTGCACTACTCCAAAGGCGACTGTCGATTTTCGAATGGCTCCCCAGAGTAAAAGCTTACAGTTCAATGCATTGGCGGGGAAATTACGAGCGAGTATTACTGTTGAAGAATACTTCTGCACTAGTTCAATTTCCTACAGGGTTCCTATAAAAATTTCAAACAAAAATTTCAGCATACTTTAAGGAGTAAAAATTTTATTCAAATCACATAAAGTTAGATTCAAATCGATTTTTAACTTCAATATGCATTTTTTTGAAGTTCGAAAAGCGGTTTGAACTTCAACTTCCCCTGCAGTAATGAGCCGGTGAGTTTTCTAAGAAGGACTGGCTTTTGACCGGTCCAAATCCTACCGGTTAAATTATGGCAGTTCGCTCCATGGAATTCGGCTAGCCGGCGGTCGGTAATAAACGAGTTGGTTTAAGGGTATTGTGTAAATGATACTTTGATAAACTTAGAATATATATAAGAAATTTTGTGTTTATTTTCTTCATTTGACTAGCCTAAAACCAGACAAAATTATGTTAATTGACCCAAAAAAACTGGCCTATGATCAGCCGTTTTGCGGACTAGTCCCTCCCCAAGGACAGGCCCATGTTAAAAAGATCAGTTGAATACAATAGAAGTGGAATTATGAGGAGACTAGCACTGGTTACATGAAGGACTGACCGAAGGCTACACTTGGGTCAGTCCATATTACTGCAGGGTCGATTATCTTATTCGAAAAATATTGGTTAGAAAAATTATTGCCCCCTAAACTATGCTATTAATTTATAAATGCAACAATATCCGAGCCCTGGTGATGACATTAAAGTCAAATTTTGAAAAATCCTTTCGGGATTGCTTGAAATTTTCGTCGTACTTTTCATTTGGAGAAAATTTCAATCTGTTTAAGTGGCTGACCACATACCAACCACACAACCATTCACCACCACCACACACCCATTATCAGCATCGGCAGGTGGGAGTATGTACGAGAAAGCTTTTCATTACAAAGTAGGCATCTTCATTCTACTCAAAGATGAAAAAAAAAATCCCTACGAAGACACAATGTACTTTCATCTGTATTCATTTCGAGAACCCAAGTGGAAGAGGGGAAACATCACGCCCTGCATTCGCCTCCTATCTATAAATTGGTTCGGCACATCACAGTCTGCTTCTCACGTACTCCATAGAGAAAAAGCTATTGCCTTAAAGTAATGAAATCGAATGTTCGGTGCTTAGGTTGAATGGTGGTGCTCCACTTTGAAATTAAGAAAGACGTTCAAGTATAGAAGAATTTTGCGAAGTTAGGAGAAAATAAATACAAACTTCCATAGTTCCATAAACATCTCCCCATTGAGAGAAGTTTTCGAGTTTCCCGGCACTTTATGAATTGCTTCATATGACCGTTCAAATGAAAGCGAAGACACTTCAAAAGTCCTCACTTCAGTCCTTACTTTCTCTTCCATCACTACTCCCCCTCTCAGCTTGTTTCGAAGGCTTTATATTTTTATGTTGAAAATTGCTTGCAAAGTTTTGGAAGAGTACTTTGCCTGTCAAATGATGATGAAATTGTCCATTCAAGCCACGATGGTCATTGCTTTTAGAAAGCGTTGGCTGCTTTCTATGGCAATTTTGATTTAGTTAGTGTTATGATTGCTGAGCTAAAATAGCAGTCAGCTTAAAAGTCATCATCAAGAACGACATTTTAACTTAATTCCCATTATTTTGAGAAGGGAAGAGACAGAAGGATCAAGTTTTCACTGTTTATTTCGAGTGGCTATCGTTTTTTAAGCAAGGTTTTTGAAGGAATTTCGGTGTTTTGAGAAATTTTATTGGAAGATTAAATTGATTCTATGCTCCCTTCTTAAACTTTTTTACTTTATTGGTAATCAGTTTGCTAAAATATGAAAAAAAATTGAATTTAAATATATCTCGAGAGCTCTATAATGAGAATATAATAGTTGGTTTTTTCATATCGTTGCGTAGCATCGCTCCATAAAAAGATAAATTCATTTCCTTCTAAGGACTTTTTAAACAATATTTTTCTGAGATGCATGAATAAAATAAATCTTTTTCTTTACTCCACAAACGCCTTCAATATATAAAAACCAAAGCAAATTTTTTTTATTTTCCTATTCAGGCGAAAAAAAAAACACACACACAATGCTCACTGGCCCACCTGGCGTATGAGCAATGTTGCGTACACGAGCCGCAACCGCGCGTTCGCGTGGCATTATGAATCTAGGCAACCTTCTCAAATGACCTACCTTTGACCTCTTTTTTTTTGTGGCATCATTCAATATGACTATTGAATGGTGTTCTTCTTATTTCTTACCTTTAGGTACCATATTTCAAATTGTGTTTAGGCTTTCGGGCAAACCGAAAAATAAGGAATTATTCTTTGGAAAAATATCATCTGGCTTTTTTCCATTTTCTGTTTGCTTCTTTTATTTTATTTATTTATTTTTTTTTTTCGTAAAAGTCGTCCCTTAAGTGCCCTTATCAAATAAGTACTCAACATTCGTACAATGTGTTTTGTCACGCAGAGGCACTCAATTACGAAAATCGAAGCATTCTGCCATTTTCCATGTTCGGGTCAGACACATCCACTCTTCTTCCAAACAAATGGTCAAGAACAAAGCGAAAATAAATGCAAAATTGCGCACTTCATGCCAACATAAACAAAAAAAAAAAAAAAAAAAAAAACGAAAAGAGTTTTGATAAAAATAATCTAAAGACATCGAAATAAAATGTCGAAATCATTGGCAGGATTCTTCAATTCTATAAAACAGTAAAACAAATATAATTGGCACAATATTCTGTATCACGAACACTTGACTTCCTTCCTTCCTGTGTCTGTCTTTCTTGCCTTCTTCCGGGGAAAATCATTGTCAATATGGTTACTTATGTTCCCAGCACTGCAGACATCGCACATTTTTTACGCATGTGTGAATTTCGAATTGACATGGAAACGAAAATTTGATGTTTTCGGAAGGATATTGCACCATAAGTGCGCCGTAGCTGTGTTGTTATTTTCATACATTAGGGGTATTCACAAAGGCGTCGGAAAATAGGAAAGTCGTAAAATTGGAAAATTCTAACTGATTATAAGTTGTGCAAGATACAAAAAATGTTTTAAAAATTTTTCAGAAGTCGCATTTTTCCGATATTCCGACTTTTCAAAGTTTTTAACACGCCTTTGTGAATACCCCTATTATTTTTACATTGTTTTGTTTCTAGCATTTTTTTTACTATAATATCTTTCAGTGAATAAAAATTTCCATGCACTATTGGGCAGTTGGGAGATCCCTTTAATCTCCTCAATTCAGTTTGTTGCCGTATCCTTCCTAATATACCTAATATTTTTGTATTTAACTGTGCTTTTTGAATATTTTATTCAATTTGACAATTCAACATTTTAATAGGCATACTAAATCGAACTGATTTGGAATTTTTGACTGTGAATTTTTTGAATATTTTGAATTTTTGTTTGAATTTTTATGAATATTTTTTGAATATTTTTGGAATATTTTTTATATATTTTTTTGAATATTTTTTAAATATTTTTCGAATATATTTTGAATATTTTTTGATTTTTTTTTGAATATTTTTTAGATATTTTTTAGAATTTTTTTTTTCATTTTTTTACATATTCAAACTCCGAGGCATATTCATAACAAATTGACAGTGCTTCAGATCAAACTAAATAGGAAAAGTTTTGCCCCTTGGTGATTGCATTAAGGGGACCCTCTGCTCTAGAGCACGAAAATTAAGGGTATTTTCATGATTTTTTTTTTTTTTTTGGTATTGAGCCAAATAAAAAACGGGTTTCTAAGTTTGCAGGATTATTATCTTATTTATTGACACTCCGAAAAAAATGTTGGTGAATTTTTATTGTTTTTATTTTTTAAATGGCGCCGAAATGGATGCTTTTTAAAAAAGTACCTCCGTGTGGCGTACATGATTTCGCAAGTTCGGGTCATCCAAAAAAAAAAAAAAATTCATTTTATTAATCAGAATAAATGCGGTTATCGGGTGAGCTACAACAACAAAAAAAAACCAACAAAAAATTGATAAAATGGCACCATTTTTTAATTTAACACATCCAAAAACTCCTTTTTTTGATCATTTTTTTTATGAAAAAATAAGAAGTTCTTGAAATAAAAATTTGATTCTAGCTCCCGCGATAGCCATTGATGTTGTGATTAACATATAAAAATTTCAAAGGAATCGGTTGGATGGTTTTTTTGTTTTCATGTACCTTCGCCAGGTCAAAAAAACTGGTTTTGAGATAAACGCGTTCAAAGTTGCTTTGATCAAGCGCGCTGCCTGCTGTCTCCACCTACTAAAACGGCTGTAGCGAAGAAAATATTGTCAATATCTTCATGAAACTTTGCCAGCGTATTCTTAGAAGTCTATTCTTCCAAAATATTTTTAAAAAAAATAAATTTTCAAAAAATTCTAGACCAGAAGGTCCCCTTAAGGGATGTCATTTGTGACATCGATTTTCCATTTACCTTTCAAAAATTTTTCAAAGCTTTCCACCCACCGAATCCAACAAGAAGGAATCAACTAAGAGCTTCCATTTCTACATATGTAGAAATCGAAATTGTCTTTCAATAATTTAAAATTTTAGACAATTTTTCTCGGTTTCTTCAATTAGTTTCCATTTTGTCTTTTTTCCGCATTTCATAATTTTGATGTCAGAGCTTTTTTTTTTTTTTGAAGGGTGGCAGTAAGTGTTTTATTGACTATTTTCTTTTTTCCCGCAATAAAATGTAGTGACGTTGATGAATGTTGCTTTTGCCGGTCGATGGCGTTCAATGGCAAGTGTGAGATTTCACCAGCAATGTGTGATGGCATGACGATTGAATGATGCATTGAATTGCTTAGTGAAGCGTGGCCAATGAAATGACCGGTCGCTTGTCATGCTCTTCAGATATGCGAAACGAATGCAGTGGAAACAACAAGATTAATATCAATTGATTGAGGGGGAAAAAAAATTAAATTACTTTAAAACATTCGCCAACAGAAAATCGTTTTTTTTTTATTGTCCTTAATATTATATTTGATGACTTGATATTTTATTATTGTCCTTATTTGATTTCGTTTCAATTATTTTGAATTGTTTTTTTATAAAGCTTAAAAATCCAAAGTCATAAGTGAAAATAGAAAGTGAAATCCACTTAAGTGTGTTCTCAGTGCATTTAAAAGAAAGAAAAATCACAAATCGACGATATCTTCAGGTGTATGCGGCAGCAGAATGAAACCAGGGTAAATTTTCCATCGTAGCCAACGCGCAGCGCTCACCGTTTCGATAATTATCTTTAACAAAAAAAAACAAAAACAACAAACAAATTCCGGTCACGTGTCGTCGCTAATAATATGAACTCATAGACGAGAAACAATCAAAAAGATTCGAAGACTTCGGCCACGTACTCAACGCTTGATGAAAAATGAGTAAACAATTGGCCGATCAAAAGTCACCACCCGCTTCTGGAGCAGCCACCGCCAAGGAATCGACATCGTCATCGTCATCGTCGTGGTGCTGCAATAAACCACAAACGCTGGCTGGCATAGAAGCCACACAAAGGCTCAATTATACACCAATGTCGAATGCGGCGGCGAGTGCAACAAATATTAACACAACAACCATTGCAACAACATCAGCAACGGCTGCATCGAGAACGGAAGCAACAACGATGTGCAACGCGACGAGAAACCGCGCGCGCTCTCGTGCATCGTGCAACGAACGGGACGAACGTGAACATTCGTGCGACGGTATTATCGGTTCGAGGGAGAATTTCACAATGCGATCTGGTGGCTTGAGTCTTGGTGTGGGTGGTGGTGGTGGTGGTAGTACTAGCGGTATTGGCGGCGGTGGTGATGAAAATGCCTCTCTGACGGCTCGAGATGAGCTGCTTGGGACAAATCGAAGATGTAGTGCCGGCAGCACAATCACCGGAAATGATGAATTCAGCAGCATAAATGTGGCTCCGCGTCGCGAGAGCTTAAACTACGAGGATACAAGTCCGAGTGCAGCGAGTTTCGCGAAATCATTGCGCTCGTTGCGTTATCCTTCGGGCTCAGCGGCAGCAGGTGCAACTACACGCAAATGTGTGCTCACACTTGATGGATACTCCTACGTTATCGGTGAGTGTGTGCAAGAGAATCCTTCAATTTTAAGTTTGAGGCCATTAAATGTGGGCGTACTTTTGATACTGAACCACATTCAGTTGAAGGGATTTTTCAGTTTTCTTTGCTTTTGTGCTCGGCGAAGAATTAGTCAAAAAGAAAAGAAGTTTTTTTTTTTAAATTAGGTTACATAAGCCGGGGTCGGGCCATTGCTGCAGCAGTGGCATGACGCACAAAGTAGCCACATCTGTAGCCATTGCCATTGTTGGCATAGTTATCGTTGAAAAGGAGAACAATCAGAAGAGCACCACTAGTAGGTAGCAAAATTCGTGGCGTTCTTTCTTGTATATACATGATTACTTACTTTTCACTTACCTTTGCACTTTGCTTTGCGATGGCAACGAATGGATTTCGTAATTGGGAGCAACGGAAGAACATATTGTGAA
This sequence comes from Chlorops oryzae, assembly GCA_020466095.1. NCBI lineage: Eukaryota > Metazoa > Arthropoda > Insecta > Diptera > Chloropidae > Chlorops > Chlorops oryzae. Next base: position 112,752,071 of record CM035807.1, read on the forward strand.
GTGTCCTTCAGGAATTCTTGTTGCTATCGCGACGTTGTCCGTCCCCCTTTGAACGCAGTAAAAATGAAAAATTATAGAGCAAAGAAGAGGAGGGTGGGTGGCCGAAATGTCGATATTTGATATTCATTTGTACCAGTATAATTTAATTTACGAAATCTCCTTTAACTATTGGCGAAATATGCAGTACTTGGAATTCCGACAATTAAGTCCAAAAATTATGAGATAGGATAACCTATTAGTGCTGGCTTTCAACTGCAGACTTTAGAGAAAATTTACCTTTCATTTACGTTTATCACAAATTTTCATAATTAAATTGTAACCTTCTATCTCTGATATCCACTTTAAGGACTTCTCCTTGCTTCAATTGTTCATTGTTTCTTGAAAATCAGTAAACGATTAAATGGACAAATTGCTTTAAGCTGTTCTTCTCGAACAAAGCAAAACATTTTATTGTCTATCAGTGTCATGTCATGTCATGTGAATTTCTCTTCGAGAACCTCAACTAATGCTTTCCTAAAAGCCATACATAAATCAACGAAACCATAATAGAGAGACAGAGAGAACATCGATTTAAAAATATTTATTATCCTTTGTCATGCTAAGCAAATACGTTGCTTAAACGACTTAAACTTACGGCAAATACGGATTTTTCTTTTTGTTTCTTTCTCCTCCTCAAGCCTAAAGGAGGAAACGTGAAAGAATCAGAAAGAATGCTGCTGCTGCTTCCGTTGTTTTCCGAAGTATCAACTTTCTGCTCGATTGGCTCAACAGATGAGATTCTTGGTTACCTATGGAAAAACAAAATAAAATAAAACAATTCCAAAGGATAATACGTAGTAGAAGTTCGTAAAAAAAAGAAAACAGACGAACGCAATTTAAAATTTCAACTTCACCGGATCTTATCCGAAGGATTGCGTTCAGTAAAATCTATAAAGGTGAGGTCTTGTTGAGAGTTGTAATTTTTAGTAAAAAAAGTTAGGAAGAAAAAAAATATTTTTAATTTCCTGTGCTAGGATTTTGTTTCACGTTTGTCTGTATTTTGGATCAACAGAATGGCTATTCGTTGGTCTCTGCTTGTTGCTTTCATATTTTATAACAAATTCTTCATCGATGCGATGTGGAAGGATGTGCTTCCGAGATTTAACAATTAAAAATTTGTCCTTGCAACCAAGTTGTGTTCGAGAAACAATTATTTACTTCTTGGTAGTAGTATTTTTTTTGCCAGTGGGACGTTTTCTTGCCTTGGACCAGCCATGTTCTATTGTTCCTTCTCATTTATATTTCAACATAAACTTTTAAATATTTTGAGTCATTGATTTGAAACCCTTTCAAGGCGCTCATAACAGAGCTGTGTACTGAAGGCTCCCCTAAAAGTAGTCCAGTCTCAATCTTTTAGTGACTAAATTTTGAAAATATTATCGGAGGCTTATTTATAAGGAAATTCCATTTAATTGTCACGAAAATCTCTGACATAAGAGTAATTTTTCGGAGTTTTGTGACAAACCCTAGTACTGGAACTTGTTATTACTCATGGCCCCGCCATGAATATCGAATGACATCAAGTCTCTTATTAAATGTAAAAATTTAACGAATTTCAAGGATTTCGTACTTTAAAAGTAAAGGTTACATAATAAAGGATATACGGGGTTGTATAAGGTAAGTGCGCCACGTAAGGCCCGCTTTCAATTTAACCAACTTCTAACTTGCACATGTTGAAACAGGTCCTTAAGTTAATTCGTAGAAATAAAAAGTTAAGGCAATCGCACAATATTTGTCAATCGAAAATAACAGAACCCAACGGAAAATATCTCCTGCATGACAATGTCATCAGTGATTTCATCGATGACATATAGGTGACATTGTCATGAATGATATCTTGGAGGACATTTCATCGTTTAGGGATGCCCAGCAGAAAATTATCTCCTGAATGACAATGTCATCAGTGATGTCATCGATGACATATAGGTGACATTGTTATGCATGACATTTTGGAGGAAATGTCATAGCGGAGGGATGCTGTTCAAGTACTTAAATCTCATCGGCTGAGGCGAACAAAAATTGTTAAAAACACATTTTCAAAAATTTTCGAAATAAGTATTTTCTAAGAGAGGGCAAAGAAGAGAAGTTATCAAACCTGGTTTTCTATAAATTGACATTTAGAGAAAAAAGAGCGCAATGAGCTGCTCTTAAATGCTTTTTTCGCCATCGCACCCCCTAGCATGACAATGTCACCGGTGAATTCCCTGTCCAACTCCTGTAAAAATGTCAAAGGTACAAAGTGTCATATGAATTGTCATGCATACCGGATCCAAAGTCACCCTGACTTCATCGATGATGTCAGCGGGACATTTGCCACTGGGAAGCATTTAAATGCCATTTTTATAGTGTGGGCGACGCTTTAAAAATAATAATTTATAGTGAAATTTTGGGTAGCTTTCTTAAAAAAATTGTTAAAATACTGAGGATGTTATAGTAAAGATTTCCATTCCAAATTTGTTTTTCTTCGAAAACCTATGAAGGCCCATACATAAAAAAATCCAACTACGGACATTAAGAAACCATATTTTGAGGGTTGCTCTGAGGTCAAAAGAGCAGGACAAACGGAACTATAGGTACCTTTTTTGTCCTTTATTAGCGTTTAATATTTTATTCTTAATATTAAAGAATCTGAGTATTTTTTTTTAATTAACGAATCTCATCAGTCTTAGTAATTTTTTCTGCTACCTTTTACAATATTAATTAACTTATAAGGTAGAGACCTGCATGAGAACGCATTTTCCCGTATTCGAATACACCCATTTGCTTTAGTATTCGAATATGTACTCATTCTAAGCGATATGAATAAAAGAGTAATTGTATTCATCTCGATACATATGTAGATATATTTTTAAAAAAGAATTTTTATTTATTTTTTTCATCCTAAACACTTCATAGCCCTTTTGAAATCACTTCGGCAATAACACGTGAATCCTTTTTAGCCTAACTATGAAAAGAAACTGGAACCATATTTACATTTTTCGAACATTTTTTCACCATAAACAATCCAATCGGAATTCACACAAAAAAAAAGCAAAAACAAACAAAGAAACCTCTATCAATTCAATAGGACAAAAAAGAGGTAGCCCAGTACAAAGCGTTTGGAATTTTATTGAAGTAGATTTTAAAGCTAGACTTTCGATTGGATTCCGTTTTGGCTGCACAGTACTTACAATAAAAATACCAATGACGCAAAGTGGAATGCCATTGAAAAGCGTTTTTAGGCAGTATTTCCATCGAATCGAATTTATTTTGTTCCTCCTTTTATTTTATACCCTACACACTCTGCACCGAGGGTATATTGCATTTGTGCGTACGTGTGACATTTCTAGAAACATTGGAGGTAATTGGATACACGAAATGTGTATAGAAATGATCAGGTGAAATAACAAACAAAGTTGAGATATGAAATCAACGCTCTGTTTTCGTATGTGGCATACGTTACGCATACGACAGGTATACCCAAAACAGAGCGTTGACTTTTTCATATGAAAAACTTGTGGTTCGCTAGTATTTTTTAAGTTTTCTCTATAAATCCTTGTCCGCCCATAAATTTTTATACATCATTTTAAAGGTAATAAAACAATCATGATTACAAAATTTGAACAAAAAATTAGAAGCGTCCCGGTTATTGATATAATGCCAGATTTATTATTTAACATAAATAAAAATAATGCATTTAGAAAAAAAATTTTTATTTTTGCCACCCTATTAAAGACCGTTTTAACGGCTTTCTAAATTGCCCTTGTTCAAAAAAATCTAATTAAATTTTCTTATTTTATGAGCATTTAAGTGTCACTAACTTCGATTAAAATTTTGCAATTTTGCAAACTTCAGCACCCTGTATCTAGAACAACCGTTACTTTTCGAAGCTAAAAACTTGGCATTTTCATTAACACGTATAGAGGTACTATACAAAAAAAAAATTGGAAAGATTCGGGGACATCAAAACAAAACAAAAAGGTTGTCGTTTTCACATGGAATGCCCCATATTAGGCTCTTTTGTGATCTTGAAAATCTCCAGTATTCTTTGTCTTAATGATCGTGACCTATTTTTGTTCAGACATCAAAACTCAGAGGGTTTTTGGCTAAATTCAAAGACCGTCTAAGCCGATACAGTTCCCTGTATTTTCAATATCCTAAATGCTCCGTTTTCTTTGACTGCTCATCTAAAAAATCACAAAATATTCAACGTTTTGTGAAAAAAAAAATGTTTAAAAATTCCCTAATATAACTACTTTTTTTTGGCAAAACAGACTTCCTTTTTGATCGACATTATATCTTTTAATCCTTTGAAAAATGGTCGATCTTTTCTGCTACACCTGACGTTTTTATCAATCTGTAATTTCACCACTCTGACTATATTCGAAATGTTGATGACGACTATCTATTGCCCCCGACCCCAAAAAACTGCTGTTGTTCTTCCACCTGACTAGCTAATGTATATTGTCCAAGGAACCCTCCAAAAATCATTATTAATATATGGCCATGTGTAAGCATGTCTCTGTTGGGTGAATGTTCAATCTCCAATTTTCAAGAAACCACAGGTATAATTGTTAAATTGATTGGGCTATGATGATGTTCATCATTTTTAAAATTGTGTGTCCTTATTTTCCTTCTGAATTTTTGTTTTAAAAAACAGTACGGCTTGCAGAAAATATTCTTCAAACATATAAAGCTAATCATTTAACTTGTTAGGGCACTGTGCGCTGTCATTCTCGCCCAACTGTAACACCCTTATTTGCTTATTTTAGTCCCTTTTCGAAACGTGAAGTGAATTTGCCCGAAATGAGCTATAAATGTGTATTCAATTCGTAATTTTCGCAAACAATTTGAAAGGACAGATATTCTAGTCAAAATATGTCACTTTTCATTACATGCTGTTGGGTGCACGACAAAGATTGAAAAGGATACAAAATCACAAAATAAAAGAATTGCTATGGGAATAAAAGTTAACAGCACAAATCTTTAGTCTTAATGTCAATCGAAATAACTTTTACTTAAGGCGACACACAACACAAACCGGGCGAAATTTTGCTTTCTTTCCCATGAATTTAAATAAAAAAATATTTCCGTTGCATACTTCTCGGGTTGAGTCGTAAATTTTGTTAAACTTTCTTTCAGTCCTTCTTTCGACATAACTATGTACGTTCCAAAAAAAAAAGTGAACTGTGAACTACGAATACGAAGAACCTCATTATTTTTTGCGAAAAAGTTCTTTTCGATTCCCATATCCATGCTGACAAAAAATTGAGGAAAAGCAAGCAAACGCCATTGAAAAATCCGTCACAAGCAATGCTTCACGTGTCGCTTCACGGCCATCGCTTAGACAACCAGGCTTTTATGGCCTGCCAACAGCGGAAACGGAAATGTTCAACCGTCGTCTGCATAGGTGAGCAGTCCGTGGCTGAGCTAAAGAACTTTTCAACTGCGTTAAATGTAGAATTTTACGATTTGCGCTAATTAAAGCAAAAGATTGAGTCCCTCCTTTTTTCCCTCTTCGTAAATTTATTGGATCGGAAAACGCACAGGTACGAAACTTTATAGCTCGCACCGCTTTCAATTAAGAGCGAATAACTAAAAGCTGTTCGTTTTGTTTTTGTTCTTTGTGTTTTTTAATTTCGAAATTGCAACAATGAGACTCGCCGAGATCAAAAGTTCAATTTCTACGCTATCGTGCGCTATTAATATGAATGACAAACTTAGACATGCTATGAATTTTAAAAAGGAAACATAACTCGGTAGAAATGGCGCAGAGCAAAATCCCATAAGCAATTTACTTTCAACTGGTATTTTTCCGACTTCAATGTCTAGCTTGCTTTGTGTTTTTCTTGCAGTCAATTCTGTTTTTTCCGTCGCCCATTTTTGTTTTTACTCCTTCTACTTCTTCTTCTTCATGTCCTTCCTTCTCGTTGCTACTAATATATTCAAATTTTGAAACTGTTCTCGGTGGACTCTCTGAAGTTCTTATGGCACATGTCAACGATATTGCAAAGCCGCCGGAAACGTCGCCATTGCTAACAAGTCAAAGCAGGCCACCACTGCAGCTGGTGTATGAAACGAGTGGTACGATGGTGGTACGACGAGTATTTTTGGTGAGGACGAAACATGAGAATGATATGGAAAAAGCACGGCGTATATCGTCGTATACCATCAGTGAATAGAGTCAAGTGCATATG
>CM035807.1:112763285-112845785 GCA_020466095.1 Chlorops oryzae
TGAATAAAGCTTTTTGTATAATTGAAATCCTTGTACATCCGCCATATGATCCCGGTTTTCAGTTGCCCGTTAAGGGGATTTGATGTACCCCGTAATATCGATATACAATATGTGTGTGTGTGTGTGTGTGTGTGTGTGTGTGTGTGCGAATGAGTGCGTTCTATAAAATCCGGTAACAGCAGAAGTCGAAGAGGAAAAGATTTATCTTTGTCGAGGATTTGGCACACGCACACACACACACACACACACAGTCTTCGCAAAAGGCTGTTTGAAAAACGCACGAAGCCAATGAAAATTGAAGAAACACACAGAAAATAATAAATAAAAACGTGAAAAATCCTTTTTTTGCAGTCGGAAAATCAAAAAAAAAAAAAATACTCCGGAGCCGAACAGGCGAAAACGCATTGCACCGGAAAAGAATTCTTCACTTTATTTTATTTCTCCATTGAAGAGCGCTCGCTGGCAAAATGCCCATGAAAATTTATTATGCCAAACAAATAAATTTAAACGAACCTTAAAACGTCCTCGTCGTCCGATGGTGTGTGATTGTTCAGGTCGTCAGGCGCTAGCTAGCAGCAGGTCGGTGAACTAAAGTCGGTCAAGTACGACAGTCACATGCGAAATTTAAGTATTCTTGGAACGCTTACACTTAGGACAATATTCTACATTCCTTTGGCCATTGTTGGTCTTCTGTCTACTTCAAATTAATTCTTTAGAAAAAATTATTTTCTAATTAGTGTGCCTCGGAATTTGAATATGTAAAAAAACGAAAAAAAAATTCAAAAAAATTCAAAAAAAAAATTCAGAAAATTCAAAATATTCAAAAAATTCAATAAATTCAAATAATTCAAAAAACTTCTAAATATTTAAAATCCGACCTCTACTAATTAGCGAGAATAGATTCGAGGATATTTCTGATGGTCCGAGGAATACTTTAAATGATAAATAAATTCAAAAAAAATTGTGATGATTCCCAGCTAGCATTTTTTGAATTTTTTTTATCAAAAGCGATTCTTTTTCGAGTCACCTTTCTGATTAAAAAGATTAAATATGCGCTCGTTTTCTGATCAAAAATGATAGGTACTTTTGTCCGGCGAAATTGGAACCCTAGCCGCGACTCTTCTTAGGGAGTCATATTTGATATCATTTGCGAGTCTTTTTCGAGTCATATTTGTTATCATTTTTGAATCATATTTGTTGCTATTTTCGAGTCTTCTACGACTCATATTTGCCATCATTTTGATGTCTTCTACGACTCATATTTATAATCAATTGCTTTCAAAAAATAACGAAAAATATAAGAAATTGTTTAAATCAATTCACATTTTCTGGCTTTTCCGTCTGTATGTTATATGTTTTATTATTATAGATTCAACATTTTTTTTTCCTTGCCTTATATGACTGCCACCGTAGATCGTAATTGAGCAATTTCAAAAAATTTCAGAACAAACTTGACATTTGAAATTGAGGCAATTTCAATTTTGTTCTGAAATTGAGCCATTTCGATCTACGTGTAGCAGGCATATTATGTGGGATTTGAACCTAGGAACTCTCTCGTTTTCTAGTCCTGTGCTCACCCGTCGACACCAAGCTTTCCAAATCGAAAGCCATGGAAATTTTTCGTTTATAAATTTAATTTCGAATTCCATTCAATTCAATTTTGAGTCAAATATTGAGTGAAATATAAGATAGCAACAATTTGAATGATCATATTCCAATCCTATACGTGATTAATTGGCGATTGCTCTATATTTTGTTTTTGTAATTTGAATACGACTCTTTTTTGAAACATATTGGAGAGTCGTTTTCGAGTCTTCTATTAATCACGCATGTGATCAATCATTTTCTAATCATGAAGGGGGCTCGAAAAAGACTCGTTAATGAATTTTCTCATAAAACAGTCTTCGAAATGTTGGGTGGTAAAAATTGTTAAACCAAATTATTTTCTTTACAAATTAGAATATTAAAAGAATGACTTAAGATTTGAAAATTTCTCTAGTATCCATTTCAATAAGATTGTCGTTTACAAAGTTATTGTGTTGAAAATATTTGAAAATAGATAGGGTATTCCCTTAAAAGTGAAAAGATTGAAAAATCGTAAAAGTGTAAAATTTTTCATACAAAATTTCGTTCATTAATTTCTAAGCCTTCTTGATTTACGATTTTTCGAAGTTTTCGAGGCAAATACACGTTTATGGGAAGACCCCTAGAATAAAATTTCCTTTAAAAATTTTTAGAAGCTCTAGTTAATGCCAGAAGGAGGCCAACAAAAAGGACTTCCTATTTATAACCGAATAAAATCCATTCAACGTATGTTTGTATGAAAATGTCTGTGTCACGAAAACGAACGTTCTAATAGCCACAGCAGTAGCTCTCGTAAAATGCTGATAAATAAATTGATATGGAAAAAAGATACGAAAACAAAAAACTCCACTTTGATGACATTTTAATTCCGTAACTTTCTCGGATAGCAATGTAAACACACTTTGATTTGTGAGTTAAACTTCCATTTTGACATTTCCGAATAGTCAAGGGAGGTTTTTGTGCTACTCTCTGACTGCAAGGCATATAACAGTCAAAGGACCTCAAGCTGAGTTGAATTTCTTTTTTTTTTAAATTACATTAAGAATGTAAACAAAGAGAAGTCACAACATTTTACGTTTCTATTTAAATTTATTTTCATTATTATTTTTTATTCATAATTTTTCATTGTGTGCTCGAGAGGTATATTTACACGTGCCGGGCGACGAACCTTTAAAGGCGAACCTTGCATGCCTCTGGGAAATTAAGCCAAGCAAGCGGCAAGCGGGTCCGTAAAGCCATCATGCAATTTCGAGCACACATGAATTATAAATACATTCCTTCGAGGGTATTTTGTTGTGTATCTGCTGATGATAATTTTAAAGTCGGTATGTTGTAACACTACATTCCTGGCTATTCAATTAAGTAATTCTGTAATTAACAGTCTCAACATTGGAATGTAGCCCGCAATGGCAATTTATTTATTTTACTCATGCAGCATGCCAACGAAACTCTCATGGGGACTCAAAAGCACTGCTTCGATAGGAACGTCTTGTCTGAAAGATGCGATGGAATACGATATGATACGATATTATTGTATATATATTCATGTAGGTATACAGGGTGTTCCGTTTGTGAAGTTCAATCGGTCGGGAGCTGATAGAGGAGGTCAGAAAAGATTTTAGGCAGTAAGTCAAGAAAAATAATTCTCCCACGATAATAGTTCATCGTAGAAAAAAAACTTTAATGCAGTTTGAAAGCCAATTGTATGTGCTTTTAGGCAAAATTAAATTGATGGTAAAAATTTTACCCATTAAGGGAAAAATAATCGTTGAAAGTGAAAAAATTCTGAAAAAAAATCAATTTTTTTTACTTTGGAAGCCATTTTGGTATGAAAAGTGTCCAATTAACACCCAAATTTTTTATTTTTTCAAAATACTGGATCGATTTCCTTTCATTTGGTACCCTATATGTCTAATAAATTTTTTGAAAATAAGATGAGAAAATTAAATTATCGAAATATCACCGGTTGTCCTTCACAAACGGAACACCCTGTATATGAAATGAGAGAAACAACAACAACAATAAGAACAAGAACATCAACAAAAAGCACATCCATTAGAGATAAATTACATACCCATTTTCATATGAAGAGTTTGAGCTCGAAATAAGCACACGTAATTTTTCATACGAATTGCCATCGCCAGCGTGCCTCCGCAAGTCCACTTTCTGTACTTCATTGCCCAAATTGATGACGGTTAGGAGTGTTCCGTGACCTTTCAGTTTCCTAATTGATACCAACACATTTTCTTATTATTATTTCTTTTTTTTATATACATATATACATATATATTTTTATATAATTTCCAGCATCAAAATATTCACGACCTTTTTAATAAAAACACAGTCCGTTGGACGACGAGCAGCTCGGTTTCGCCTGTACGCAATATCGGTGATTGACGTAACTCCGCCAGCGCCTTGTAGACTTTGTAATGACTTTTTGCTGCTTCCCTTTGAGCGGCCAAATTTAAATCAACATAATTTTTGTGCACTGGCAACCATGTCCGCGCGGCCGTCGAAAAGCCTTAAAAGGATATTTGTTTTTTATTTTTTACTTTATTTTTTTTATTTTTCATTTTATTAACTTAATTTGTTTTTCCTTTTTACCTTTCCATTTTTTTTTTTCTGCACTTAAATGATACGAACCTGAATTTTTCGCTCCACTCCATTGAAACGGTGTACGCGAAGGGTCACGTGAAACTTTCTTGTAGTCCTTTTCACCGACATTGATTGCGAACGGATCGACCGTGTCGGACCAACTTAAATCGTCATTGGACAGCATACCAATCTCTTCACCCTGGGTTATGTAAATATTTGATTATGCAAATGTGTTCTCTCCAATTGGGATTCTTTTTCTCTTCTCTTTCCATTTTTTGTTGTTCCTCTTTGCACCTTAAAGTGCTTTGCAATCGATTACACTTACATTATAGGTAACAGCCACACCGGGTAAAGTCAATAATAACATATTCATAGCATCGGTAAGTGCGGCACCGAAACGCGTTGCTGCACGCGGTACATCGTGATTGCCCATCACCCAATTTGCGACATGTCCGTGCGGCATGTAAATGAGCCATTTTTGCAACTGATAGACAAAATCGCGTGCATCCGAATCGGCATTCAAGTCGGTTATCATGATGAAATTGAACGGAAAGTGGACACCTGGCTCACCGGCTGGTGGGTCTCGTAATAGTCCATGAGTTTCTTTGTATCAGCATATGCTTCAGTCATCATAATACGCGCTGGACCTCCATGCTTTTCGCTATAATTATCTAGCAATCTCCTCCAGCGCAATATGAGTCCATGTAGCTCAGGCTACAGAGAAGGTTAAATGAGAAGGCAAAACTAAAAAAAAAATGAATTCTCTCCTCACCAAGTCCTTTGTGTAGATATGTTCGGTAAAGTCGTATGACTTCTTATCTAAGGTCTTGCCACTTAGTGGTTCGTCTTTCAGACTAGGGTCCTCGAATACATGATTGAATGCATCGATACGAAAGCCACTGACACCTTTTTCCAACCAAAAGAGCAGAACATCATCCATAGCGGCGAGTACAGCTGGATTTCGGTAGTTAAGATCTGGTTGTTCTTTCGCGAATTGATGGAGATAGTATTGCTGCCGTTCCTCATTCCAGGTCCATGCGGAACCGTAGAAGTTCGAAACCTGTTTTTTTCAATTTTTTAATTTTTTTTTAATTTTTCATTTAAAAAAAATTTTTATTTGTTTTTATTTTTTTTTTTTTGGAAAGATGGATTGATATATTAAGAATATATACAAGATGAAAAAAATATTACCCAATTATTGGGTGGCTCTCGCACTCCAATCTTATTCATCCTGCCATCGGACCACATGTAGAATTCCTCAAATCCAGGCTCACGCCGTACCGACTTCTCAAACCATTCGCATTGATCGGACGTATGATTCGGAACGAAGTCCAATAACACTTTGATTCCTTTCATTGGAAAGCTTAAAGTGATTAACTTCGTTTTCGAAAAAAAAAATTTTTTAATTTTACCCAGTTTGTTGGCCTTTTGTAAAAGCTCCTCGAAATCCGCCATAGTACCATAATCTGGATGAATGCTCTTGAAATCCGAAACATCATAGCCGAAATCGACCATGGGCGATGCGAAAATCGGACTCAACCATATCGCATCGACAGCGATATCAGCGAGATGATTAAGTTGCATTAAAATACCTTAAGAGGGGGAAAAAAAAAATTCAAAACCAATCGAAGGATGCTCCTTACCATCTTACCTCTCAAGTCTCCGATTCCGTCGCCATTGCTGTCCATAAATGAACGGGGATATATTTGATATATTAGCGCGTTTCTCCACCATTCGTTATCATAATCTTTCGCTGTCATTGCTCCCGATGTTTTATGATGATGAGCCGCTAAGCTGCTGCTGCTACTGCTGCTCATCAGAAGATTGCTGAAAATTGGAAAAATCCATTTGAAAAGTTTCGACGAAGAGAACATATGGGCGAAAACGATTTGTAAATAAAAAAAATAATCTCGTTTTGCTCTTCTTTAAGTTTTTCTTTTTGTTATTTTTTTTGGCTGCTTTTTTTTCTATTTATATATATTTCTTTTTTTTTGTTTTCGTTTCGTGTCCGCAGTGAGAATAATAAATTACATCGAAGCTATTAATAAATTTTCATCTGTTAAAATTATTGCCACTTTATTTCCCACTAACCGTCGGGAAGGGCGTTTCGTTTTTGATCTCGCGAAGCGGAGGCGACAAACTAAATTTTGTTGTTGTGACTGAAAATTTTTGCAATTTTTTCCTCTCTTCGGTCTTCTTTTCATTTCTTTTTCTTTTCTGCTTTCTTTCTTTGTGATTGGAAAGAAGGAAAACATATGGCTTACAGTGTTGTCTTCAAATTGGAACAAATTACACCGTGATACATATTTGAGGTCATCGAATGTAAATTGTGACTGCAGATTCTTAGAGTACTTGATAAGTGTAGCAAATCCATATACTTTGTTTTTCTAAATTGTCAACAGGTCAATTTTAAATCGATATTGAATGGTGTGGCTGAAAACTAAGTTGCGCACTTACTAATAGCTATATCTCGTAACCCGTTCAATATTTTATTTTCTGTCTAGAGAAAAGTTTTAGCCTTGGATATGAAGAAAAGAACTGTAGTAATAATTGATCTAAAAAAATTCCATTTAGTATGTAAAAATAGGAAAAACCTCAAAAATGCACAAATTTTTATACCAACTTTTATCATTTCTGGCACATAACTCCCAAACCGGAGAAAATTTTATGAAGAAAATTTGTGATTAAAATAAAGAAAAAAGAAAACTGTACAACTCCTTTAAGCAAACTAGGTGCATCCGAGCGCTCCTTGACTACCTTTCTGCCACTGTGAAGTTGTGAAATTTTACGAAAAATAAATCTTTTTACTCAAAATTTTTTACCCAGAGCAGATTTTGAAGAACTAAAATTGTTATTTTTATCTCATATTACTCTCAGAAGTAAAATTATTTTCGAATTTTAAAATTTTATTTTTAAATTAAGTCAAATGATATTATATTATATATCCTCAAAAAGCTGTCAAGTTAAGCGCTCATTAAGTTTATTTTTAATATTTGAATGCACTTATTCATCACTTAAAGTGGGTAGGCTTAGAAATTATTCCCATTGTTGTCCATGTCAAAGTCAAATTGTACCTTCTTCGATGTCTAAAATTGGCTGACATGATGTGTAGGCGGTCACTCCTTGAAGAGTGGATAGGAAACTCGTCCTTTCATTTTCCTTATATTCCTTTTTACAAAACTTCCATGAACGCTAATGCCTCACTGGGAAATGATTGTGTGTGTGTCGATGGGATGAATTGAAATTCCTTGGCTCCTCTTTTGCGAATTGTTCGATTTTTCTTTCTTTTTTCTTTCGTTTTGTTTTCTACTTTCCTTTTCGTTTTGTGTCCTTTTTTTCTCTTTCAACTTAGAGTGATTTTGATGAAGATTTTTCTGAAGAATTCCTCTTCCTTTGAACCGATTTCTTGCCGAGTTAATTTCTTAAAACTTACAAAGTTCAACCGCAATCAATTCGGAAAATGTTAATTTCAAATTAATTTAATCCCTTAAAGAATCTTCTCCGTCGGTTTTGCGCAATCTTTGAGTTTGCTTAGTAGTGAAAATGCTACTTAAGCATTTTGGAACTTTTTGATTTGAAATTTTCGAGTGCAAACTTTCGAACGTCACGCATCTTAGCGTGAATATCCCAGACATTTTGATGGCCAACATTCATTTTCCACTTAATGCTTTCACTTTAAGTTCAAAATAAAGTAACTGTCTTAGAACTTTACACGCAATGATGATGATCCTTGTAACGTGTGGTGACTTTGCTTTGCCATTACGTAGGTACCGAAATGAAATCTGCAACTTTATACGGAGATATAAACACGCTTGACATCTCCAGAATTTCAGAAAAAATGTTTCATTTCTTTAATAGTATATGTAGGTACTTTTATTCTTGTTATTCTTACTTTTCGAACAGCCCGTGAGCTCATGCATAAAACATCTTAAAGCATTATTTGCATACTTTTAGGCACAAACTACTTATAATGAAAGCGAATTTCAAAGAATTTCATTTAATTATTTTCTCTTTTTTCTTTAAAAGTAAAAGTGAAATTCACTAAAAAAAGAAATTAAGTCACCAGTTGAAAGGACTTAATTAAAAAAAAAAAAAAAGAAAGAAAAGAAAGACGAAAATTCGAACAAGACACATCATGTCTGCTTTTGTGTCTGTGAGGATGATTAGAAAAATTTTGTATTCAGTAAAAGCAAAATTATGCAAAGTGGCATGTGCTGCCGAGATAAAAGCAAAAAATAAAATAATAATAAAAAAATCTCTTTTCTCTTCGCGAGGAACGCGACTTCGAACAGGTTAGCATCCGAAAACAAGAGCGAAAATATTCAAAGCGCTTTTGGCGATGTGTTTGACAAGCTGTCAAGCTGCTTGAAAAAAAGAATGTAGGACCTACCACCGTACCTTAGACTCCTCCATGTGTCTGCTGGGTAAAAAATAACAAAAAAATAAAAAAAAAAAAATGAAAACCACCTCGAAGGTGGGAGCTTTTTCTGCAGGTATATCTTTTTGGCCTACAGGAAAATTGCTTCATAAGCTTGAACACGAAGGACCTACCTTCCTACTCGTAGAATTTAAGCGAGACTTTTTAAAGTAAAGCACTGTTATGTGCTAGTTTTCCAAATAAAAAAGGGTTAAAGATTTTTCCGGAGCATACACTTAACGATTCAGAAAGGTCAAAATAATATAAATGTAATTTTCCCAAAAAAATTTTTCCTTAATACTATTTCAAGTATTTTTTCCCAAAGTGAAATTTGGAAAAAAGAACTCAATTTACGGTTTGTTGTGAGCTCCAAATGCAAGCTTGTGTTTTGCTATACAAATTGCTTTTTGTCTTCGCGCTCGCTCCATTTTGAGAATTACTAGGGTTTAAAAACGATATTAAAGGGTAATCTCACAGAAAAGACACATGAATCCTTGATATTTTTTTTGGAGAATTACAAGCATAAGTCTTTGAATTGAAGGTTTATTGGGCTCAATTAAAAGGAAAAATTTTATTAAATTTAATTTTTTTTTATGTTTATAACAGAAGTGGTTATAAATTAAGATATATGTAAAAGGTAGGCAAAACATGCCAGGAAACCCAAAACTTTCAATATTCATACCATTTTTCTCTTGAGAAGGTTGAAAAGAGTATGTGTATATAAATAGAAATATTTTTTTCGCACTCTTTACCCACCATTTTTATATTATAACAAATTTCAAATGTGATAATTTTTTTTTGTAATTCTTCTCAATGACAAATGTTAGACAAAAGATCATATAATGTGGACTACGACCATATGTCAAACGAAATCTACTAAGATTCCGTTAGTAAATGCCATGCTTTTTTGGATTTCGGTTTTGTTTTAAGTACAGGATTTTTCATCTGGCAAGGAAAAAATTATAAACTTTTGCGTCCATATATGGCTTCGTATGCGAGAAGGGGTTAATGCAAAATTTTTTTTTCAGTGTAAAATAAAAAATCATTTAAGATGCCCTGGATATAAACTGAAAAAATTATATAATTTTTATTTTACTTTTAGTGAAAAAATTTTTCTCAGTGTAAAATTAAAATTTTTTCTCAGTGTAAAATAAAAAATTATTTAAGATGCCCTGGATATAAACTGAAAAAATATATAATTTTTGTTTTACTTTTAGTGAAAAAATTTTTCTCTGTGTAAAATTAAAATTTTATCTCAGTGTAAAATAAAAAATCATTTAAGATGCCCTGGATATAAACTGAAAAAAATATATAATTTTTTTTCTTTTAGTGAGAAAATTTTTTCTCAGTGTAAAATTAAAATTTTTTCTCAGTGTAAAATTTAAATAATTTTTAAAATTTTTTGTTTTATTAACTTTCAATTGCCATTTTTTTCATCTTTCTATCTAAATTTGTTTTTGAAGTATAAAATTTTGGGCTTTCTAAAAACGAATTTTTAAGGATATTTCAAGGACATTTTGCAATAGGAACCTTCAAGTCGGTTTCCACTGTTTTTCGATAGTACTTATTCAAAAATTCGCAAAAATGGTAAATGCCTTTCAGCAAGCCGATTCACCTTCCTGAACCAGCCAGTGGCGTAGCGAGACACTTTTGGGCCACAATTGAGCCTTCGGGCCCTTTGACTCCTCTCACTACGCTTGTTCAATGAACCCCAAACCAGGGTTCCATTACATTTGCATGTGTTCCTTTATAAGAATCCACACTGTTATCTTTTTTCAATCTTCCAATTTTTATTCGAAATTTCCTAGAAAATGATTTTGTTCTCTGATTGAATTTGATATCGAATTACGCCTAATCCTACCGCTGTCCACACATTTCCATGGGAAATTTTTTCACCTACAGTTGTTGTGAGAACCGAGAACAAACGAAAACGTAATTCCATCATCTCATAATTATTCGCTTAAAGCTTCGAACTGCAAATGAAAAGCGGATATACATATGAATGTAAAATTTTCTTGTTCAAAATTCTGAAAAGCTCTCAAAATTTAATAAAACATTTGCCGAAGAATTCAAAGGAATTTTTTTATGCTCTGCAGTTTCAATTAATTTAAAACGAGAAGCAGCACAATTTTCCTGCATTTTGCTAAGCTGGTTACTGTGCTTAATTAAATTTACTTTGAAAAGAAAAAGATAGAAAAAACCAACTGCACATTGTTGGCTAAAATAAATTTATCTCTCATATAATTTTCCGAATCTTTCTGGTTGGTATATTTTCATTATTTTAGAATTTTCCGGAATTTTAAGAGAGAATTTTTTGTTCTAATTTTTTTTGGCGTTTCATTTTTAATTGGATTTTATGTTTTCTAATGGTATGTTTACATATCAAATCTGGTTTTAAAAAAAAAGCTTATGCTGATCTGTTTTTGATTATGGCAGTGTTGCCAGAATTTATTATTATTATTATTTTTTATTTTGAGAAGAGGCAAAAAAGTCAAAATTAAAAGCTTGAGATAATCAAATAAAATATTTGTTCAAGCTTAAAACTTTCAAAAGTGGGAAAGTATCCCAAAGCCATCAGTTTGGCTGATTTTCTATAAATTGACTTAACTTGAAAAACTTAAAATTGCATTTCAGTGTTGCTTGGCAGAGAATTCTCAAGCATTGAAAATTTTGAAAAATCTTAATGAGATATGGGGCCGTCAATTAATTACATAAGCATAAAAATTGGGAATCTAGGAAAAACCTTATTCTCGGTTACATGGGAGTCTGATGTGTGTTTAAGTATGCTTACCAGATATTAAGTGTCAATATTTGAACATTACAGATAATTGAAGATAAGTAGGTAAATTAGATACAACCACTTACAGTGTGACAGATTCGGCTATATTCAGTTTAAATTTTTCAAAATATTCCTTGGAATTCGGTGTCCATTTTTCTACTGTTCGCAGTTATAAGGGGACATATTTTGTGAATCTCTCCAAATAAGGCAAAAAATCGCTTAAATTTGATTCTGAAATCCTTTAAAAATACAAAATTGGTCCTCTAAAAGTTCCCTCTCATAGACTTTTTTTGACTCAGTCTTACCTAAAGGGCTCTACGCTCCAAAGCAGCAGGTAAATTTCCTATACCAAACAAATGTAGAAAAAACAAAGACGTACTTTGGCTTACTTTCGCTACTTGAACGCATACGCTAATTACAAGTAATCGGACTCACAGGGTTGCATTTAAGTCATACATTTTCTATATTTCTGTCGACCTGTCATCGAAATTTCAACTCTGATTTCCTTTCTTCAAAAGAATGAGCTCGTAACTCCTTTCAATTTACTTTAACAGCGTTGAGCCCTTAAAGGCCAGAAAAATGCTTAAATTTTGAAAGAAATTTTTATAGACTGGCAACAATGGCATGTTCCTTCTGAAAGACTAGTTGCAATCAGCTGTTCTCGGATTTTATTTCATTAAAAAAATTGAAATTTTCTTTTCTCATGACGAAGTCAAACTGATAACTTCGGATTAAATCCCTTAACCCTCTAATTCCTGGCTCCGTCTCTAGACGGACTGGTTTCGAACAAATTACCAAAAAAAAAACCTAAAATTTTCAGATTCATGTTTTTTTACCCGAAACTGAGACTAGTTTCTGAACTTTTCATGGGGAAAAAAAATTTGGCATTAGAGGGTTAAACTGGTAATGGTGGCTTATAAACGAATAACATTTTCCATGATAAGGATAGGTTTTTTTCTGATAAAGAAGACAGCAGATGACAGTCCTTAAGGTGCCGTCAGACGAAGCAAGGAAAGTGCTTGCAGCAAGCGTTTTACTTGCAGCAAGCGAAACTTGCACCGTTTGACTAACCAAAAAGTGCTATCATGCAAGCTCTTGCAGCAATTTATTTAGTTGCATGCAAGCGCTCGCTTGCACCGTGAGACTAGGTCGCGCAAGCGTTTGCATTCAAGCAAATCAGCTGCTGCAAGCATTTGCAGCTTTCACGTGCTGTAGTGGAAAGTTTTTCGTTTGCATGCAAACAAACGTATATTTTCAAATATTTTGACTGAAAAGCAATGCGTTAATGTTGGAGTGTGTTGGTTTTTTCATAGAAAAATGTCTGTTTTCACTATTTTGGATTATGTATGTATTTAGCATCCAAATACAGTGCAAAGTTAGGGTTAAAATTAGACCATGGCTTCGATTCGCGAAATTCGCAAAATGTTGATTTTTATTTCTATCCTTCATATGCATATTTCGATAACTAATTTTATCTGTTGTTTATCATAGCACTCTTTGCAAAATTCTTCATTAATCACGATTCCTCTCTTCTAGTGAAAATAAAATTTTTTCGAAATTCGCGAATCGTGATCATGGTCAAATTTTAACCGTTAGAGGACATTTTGTCTAGCTGCGAAATACTCGATTGACCACATTCTGTTCACTTCTGTATTGAATTATTCGTAGAACCATCTCTACGAGAATCAATTGCTGTGATTCCAACAATTCTTCTTCTTCTTCAAACAATATGTCGTTCATATTTTCCATCATTAAATAATTCAAATTCGAACTGAAATGAAAATGTCAAAAAACTACGCACACAGAGTCGCAAGTCACTTTCAACAATCACTTGCAGCAAGCACTTGCAGGTCGCATCATGTGATCACACGAAAAGTAGTTGCAGCAACTTTTCGTGCAAGCGGCTTGCATGCAATCAAAAATTCGCTTGCATCAACCACTTTCCTTGCATCGTGTGACTGCTATCTGCAAGCATTTTTGAAATCAAAAATTTTTCAACGTTTGCTGCAAGTACTTTCCTTGCTTCGTCTGACGGCACCTTTACTCTTTTATTGACTTACCACGTAATATTTTATTAGTAATTAATAATACCCTTAACCCTTGTTAGCCACTTTTCGGACTCGTTCATGCTTCTCCTGAAGTACCTATGGGGACATTTTTTATTACTTATAATTTTTAAATATTTTTCCAAGGTTAGTCTGCTTTGGAGAATCATCTTCAAGCTCTTATTTTTTCAGCAATTCGAAAAGATGAAAGTGATAGCTATAGAAAATAAAATTTTTGTTGTTGTGATTATGTCTTAAAAAAGAAATCAAAACCCCCTTACACATGCGTCTTGTGTGATTCGAGTAAACAAAATAATTGTTTTGATTGGAAAAACATTACTTCAAAAGCTGTGAACGCCGCACAGTGGGATTTCGCAGGCAAATTTCTCATTCTTGGATAAAATTTCTATCTTGAATGGAGCATTTTTCTTAATTTCAAAATAAAAGCTTCTATTTTTGGTACTAGCCCCCCTTTGTTCCTGCTTCCGTTCAAGTTTTTTGTTATGAAAATATTTTTTTTAGAACATTTTAACTTTTTGTGAAGATATCGTGATGAAACTTCAACACTTTAACGGAAACAATAACATTAAAGAGGTCTTCAATTAAAGTTGAAAAGATTGAAAAATCGTTAAAATGAAAATTTTTTCATACAAAACTTCGTTCATTAATTTCTAAGCCTTCTTGAATTAAGTACAAGTTTTCGAAGTTTTCGAGGCAAAAACATGTTTAAAGCCTGAAATACACTATAGAGTTTTTTACGTAGAGAAAAATGTGTAGAGCATAGAGAAAGTACCTTTCTGGTATACACTGAAGACCGTCTCTGCAATTCTAAAGCTCTACATAAGGCTGTCGTCGACATATTTAGAGTACAGCTGTAGTATGTGCTCCACGACTACATTCACTGCCAAAGTAATTTTCTCTACTTTAGAGTCGTAGAGAAAACATTAGGGGTATTCACAAAGGCGTGTTAAAAACGTTGGAAAGTCGGAAAATCGGAAAATTGCGACTTCTTAAAAAATTTTTAAATTTTTTTTGTATCTTGCACAACTTTTTAAAGCAATTAAAATTTTTCGATTTTCCGACTTTCCTATTTTCCGACGCCTTTGTGAATACCCCTATTATTTTGCAGTTAAAATAGCCATGAAGCACATGGAAGAGCTCTACTCTAAATATGTCGACGGCAGCTCTACGTGTAGCTGTAGAATTGTAGAGAATATCTTGAGTGTATACAATAAAGTTATATTCTCTACACTCTACAATATTTTCTCTACGTAAAAAAAAACTCTATAGTGTATTTCAGGCTTAAGGGAAGCCCCCTTATATATTCTCTACTCTCAATTTTTCATAAAAATCCACTGCAGGAAATTATTTTTACACTCAAATTGTATAGACCAAGCCCACTGTCCTCCATTTCCCTGAGCGATGACTTCATAGACGCGTTGTAAGCTTATTTTTTTTTTTATTTATATGTGCATTATTTTCTTGTTATTGTTGAGTGTATTTTTTATGCGATACAATAGCAATCGCTCAATTGACTGATGGACGTTAATTCTTTGTCCTTTCACTAAAAGAAAAATATTTAATTCATGCTAATTGGGTGCTCAAAAATTTCCAAAAGGAAACAACAACAAAAAAATAACAAACCAAATGAAAATACAACAATCGAAATCATCCAAAAGAGGCAAAATAATACTCGACGCGGTCAAGCAAATATTTACAAATTAAAAGTAATCGATTTTGTTTATTTATTTTCGATTCGAGAAGCCCCAAAAGGCTACAAGCGGTTCTGGTGTCATTTTATTATCTTTATTGAAGAATCAATTTTTCTCGGCGCGCAGTATGTTCGTCACAAAAAAAAGGTCACAAAAGGCTATCTCTCAGAAAATGTAATTTATAAAATGCGAAAACAGATCGATTTTTCCCCCGGATTCAAAGGCCGAAAACTTTATTGAAATTATTTTGATTCCTTTTGACTTGTTTTTCCTTTTTATCCGCGTCAATATTGATTATGATGATGATGATTATTCCATCCCAATCAGCATGATCCTTCCTTCTTGATGCTCAGTACGCGTCCCAAACGTTTGTACTCACGCTGGGTACACTCGAACTCGCAACGAGTCTTATAAGTTACGCCATTCGAGCCGCATACTTCCACATTATTCGTTTTCAAATCGCAGGGACAGAAGGAGGCATTGGAAATGCTAATGAATGCCGCAAATAGGAAACAGACCAGACCAAAAACGCTTATGTACTTCATGTTGTTTCTTGAAAATTCTATACAAAATGCAAAATTTTCTCACAAAAGCGAACTGCACTCGACGATGAATTAATTCGAACTAAGCTCGGCAAAAATAAAGCGGAAAGAAAAAAACACTCTGACTCAGCTTGAACGGAAGATAGCAAAGGCTTGTCGAGTCTTGTCGTTCCGATTTGTTGGGCTTTAATTGTTTTATTTGTTTTATGTATTCGTTTGATTTATGACGATCGCTACTGTCTTCTTTTAAATTGTGAATGTTTTGATTTTCATTTTTGTTTTTATTTTTATTTTTGTGAACTCTATTTTATGGCATTTCATTTAGCTGCGTTCCATTGTGGTCGGTTTCAGTTGATTGCCATTGATTAATATCCTTTTGATGTTGCTCTCTGGCCGCTTTGATTTTACATGGCTGACAATTAATTGCAGTTGCAATGGACGACAAAATGGCACCAACGACGAAGGCCATCAGTAGAAATATGTTCAAAAATTTCATTTTATATCAGTGCGGAGCCCCCGAACAGACTCAACGCACATCTCAATGTCGACTTTCTCACTGACTCGTTTTTAATCATGCTCGTCAGATATCGTTTTTGGGGGAAATTTGAAATAGTGAGGAAGTTTAATGAATTATTTGTGGGCTTTTCAGTTCCAACAATAGTCCATTATATAAATGACAATTCTGTGTGGGACAATGTACGAGGCTTGATGGCTTTCAAAGGCAAACTACTCGAGTGTAAATATTTAATTCGAATACTACTCAGAGAGCGAAGCTTGATCTAATTCTTAAAGCTGACTGGGAACTGCGATGTGAAGAATATAATAGAACAAGATTTTTGAATTGAATAAAGAATAGACTAGAAAAATTTTTGCTAAGTGGTCGAATCATCATATCGCACACGAATCTCAAGTTTCGCAATATCACAAAGAAAAACCGAACCTCTTTCAAAGCGTGTAAAAGTAATTTTTTTAAACAATTTAAATTCTTAATTAACAGCTAAATCGGTTAATATAAAGGCATGTTTTCTAGGCGTTGGTGTTCCTGCAGAAAAATGCAGTCAAACATAAAAAATTGATTTGAAAATATTGGGACTATGCCGGTTTTGTAAATAATTTGCATCGGTTCTGGAAGGTTTCATTTTCTAATGCCCAATTTGTTGACAGGGGCTTAGCCTCGATTTAGTTAAATCTCGGCGTAAAATACAACAAACACACTAGATTTTCGAGTTAAATCGCTTAAAGTTGAGTTTTAAATTTAAGTCTTTGTCAAAAAATTGGTCGTAAGGGAAGTGAAAGTTTAATTTTGGACCTATTCCTCGTCACAAAATAGTATATTTCAGTCTTCATTTATACTAAAAAAATGACTGTTTTCTGACTTAAAACTCATCCCAGATTCCTATTGGAAGATTCAAACAAAAGAGACCAAAAAATAAATAAATTGTATATCTGATCTAGTGCCCACGACCGTCTCTAGACGGCCTAAATTCTCTTCACAATTCCTCACATCCTTAAAAATATTTTAAATTTTTTGTTTACTTCGTTTAATTCTTGAAACCCCGAAAACTTGTCTTACGCAACGAATAAAAAGATTAATTAAAACAGTTTTCGAGTATGTGAGCAAATATGAAGAGGATTCAGGCCGTCTAGAGGTGGTCGTGGGCATTAGAGGGTAAATAGCTGAGGTGGTGTGTATCTAACCATATTTTGATGAATTTCGGTAAATGTTGCGTCATGTCTTATTTTTTAAAAAGCCAAATCCATTTTTGTTCGACTATAGGTACCCTGAATGGGGAGACCCTTAAGGGGAATGGGATTTCCAAGATCACAATCTGTTGAAATTACGGGATTCAAAAGCCCGACTCTGATTAACTCGATTCAACGAATTTTCTTCCAAGGCAAGATTTTTTTCAAAATTTGACCAAAATTGCTGGACATTTTCTCAAACAAAAATCCCTTGCCCCCCCACCAATTATGCCCATACAAATTCAATTTTTTAATGTCTTCTCTTGCCCCTTTCTGTGATTGTTAGTTATTGAAATATTTTTTATGAAAGGCTGCCCGAAAATGGGAGATTTTATGAGGAAGGGAAAAAAATAAGGCATGACATTTCGCAAAATGGAAAAGGCGAAAAAGATTTAAGGCGAAAAGGCAAGACGTCTGGAAACGCTCACACATACATATCGCACCCTTGCTACACCGAGAGAAATAACAACAGTTAAATCAACAACTTAGAACAGTTAAAGTAAGAGTGCTCAAATAAACTGTATTCCGCGTTAAATGCACTGAAAAAGGCAGTCAAATGAACAGTTGAAAAACAGTTACTTTTAATGTTCAAATTCGCTTTCGTTCACTTAGACGTATAAGTTCGCATTCTGATCAACCGTCTCCGGAGGTTTCGATAGCTCAGTGGTTTAAACTGTGACTCGACAGTCGTGAGCTTCGGGGTTCTATCCCTGCTGGCGGCGGAAATTTTTCTGCATTTTTTTTTAAATTAAATTTTTATTTTGTTCAGAGTGTAGTTGTTTTGGAAGACAAAAATGATCTCCTAAATTTTTAAGGTTTTAAATTATTTAATTTTTTTTTTAATGGTTCATTTTCAAGCAAAAAATTTTGGGATTGAAAAAATTCCTTAAGCACGTTCCCCAAAACTTGAGCAACCATAAGCTCAAGTGAACATTTTGACCAACAAATTAAATTCGTTCGTTTAGCGTAATGGGTTAAGTCGTTCGCCCAGCGAAGTGGAGGTCAGCGGTTCAAGGCTCGGCCGAGGCGAGAAAATTTAAAAAGATGAAAGAGAAAAAGATTTAAATAGAAACAAATAAATAAAGAAAAAATATAATAATTTAATAAAAAAAAAAATATTAATAAAAGAAGAAAAAAAAGTCAAAGCAAAAAATAAATTATTTTTTCCCAGTCGCTGGTGACAGTTGATTTATCCTTATTGACTGTGTTTTTTCTGTTGAATTTACCACTGCTACACATAAGTTAACAATTAACGGTGAACTCGGTTATTTTAACCTGATTTTTCAGTTAATATAATAGTTAATATAATTGTAACGGTCTGTAAGAATTAAATTCCTTAGACTAAATATAAAATAAATAAATAAATAAATCCCAGGTTAAGACCTCGCAGATGACTCCAAATGATACGAAAAGCTGTTTTCTAGCTAAAGTCAACATAAAGGGTTATTCAATATTTCCAAGAATAAAGGACAATAAAAGAAATTGTCACACAAAACATTTTCTCAGAATTATGCAACATAATTAGCACAAAATAAAAGAAAAGAAAAGAAAAGAAAAGAAAAGAAAAGAAAAGAAAAGTAAATATGAGGACGTGCCATCGTAACATCTCAACATGAATGAGACTCATTGGGTCATTCAAAAGAAAGATTTATTCTGGAGCTTTTTCAGAAAAAAACAAATCTCCTTTCCTCAAAAAACAAGAACGAAAAAAACCGAAAAAAACAAACCAAACAAAAAGAAAAAATAACTAAACTCTTAAAATAATCTCCAGATTTGCGGTCGTGGCAACAAAAGAAAAAGAGGACAGACAGCGTGACCCTAATTAGACATTCATAAGTCCCTCAAACTCTCTTCGCATAAATACCAAAATTGACCTTCTTTTCCCATGAACGTTCACCATACTGCTGTGCCCCATGTCGCTCTGTCTCATCCTTGCTATGTCCTTTGTTCGCATTGATGAAGGTAGCTCGAATTTCGCTGTGACATGAAAAAGTACTCACGAAGTTTCAAAGCGAATTGATGTGGATGCTAATATGGATGCAGCTAATTTTTTCTCGTTAATTGTAATTTTAGAGAATTCTTTTCATTAAATTATCTTCAATGAATTAAGAATTCTGAGTTCGATTGATATTTTCGCACAAATGAATTCATTATGAGCACTTATTAATGAAGGCGTATTTTATGCGTTTATATTTCCTTTCAAGAAATTTGCAATCCTTCCAAAAGGTCTTGGAAAAACTTTTATCTGAATAAATTAAAAAAAAAAAAGAAGTAACCATTTTGTGATTTAAGCCCAAAATCCAATATTGCGAGAGCCCGAGACGAGACGCACACAAATTTCAATACATTCAATCATATGGTTCAAGCTCCAATGTATCGCACTGCGAGACGTCGAAGCGAAAAAATTTGGAAAAATTGAAAATTTGTCGTTGCGAGACAATTTGACAGGTTAATGATGTAGCTATTTTTTGAGTACTCGCTATTGGGTACTCGTTTAAACTAATAAAACAAAAACTGTTCACTGTTCCGTGAAAATTGAGCTTTTAAAATATTTCGCGAGCTTTGGCTCAATTTGAAAATTTTTTGATAATTTTTGAAAATTTTGAATTAAAATTTAAACTCAAGTGATAGCGTATAATTTGTATGAGTACTCGGTTCTCGTTAGATTGGTACTTGGTTCAAATATTGCATTACTAGAAGCGAAATTATGCTTTCATCTGCGTGACGCAAAACTCTCATTGGAGATTGAAATGCGCCATGCAAAACATTTTCTTGACGTCGCGCACTCTCGCATCGGGCTCTCGCAATGTTGGATTTTGGGCTTTAAGAATTATTCTCCTTTTTTTCATCACCTACTTTAAAAATACGTATTCACTAAGGTAGGTTTCTTTTGTAAGCATGATTGTGCAATTTAAATATTCGATTCGAAAAAAGTTCATAAATTATAAGTAGAGCTCGGATTTTGAATTTTTTGAATTTTTTTGAATTTATTGAAAATTTTGAATTTTTTTAAATTGTTTTGCATTTAACTGTGCTTTTTGAATATTTTATTCACTGAAGTAGGCTTTTTTTGTTAATTTGACAATTCAAAATTTTAATTGGCATACTAAATCGAACTAAATTGGAATTTTTGACTGAGAATTTTTTGAATATTTTGAATTTTTTGCATTTTTGTTTGATTTTTTTTCAATATTTTGAATTTTTTGAATATTTTTTTGGAATTTTTTTGAATATTTTTTGAATATATTATATTTTTGAATTTTTTTTTACATTTTTTTAACATATTCAAATTCCGAGGCATACTTATAAGATAAAGAAAAAAAAGTGTGAATCCTACAGTAGCATTTATATAACCAGCTTTTCGATGATATTGGCTCAAAGTATGCTTCGCATTTGAAGCTTCTACGTCTTTTTGTACGCAAGTTCTGAGAAAGCAATAATTGTGGGCGTGGCTGTAAGAATATCACACCGATTTCATTGGGAATATGCCTCTTCTCTTACCAAAAACTACTAAATAAGTGGCAATCAAAAGTGTAGGGTGGTTCTCAAGCTATAACAATTTTCTTCTATACACATTTATTAAATTTGTGGGCGTGGCTATTTTCGCTTATTGACTGTGTTTGTACTGTTGAATTGACCGCTACTACACATAAGCTAACAATTAACGGTGAACTCGGTTATTTTAACCTGTTTTTTCAGTTAATATAACTACCTTTTTCTCTCGGTGTATTAGCCTTCAAAAGAAGAAATTCTAATGGCTTCAAAGATCCTCTAACACAAAAATCTCTATATATTTCATTGGTGAGAGTCGCCTTGAGTACCGATCATTAGTCTGGAATCCTTACTTTGAGGTGCATGGTATTAAACAAAAAAAATTGAGAGTGTGCAAGGAATTTTTACCAAAATAGCATTATTTAAATTTCGTTGCCCGGATGGCCTTCCAAACTATACAGCCAGTCCTCTTACAAGGTGCATTCGGCTATGCTTTATCTATTGACTTTAATTTGAAGTTTTTAATTAATTTGTTAGGGTCTGCAAGAATTAAGTTCCGTAGACTAAATATAAAATGAATAAATAAATAAAAACCCAGGTTAAGACCTCGCAGATGACTCCAAATGATACGAAAAGCTGTTTTGTAGCTAAAGTCAATTTAAAGGGTTATTCAATATTTCCAAGAATAAAGGACAATGAAAGAAATTGTCACACAAAACATTTTCTCAAAATTATGCAACATAATTAGCACAAAATAATAGAAAAGAAAAAAAAATATGAGGACGTGCCATCGTAACATCTCAACATGAATGAGACTCATTGGGTCATTCAAAAGAAAGATTTATTCTGGAGCTTTTTCAGAAAAACACAAATCTCCTTTCCTCAAAAAACAAGAACGAAAAAAACAAACCAAACAAAAAGAAAAAATAACTAAACTCTTAAAATAATCTCCAGATTTGCGGTCGTGGCAACAAAAGAAAAAGAGGACAGACAGCGTGACCCTAATTAGACATTCATAAGTCCCTCAAACTCGCTTCGCATAAATACCAAAATTGACCTTCTTTTCCCATGAACGTTCACCATACTGCTGTGCCCCATGTCGCTCTGTCTCATCCTTGCTATGTCCTTTGTTCGCATTGATGAAGGTAGCTCGAATTTCGCTGTGACATGAAAAAGTACTCACGAAGTTTCAAAGCGAATTGATGTGGATGCAGCTAATTTTTTCTCGTTAATTGTAATTTTAGAGAATTCTTTTCATTAAATTATCTTCAATGAATTAAGAATTCTGAGTTCGATTGATATTTTCGCACAAATGAATTCATAATGAGCACTTATTAATGAAGGCGTATTTTATGCGTTTATATTTCCTTTCAAGAAATTTGCAATCCTTCCAAAAGGTCTTGGAAAAACTTTTATCTGAATAAATTAAAAAAAAAAAAGAAGTAACCATTTTGTGATTTAAGCCCAAAATCCAATATTGCGAGAGCCCGAGACGAGACGCACACAAATTTCAATACATTCAATCATATGGGTCAAGCTCCAATGTATCGCACTGCGAGACGTCGAAGCGAGAAAATTTTGAAAAATTGAAAATTTGTCGTTGCGAGACAATTTGACAGGTTGATGATGTAGCTATTTTTTGAGTACTCGCTATTGGGTACTCGTTTAAACTAATAAAACAAAAACTGTTCACTGTTCCGTGAAAAAGAGCTTTTAAAATATTTCGCGAGCATTGGTTCATTTTGAAAATTTTTTGAAAATTTTTGAAAATTTTGAATTAAAATTTAAACTCAAGTGAAAGCGTATAATTTTTTTGAGTACTCGGTACTCGTTAGATTGGTAGTTGGTTCAAATATTGCATTACTAGAAGCCAAATTATGCTTTCATCTGCGTGACGCAAAACTCTCATTGGAGATTGAAATGCGCCATGCAAAATATTTTCGTGACGTCGCGCACTCTCGCATCGGGCTCTCGCAATGCTGGATTTTGGGCTTTAAGAATTATTCTCCTTTTTTTCATCACCTACTTTAAAAATACGTATTCGCTAAGGTAGGTTTCTTTTGTAAGCATGATTGTGCAATTTAAATATTCGATTCGAAAAAAGTTCATAAATTATAAGTAGAGCTCGGATTTTGAATTTTTTGAATTTTTTTGAATTTATTGAAAATTTTGAATTTTTTTAAATTGTTTTGCATTTAACTGTGCTTTTTGAATATTTTATTCACTGAAGTAGGCTTTTTTTGTTAATTTGACAATTCAAAATTTTAATTGGCATACTAAATCGAACTAAATTGGAATTTTTGACTGAGAATTTTTTGAATATTTTGAATTTTTTGCATTTTTGTTTGATTTTTTTTTCAATATTTTGAATTTTTTGAATATTTTTTTGGAATTTTTTTGAATATTTTTTGAATATATTATATTTTTGAATTTTTTTTTACATTTTTTTAACATATTCAAATTCCGAGGCATACTTATAAGATAAAGAAAAAAAAGTGTGAATCCTACAGTAGCATTTATATAACCAGCTTTTCGATGATATTGGCTCAAAGTATGCTTCGCATTTGAAGCTTCTACGTCTTTTTGTACGCAAGTTCTGAGAAAGCAATAATTGTGGGCGTGGCTGTAAGAATATCACACCGATTTCATTGGGAATATGCCTCTTCTCTTACCAAAAACTACTAAATAAGTGGCAATCAAAAGTGTAGGGTGGTTCTCAAGCTATAACAATTTTCTTCTATACACATTTATTAAATTTGTGGGCGTGGCTATTTTCGCTTAGGATCATCCTCTAGTCCCAAATTGCATACGTACCGAATTTGGACTCGATTGGTGAAGTCATTTCGGATGATATTAGACCACAGATGTACGGATATAAGTCAACTTTCAATCCTATTGAAGAAAATGCATTCAAATATAAGTACCTATAACGATGTTACAAAATCCTCACAAAACTAATATAACCATCTTCAGCTGGGTAAAAAAAATATGCTCCAACATGGCAGACACACACGCACCCTTAGGATATTTCAAGACAAGACAATTTATTTCCATTGACAACATAACTTGATCTGCCGTTTCGGATGATGATTATTGAAATTGAAATCGTGTCTCCTCATCCCGTTCCCCTCTTAACGTAATCGCTTTTTCATTCGAGCACCTGTTCCATCTACTCTACGATGCGACAAAAGTTTCGCCTTTCTGAAATTTTAATAAGGCGAAAATAATCGCTTTTTCGTCGCGTCCCATTTCGTCACGTCGCATTTCGTCGCTTCCCATTTCGTTCGTGTCTATCCATGTACCGGCAGCCGGCATTGAACAACGACAGTCGTTGCCATATTCATTGGCAAAACGAAATTTGCATACTTAATTAGCACTCGCACTCTCTCTCTCTCGCTCTCGCACTCTCTCTCGCTATCACTCTTTGTGTCTCTGTATATAGGGTATCAAAATCATAAATGAAACGATTGTATGCAAAATACTCACGGAAAATTAAGCAACGCTGAAATTCTGTTTGAGGTGTAACTTTGAAGCTCCGATGCGCAGGCAATTTCAAAGTATTGCTGATGTAAGTAATTTTATGCTTAAAATTAATTAAAAATATACACTTTAAACCGCCAAACGATTATTATGATGATGATTATTGAACTCTTCGATGAGTAAAAGCGAGCTTCTAATGGCGTGCGAGGTGCCGCTCTTTTATATACCCAAGCAGACCGCAATAGATAACAAATGATCATGCTCTGCGGATAGAGTTAGAAAAGAAATGGTTATCTCTCAATTCAAGGTTACCAGAAGTATGTATATCAATCAGATCAATTTCTCTTATTTATTTTATTTATTTATTTATTGTTTTTTAATCTGTCATGGCGCAGGTTTTAATGCCATTCTGTTAGTTGAGAATAAAAAACACCCCCACGGCCGCATTATCCATATTCAAAACTATCATTTTAATAGCCAACACTCAGATAATATACAGGGTGATTCGCGAGAGCTAGTACATCCAGAGCAGTGTGATAGAGGAAGTCAAGACGATCAAAAAGTCGTACGGGATGGGAGGGCCGCAAATGCACCCCTGCGGAGTTATAGGGCCTTAAAGTTTTTAAGCAGGAAGTCGAGAAAAAAAATTCTCCCACGAAAATGGTTCATCGTAGAAAACAAACTGTAATGGGGTTCGAAAGCCAATTGTATGGGCTTATAGGAAAAATTAATTTGTTGGTTAAAATTTGAGCCATTGAGGGAAAAGTAAACGGTCAAAGTCAAAAACTCTGAAAAAAATTTCCATTTTGTTACTTTAGGAGCCATTTTGGTATGAAAGAAGTCCTATTAACACATGTTTTTCTAATTTTTTCCTGAATCTGCGGTCGATTTCCTTTAAAACCGTAGTACATTTGCTATACCTTATTTGCGGTTTAGGCATCGAATAAAAGGGGTTTAAAAACAAACTTAAATATTTCTTATTCAATTCAATTAATCTCAGCAAAACCAAAAACAAAAATCTCTTGTGAATCACCCTGTGTAAGCCAATTCCCAAAATTACTTTGAAGCAAGTTTTCTAATTTTGCTTATACTCATGATACTCATGCCTTCTTGTACCATGGCTTATACTAAACCATCGATTAATTAAAGAATATTGAGCGCGCAGGGTTGCATTCATTTTTTCTACTTGATAAAAAGTAAATGCGAGAAAAGCTCGTTTTCAGAAGAAACATGACATTGTTGCAATTCTATGGGAATCTATTTTAAATTTTAAGGGGTTTTCTGTCCTTTAAGGAAGATCTTGAGAAGAAAAGTGTTTAAAAGGGAATTTTTAGGAGTTTTCAAAATCAAAAAAAGTGTATTTTTAGCTTTATTTTTGAGACATTCAGGGAATTAATCCCGTAATAGCTGCCAACAGTTGAAATATGGACACCGACTACGAAAGTGTAAAAATTTTGGAAGGCTTTGAAATACTGAAGATAGAGGAATATAGCCGAATCTCTCATAATGTACGTGGGTGCATATAATTTACTTATTTTCAAGTAACTGTAATGTGCAAATATTGACTTAACATCTAAGTAAGGGCCATAATATCTGGGTGATCACCAAGAATGATAGAAAATAAGATTACTTTCATCATGCTTGTACACAAAATCAACTGTTTTCAGCTACGGAGCTCTCTCCAGATCTGTCAGAAATGAAAAACTTCATATAAAGAAACGCTTCAGAAATGAATCAGAAATTTTGTGAAGTGTTTTTTATATGATGTTTTTCATTTCTGACAGATCTGAAGAGAGCCCTTTATGTCTGAAATTCATGAGAAAAAAATTTAAAATTTTCAATTTCGTCATTTTTTTTTATCAAAACACAAAATTTGAAATTTCCAACAAACTTCCCCACAAACCAGACCTGGGCAGTCCAATTACAAAATTGTAATTAATTACACAATTAATTACAATTACTTGTAATGGTAATTGAAGAATATTCAATTACAATTACTTGTAATTGTGATTGGGAAAATTCAATTACAATTACAAGTAATTGTAATTAATTTTTTTCAATTACAATTACTTGTAATTGTAATTGAATTCTCCCAATTACAATTACAAGTAATTGTAATTGCGTGTGTAATCAATTACATGAAAGTAATTGAAGCATATATAGTAATAATTACATTTTTGAAGTATTGGAAAATATTCAAATATTTAAGTTACGGTTTTGAATTGGGATTGTAAAATGAGTCAGTGGCTTGGAGTTAGAATGCTTAACTGACACGCGATGGGACCCGGGTTCGATTCCTGGCAGGTGTGGTTTTTTTTTTACTTTTCAAATTCAGCACAGTTGATTTTATTATAATATTTTGAAGTTGACAATACAAGGCCGTCGGTAGTGTCGGTAGTCTTCAATTACAATTACAAGTAATTGTAATGGAAAAATCTTCGATTACATTTAAAAGTAATTGTAATTGAAACAATTTTGTAATTCGACTGCCCAGGTCTGCCACAAACAATTTCATTAGATACTTTTAAATTTCCTTTTCATTTGTTTTTTTGTGGTATGTCAAACTATTTTCACTTACAGAAAAATTTTGCATTCCAAGAATATTCCAAATTTATGGAACAGGTGGTTCTTAGACTCGTGTACAATCGGTAAATGAGTCAATAAATTTCATACATCATTTTTGTTTTTTGTTCAACCTGGTAACCTTATTGATCGGATTCATACACCATGTGGAACCTAAGCTTTCGGTTATAACATTTTGCCTTTTTAATTGCTCAAACGCTGTCGTGTTCTGAATAATTTGTGTACATACATACATATAACTTCATAAGTACATACGCACTTAGATAATAACGGATGACGAAATTTGAATTTCTTTTCATTGACTCATCGAACTGAACTTTCCAAAATAGACTGAGAGCTTTCAAACTTTTCATTACATATTCGAGAAAGAAGTAAATTTACGAATAAGGATTTATGGGTTGGGTAGAGAGGAAAAATTCGTTCTTTCCAATTTCGCATTAATTTTCCATAGAGGTTTTTTCATTTTATAAAACATATGGTCGTAAATTTGAGGAATTAGGTGAAAACACTTTGCAGTTATAAATTTCCATTGAATGGAAAACCGATTCGATGGCCTTATATATCACGGCCGATTAGTTTTTTGTGCTGTTCATATCACGAAATTAGATTAGTAAAAAAAAAAACCTGATTAGATAAAATGCAATCAGTATTCGGGGTCTGATTCAAAAAGGCCTGTAATGAGAGGTTTTCAATATCAGGAAAACAGTTCATTCGTTGCATTCGCCTGTGAAAAGTGGCTTTGAAAATTCCGTTGTGCATTTGAAAAGAAATTAATTTGAATTTCAAAATTATTTGAGAACGAAAAGAAAGAAAGAAAGGGAAAAAATATTCTCCAAAATGAAATTTTTGTACATTTTTCTAATTCTCTGGTGTGGATTTTTACATTGCAATGCAGACAGCACTACCGATAAACCGACAATTTGTCCATGTCCACGGATCTACGATCCTGTATGCGGATCGAATTTGATAACCTACCCGAATCGTTGCCTATACGATTGTGCCAGATTGGATAACGCGCGCGCCGGACGAAGTTTGGATCTAATGCGCTCCGGACCTTGTTGAGGACTAACGCGGATCAGACACGCCACATGCATGCATACATCATAAAAATTTTACATAACACAAATCCGAGAGATCTGTTCTAAATGCCATATTTTATGTACGCTCTTTTTATATCAATATGATCAAAATTAAGATGAAAATAAACATCGTTCATATCTAAAGAAAATGTTGTGGATCTCTGCATTATTGCGACATTTACCTGTTAAGTATCTTCGATGTGTGGGAAACTAAGCGGAAAGAAAATTTTCCCTGTGTACTACCAACTTCAATCATCCAGCTCATGAGGCAGGTATACGGGTTTAAAGAGCAGACTAAGCGGTGATGGGAAGCTACTAGGAGTTCTTGGGACACTTGTCTACTTTCGAAAGAAAAGACATTGGAAATATGTATATCTGTGGCCATATGGAAGAATAGCTTAAGTCGAAATTTTTTGTTTTGAGATATTCCAAATTTTTTACTCAAGTGGCGATCTCCAGTTCTGTCAGAAATGGAACAGAAATGAAAACCTTCATATAAAAACCACTTTAGAAAATTTCTGATTCATTTCATTATAAGAAGTTTTTCATTTCCGACAGAGTTGGAGAGAGCCCCTTAAAATAAAAATTCGGAACCCAGCGGCCAACAGTGGCTACCGCCTACAAAGTAAACGAGACTGTAAGCGAACTGCCTACCAATAGCTTACAAAGTATACGAGATTGTAAGTGACCTGCCTACCAATAGCTTACAAAGTATACCAGGCTGTAAGCAACCTCTGCCTATTATTAACTTACAAAGTATACGAGATTATAAGCGAACTGCCTACCAATAGCTTACAAAGTGTACGAGACTGTAAGCGACCTTTCTATTATTAGCTTACAAAGTATACGAGATTGTAAGCGAACTGCCTACCAATAGCTTGCAAAGTATACGAGATTGTAAGCGAACTGCCTACCAATAGCTTACAAAGTATACAAGATTGTAAGCGACCTGCCTACCAATAGCTTACATTATGTGTTGGTGGTGGGCGTTCACTCTTAAAAAACGGCCACGCTAGAGCAAAAGTATACTACGATGGTATATGAGGTCGTATGCATTACCGCCTATAGCCTACGAAATGTGTTACGGTTCATTGCTTCTGAAAGCAGCATTTTGGCCGCTGGGAATATGTGATCTAAGGCACTAACTTTTACGATCGGTTATCGGCCAAACTTTTTTTATAAAAACCGGTTGAGAAGAACAAATTAGCGCCCTCACTTCCTTATGAGTCCAAAGCCATTAACTCAATTATGGCTTTTGTCGACTAAAGCTTGTCTTCCATATGACTACAGATACAGATCTTTCGTCTGTAAAAAGTAGACACATCGACATGCGTCCACATGATGGTGTGATGATCAAAGAAAAGAGATCGAATACCGATGAGGAATGTGTGGGAATAATCTTGAGATGAATTGAAATTTTTTCCAATCATCGAATTTTCCTAAACAACTTGAAATTTCTTTGGAAACTAACTTTTTATTCTCTAAAAAAAAAAAGAATATTTCTCTTATTTACACAAATTTTTTTCTTCTAATATTTGCGCATGCACAAGCCAAAGGTTTTTGTTAATAAATAAAACATTTCATACGTCAACAGAACACATTTTTCATATGGGTTTTTTCATGTGCGGAATATGGTTCTGAAGTATGGCATTAGAGAGAGGTATGGAGTTAGAAAGTACACTCACCGTCGTTGATTGGGCTTATCGCGCAAACAATCAATATGTTGACAGTTTTATGATATGCAGAAGTATATATGATATGTGCGTGTATATAAATTAAGGAACAGAAATAGACATAGACCAGAGAAAAACAAGTAAGAAAGCTAAAGTCGGTCAAGCCCGACTTTGAAATACCCAGCGTCCCGACATTATGAGCGCACTATGTTTTGCTTCTCTATTTGTGGGCGTGGCAGTGGGAGGGCAACATAAATTATTTCCCTACACCTTTCATTCGCCTTGGTGAACCTATGTTGCGAATTTGAAGCTTCTACGCCTTCTACTTCGGAAGTTACGAAAAATCTTTATTTGTGGGCGTGGCAGTGGGCGGGCCACAAAAAATTTTTTCCTGCACCTTTCATTCGCCTTGGTGAACCTATGTTGCGAATTCGAAGCTTCTACGCCTTTTACTTCGGAAGTTACGAAAAATCTTCATTTGTGGGCGTGGCAGAGGGCGGGCTACATAAATTTTTGTTCCTACACCTTTCATTTGCCTTGGTCAACCTATGCTGCGAATTTGAAGCTTCTACGCCTTTTACTTCGGAAGTTATGAAAATTCTCTATTTGTGGGCGTGGCAGTGGGCGGGCTACATAAATTTTTGTTCCTACACCTTTCATTTGCCTTGGTCAACCTATGCTGCGAATTTGAAGCTTCTACGCCTTTTACTTCGGAAGTTATGAAAATTCTCTATTTGTGGGCGTGGCAGTGGGCGGGCTACATAAATTTTTGTTCCTACACCTTTCATTTGCCTTGGTCAACCTATGCTGCGAATTTGAAGCTTCTACGCCGTTTACTTCGGAAGTTACGATAAGACCTTATTTTTGGGCTTATTTGTGGGCGTGGCTCGAGGAGGGCGGCGTCCATTTTTTGCCAAAAAATGTCTCTTTTCGTAGTTTACCAGCACACCAAATATCAATGGAATGTGTTGAGTGGTTCGCAAGTTACAAGCATTTTATTGAAAACACAATAAATTCATTTGTGGGCGTGGCAGTGGGCGGATGTCTCCCATTTTTACTTAGGATCACACTCGGTTCCCGATATACCTGTGTGCCAAATTTCGACTTGATTGGTCCAGCCGTTTCGGAGGAGATCCGACCACGGACGGACGGACAGACGGACAGACGGACGGACGGACAG
Source organism: Chlorops oryzae (assembly GCA_020466095.1). Taxonomy (NCBI): domain Eukaryota; kingdom Metazoa; phylum Arthropoda; class Insecta; order Diptera; family Chloropidae; genus Chlorops; species Chlorops oryzae. The sequence continues at coordinate 112,794,190 of CM035807.1, forward strand.
ACGGACAGACGGACAGACGGACAGACGGACAGACGGACAGACGGACATGTCTAAATCGATTCAGTTTTTGATCCTGATCATTTCTATATATATTTTTCTATATCTCCGGAGCTTAATTCTCCCTGTTACAAGATTTGCACAAAACTAATATACCCCGCTTACGCTGGGTATAAATATTGTTTACTAAAGAAAGACAGAAAAAAAAAAGAAACAATTCCGCAAATCCAAGGAAAAATAAAAACAAGAATTCATGTTCATGACATTAAAGGATAAAATCTCGAAAATTGAGTTGAATTTATTTAATTTTTTTTTATTGCTTTAAAAAATTTCTTATCAGCAAAAATCTCCGTCATATTTAGCAATCGCCATCTTTGACATATTCCAATTCTGTACCAAGTTCGTTGAACTTTTCGGCCACACAGTCCAGATGACATCTGTTTGGGTAGGATTCGTTGTCAGAGCCGCAAACGGGATCGTAATTGCGTGGGCATGTGCAAGGTGCGTCTAGATCAGCGAGATAAGCATCCCAATCAAATTCATTATTGGCCAACTCCTCCTCCCAAACGTTTTCCTCTTCTTCTTGAGCAGCAACCGAATAGGCCAAGCAGACCAAAAATAAGGCAATATATAAACCGAAGAATTTCATTTTGATTATTGAAATTGAATATATTATTCCCTTCGAGGTTTTTTCTTTCGCTCAACTCAAACTTGGATCAAATTGTTTCGACGAGGAAACCAATCGAGATACTAAACCTTCTAAATTATGTGCTCCACCCTTTTATTAACGAAATTAAGACGATTTTCTCAATTTTTAGTAGAAAATCCAAAAAAAAAAATTAGTTAAATATTTGCTCAAGAGTCACTGCAGACCACGGGCTTGGGGCTTTCATACGTGGGACATTCTTTGTTTTTTTTTGCTCTTTATTTATTCTCTTTTTTTTTGCTTGATTTGTTCTTTTTCCTTAAAACAAAAAGGTGTTTAAGAAAAAAAAACTTCACTTGGCACATTGCGATTCGATGGAGAGCTGTTAATGAGACGGAAGCCGATAATCTAGTTCCTATTTCTGAATAGATTATCATTAAGGCAAGGACTAACATCATAAAAGCTATTGACAATAGTAACTAGAGGACTAAATATAAGCTTTAGATACAATTTTAACATTAAATCATCCACCTAGAAAGGTTATAGAGGGTCTATATTCCACGATTTTGCGGTTATTTATTTGATAGAAAAGCCATTCGGAAACTATAAGACTTGGCTTCAAGAAATGGAGTCCATTATCTCCTCTTAAATTTTTTAGAGAAATAAAAAAAATTCTCCCAAAGAAATTCCAATGAAGTCCATTCTCAAACTCCACTTTACCCATGACCTTTTAACATTTCAGTCCGAGTTTCATCAGGATAACTCACAACTTTTGATAAGACAACTGCATAAGAAGGAATAGGCACACGGATAGACTGACTGACTGACATGTCTAAATTAAATATCGTATATTCTACAATGAGTAATTTAAGCCATTAAAAATGTACGCCCAAACACAAAACACACTCGAAATGGAGTGTGACAGATTGAAATATTCTAGGGGAATTCCTATGAGAAATTATTTAATTAATTTAATTAAGGCTTAGACGAACAAAGAAAAAGGTTTGCAATTAACCCATACGTGGGCTTATTGCCCAACGTCATACCTTTTTGCCTCGCATTCTTACATCACGCCGGGATATATATTATCCCGATGGTTTTTCCCCTGTTTTTGTTCATCAATAATGCAACATTGCATGTCCAACAAAATTTCCCTTTTTTGGGCAGTCAAAACTCTCTAGAAGGAAAAAATATTCACAAAGTTATTACAGAGAGAATTTCGTTGTAAGGAGAAAAAAGGCACTAAAAATATAGCTAAAAAAAAGGTCGAGATAAATTCGCTATAGAGAGAAATTCGTTATTGAGGAGCTAGAGAGAGTACAGAGAGTTTCGACTGTAGTGTACAATATTAACAAAATTTAATGTGGTAAAAATCTCAGAAAGCGGGCGGCAAGAAAATCATAAAAATCAAAGGTGAATAGATGTATTTATAAGTATATTAGGAAAGAGAGAAGGAGATTTTTGCAAAGATCTTTTTTAGTTTGTCGCGCACTTTTTACGAAATTCCAAATATTGTCGCCAAATTTTGGAAAAAATTGCGCTTTGCAAGAAAAGCCATCTGGCAACGCTGGCTTGAACAGACCTTAATCATAATAAAACTCAAATGCGACAAACAAGAGAGCAGTGGAATTAATACCTATTGTATTATTTTGAACAAGTTTTTTTCCCTCAACATGTAGATAATTTTTCACAGAGAAATTTCCAAAGAAAAACTTTGTTTTTTTCTTGAAATTAATAGGGGGGAAATTGGGTCACTTTGGTTCTTATTTATAATATGGTATGTAATTAATTCTTAATATGTCAATAATTGTCTTCCATTTCAAGTGTATATTTATTTTATTTGTGGATACAAATTTTTCTTCTATTTACTTTCCAAATCGTTTAAAGTTACGTTACGAAAACCATATGTGTGTACATAATAACATAACACTGGCTTACAAAATTTGGCATTTTCGAGCGGGAAGACTCAGAAGTTCATTAGCGTCATTCCATACGCCATATGTCCTTTTGTTACTCAGCCGATATTGCTTTCTTTTTCTGGAAAAAGCTGAATAGCTTCGGTGTTTTTCAACCAATTTTCAAGACCGATACGTCATTTTGTTGGAAATTATATGTATTTTCTTAAATAATGCCAATGTGAAGGCTTTGTAGTGGAACAAATTGGTATAAAATGCCTTCAAAGTTGGAATATTTGGAAAAAATTCAAACAAATTCTGTTTGTCATTGGAAAAAATCCCATAAAGTAAAAAAATTTCAGCAAGCTGTTAAAACTTCTCAAAAGAGCATTCTTTTAACTTTTTATTGCCGTAAAAAAAATTAAAATCGGTTTATAGACAAGGAAATTACAGCTTTGTAAGTGAGTCAATGTCCTAAATTTTGGTTCATATCTCGGATTTTGGTTCATATCTCAGAATCTTTAAAAAAAAAACCGTTGCAACATTTGAGATCAGCACGCCAAATAACGTCAAAAACAGATTTCAGTTTCTCAGATCCAAAACCGTGTATACTTTTGTAATCATTGAGGCATTCCGCTGAAAAATGGTTAGTGTCTCCGATTTCATGTGTCTGAGAGTAACGAGTCAACCAGCAACGGCTTGATTAAAGGGCTCATCCGATTATAGATATCAGTTAAAAAAAATAAATAAATAAATAAAATAAAATAAAAAAAATTAAAACAAAATAAAAATAAATAAAAAAAATTAAAACAAAAAAGGTCGATTACACTGGTTAGCAAAATAACAAAACAAAAAAAAAAAAATCATCGCTGTAACACATTTTGTAAACAAATTTGGGGTCGCTTATCATGAAAATGGCATTTATTTATTTTTTAAAGAATCATTTTTTCGTATAAAGGCAAAAAAAACGAACTGAAAAGTATAAAGTTTTGCTACCTAGTGCTATGTAACTCATTCAAAACGATGGTTTACTGGGAGATTGGTGTTTTATTGTAAGCACTTTATCCTTTTTCGAATAAAATTATAGTCAATATAAAGTTGTAAAGATCCCCTTTTGATAGACTTTACTTTTAGAAGCCATGAGTAAATTTTCCTAATTTTTTTACTATTTTTCCATTTATTTATTTCAGCAATGCCCAATTTATTTTGTAAACTAGTGTGATTGATAACAATACGAGTACCTTGCTTGGCAAATAAATATTTCATTAAATATCATTGGGGTACAAAAAGTATTGATGTAATAAATAACAGAACAGCAACATAAATTAAAATCTTAGACCTTAAGCCTCAAAATCTGATTGTCTTCTTTGACAGCATTTAAAAGGAGCAACTAACAAGGGAACGACTTTCATTGTCAATGAATGTCCTTCATTCACATTTTATTTATACACACAAAAAAAAAAAAAAAATCTTTTGAACTTTAGGAAGCGCCTTTCTTCAAAAATTTCAAGCGTCAATAATTCTTAACTGTTCTTGTTATTTTCCAGTTGCCAGCACACCAGAGAATCTCTCGAAGCGTGACGAGCCCGCCGGAATCGGTGGTGGTGGTGGTAGTAGTGGTACAACTATCAGTGGCGCAGCCACTTACTCCGGCCACGCAACAGCAACCCATCCAGGCGCTGACTCAACGTTCAACGAACGTTTAAAGGCAAATAGTCCCCCAGGAAGCGCTGCAGGACCTCTCAACAGTCCAAATGCAACAGACACTGGCAGAGAAACAACAACAGCAGACGGAAACGCGGCAAGCATTCAAAATGCAGCATCAATAAATGGTCAAGTTGCAAGTAAGTTTAAATCCTTTCGACTCGATTTTCTCAGAAAACTTTTTTGTAAACAACAAACTGCCTCGGGGGCCAAGCTCCATGACTTGTTTAAATCGTTATTAAGTAGAAATAAATTAAAAAAGAAAAATAAACCCTTCTCCACTTTGATGAACCGAAAGCTTCTTCTCAAGGACGTCGCGACGTCTGTTACTCTTTCCATGAACCCAGCTTTTAATAATCTTACGGAATGTGGCGCGGGCAAGATAATCATACATTTGTCAGACTTATCGTCGTTTAAAGTCGTTTAATTTTATCGTAATAACAATTTTATAGCTTTTTTTTGACCGCAATGAACTTTTTGCACATTTTTTCTAACCCTTTAAGTTATTTTTTAAAATATTTTTCGTTAATTTCGTAGGAAAGCATCTATTTAAGACTTCATTATATAATTTTGTTCAGGCCCCGATTTAGTGGGTAGCAAGCTTAGAAAAAGCCTTGAGTGGTGCTATGGGGGCGGAATTTTCACATAAATAGATAGATACCTGTAAGCGCCATTATGATCATCATCTTAGGCGTAGACAGTCCATATAGGACCTAAGCCTGCCGTACAATCTCAATCTCATTTATCATGACCTTTCGCCATCGCTCTCCAGTCTAATACACCGGTTCGTTCTCCATCTTCAACGATACTATTAAACCACTTCTTTCTTGATCTCGCTCTTTTTTAGCGCCATCAAAAGGAGCGGAAAATATTGTTTTTTCTCAGATTCGCTGGGTCGGGCCCTGATTTCGTCATCGAGGAAAGTTTATCGGAGTAATGAAATCGAAACATAACCACTAAGAGTGCTATTTCAGCCCTTTCGACAGGGGATAGGAGTCGATTGTGCTTTCTCAGGACCGCAACTAGATTCCATATGGGGAAAATCCTTCATGAACATACCTTCTTTTTAAGCCGCGCTTTTGAAAAGTCCTGTGAAGTGGGCTACGCTTCGTCTTATAACACTTTCCTCCTTTTGTTCTTTCCAAAACCCTCCAAAATTCCGATTGTTTACTTCTTCCCGAGCTCGAAATTCCTCACACATTAGTTTCGTTTGTAAAAAGTGGTCCTCCAACCTCCAAAAAAATGTTTTGCATCGAATTTTGGTGAGCCTCAGAGAAGTTCGAATGTCACAATTTCCTATTGGTTCAAGAAACACTTTTCGAAAACCACAATTTTTTTCGCACTAAGGAAAATAAAGCTTGAATTCACTAAAAGGTGGTGAGATCAAGGAAGAATGCCAACCGGATTCTAATATATCCAGATTCTCGATGAAGCCTATCAACCTATGTCCTGAATAAGAAGCTTCTACGATTTTCTACAGTTTCGGGCCTTACAGTGGGCGTAATCCGCTGAAGCTGGGCATAAAAATCGGTTGTCATGAGCCCAACCTACTATTGGGCAATTCCATGATTATGGTCCCATCTTTGACACTCGTTTATTAGTTTTTACCTCATAATAATTGAAAAAAGAACGTGATTCTCAAGATCTAAATTTTTAAAACGTCAAAAAATCTTTTGGCACTGAAATTTCACAATTTGTGCTCAGAATGGCTGTCACGGCTGTCACGGGTGGGACAGTTTCTCGTAAAATTGTCCTATTACTAAACTAACTATTGACGAACTAGTTAACTATGACCTCAACTAAGTATTTCTAAGGGTATTCACGAAATGGTCCGATCTCGAAATCTTTCTCAATCATGATGACCGCCTAGCTTTTCTCACTGGATTTCATCACGATAGATAAACTCCTGCGATAAAAAAAATTTATGAGGAGAGACATGCAGACATACAAATAGACAGACAGACATACAGACAGACAGACAGACAGACGACCATGACCAGGGGCGGACTGGGCCTACGGGCAATCGGGCAAATGCCTGGTGGGCCCTCAGTGCGCTGTATCTGGGATCAATACTTATGGAGTAAGGATTTTTTTATAATTTCTATTTTTTTCTTAGGTAATAATTTGACCCCCAGTCCGCCCCTAGACATGACCAAATTGAGTCTCCTGGGTGCGTTGATCATTTCTGTAGACATTTTGTGTGGTCTTTTCTTTTAGCAATTCTAGAAGGTACGAGACAATGGCATTCGATGAAAATATTTGGTACATAAAATTATTTGCTTAGCTGAACTTAAGGTTCTCGTAGACCTTCGGGTATAATTTTCTCCTAAAAAGCAGCAACTGCAAAGAATAAAAGAAGGGAAAGCGCCAAGTCACATTCAATTTTATGTATGGACAAATATGTATGAATGCATGTACTTATGTACATATGGGTTTATTCATACTTGTGCTCACGAAATTCCATACAAATATCTACAGGACAATACCGGCATAATTTTTGCCTTCAGCTCGACAAGAAACCTTTATTGATCCACAGAGACGCATGGAAAAATTCCAATAATTCCGACCAACAGCGTACGCTGAAAATTATTCCGGCACGGGCTTTAGGTAATATTTTCCCACATTCCTTTGTAATTCCTTTACATTTTGGTGGAGCTTTCACACCCTGTGTTCACCATTCTGATTCCCCGACCCACAATGGAAAGGAGAGAAGATGAAAATTCTCACACGTTGTAACTGGTAGGGAGCCCCTTTTCAACACAACAAACAATACATATGCATTTTATCTGTCCCTTTCAAGTATTTGCGAAAAGTAAACGCGTCGACCCTTGACGATCAGAAGTTTTTTTTCCACCCGTTTCTGTGTTTTTTTCTTTTTAGGCTCCCAAAAAAAAATGGGTTGCAATTTTACGCTTCGTTATGTTGTGGCGTCGTGGCTTTTAGTATTTGATTCCTTTTCTGTTTGCGAATAAATTCTTTAATGTTCTTCGCCCCCTTTTTTCTTGTTTTGTCTTGAATTTTTTTTTTGTTTTTGTTTTTGCTTTTAACTCTAAATCATTGTCACATCCGAAAAAAAACGAATTTATTCAAAAGAAATCAAGCTTGAATTTTAACGCCAATCAAAAATGGGGCGGTAAATAGCCTATTTCCTCGCCTGCAACGTTCTTCGTATACTTATGTTCAATATTGAATTTCCCAAAACGAGGAAAGTCAACAAGAAAATTTCGAAAATTTTGTTCCGCATGTTAAGTGCGTTCTCGTTCGTTCGAAGACAATGCGACATTCTCCGGGGTATGTCAATTGGGAATTTCTTGTTTAACATTCTGAGTTGTCTAACTGTTCATTTGAAACGAAATGGAAATATGTTTGCCTACGTCGAGAGCAGCGAACACACATGAGAATTTGAGGATGTTTTGCTTATGGCACATATGGCTGTTAACAGTTTTTTTGCCGCGGGGTGCGAAGGAGTTTTTGGCGAACAAAGTGAGAGACCAGAAAAAAGTTCGATTTTTATCTGTTAGAGGGGTTTTTTTAAAGCTAAAAAATTGGTGACTGATTGTTAGGATGATGGAGTACTTCAAATATCAAATCATTTAAAGGCGATTTTCTAAAAAAAACAAAATGGCCTTATTCTTCTTCACATCTATACTCCATACACTGAGCGAATTTAACCATGATTTTTTTTAAAAGAGCGCATTGTTATTCACAGTCCTTTTGATTTTCAAGCAGAACAATATATTTCAACAGCAAAATGGTTGAGTCAACCACATTATTGGTTAATTTGAAAAGAAAATGTATTTAATTACTTTTCATTACGTTGTCTATAATTCTCATTTGTTTTATAAAATAGGACATACTTATAAGTAGAGCTCGGATTTTGAATATTTTGAATTTATTTGAATTATTTGAATTTATTTTTCTTATATGGGCATTTCCATTTTGACGTTACGTGACATTCGAACGAAAAACAAAATCTTTTTTAAATGAAGAATTGCAAATTTAAAAAAAGTTTTTTAATATTTGCATACTAATAAAGTAGCACTATGTTCAGTAAAAAAATTAGACGAATAGACCATAAGGATTTGAGTATTGAAGCAAAAAAGTGTCCTAGCGTTACGTTACGAAAAACAGAAGTGGGTTTATGACTTAGATTACAAGATTTCAAAACTCTGCTAATTTCGCAAAACTTTTCGTATTAAACTTATAGCAATAAGATTGGAAAATATAAGAGTTCATTTTCCAAGTTTTAAATTGTAAAATCGTTTGTCGTTCGTTTTTTATTGGCCTTAATTACCTGGCGTTACGTTACCTGGCGTTACGTTACTAAAATTTCAAAAGGGTTTTAGTCATGAAAATAGTCTTTTATTTTAACCTTTTTTCCTTTTAATTCATAAATTCTGGTATTATAAATAGAAGGGCCAATAATAAATTTTATCAAAAAAAATTTTTAATTGAGCTTGCGTAATTAGAAGATAATTATCAACTTATTCGTTAAAGATTTTTTGTTGTTGTTGTTTTGGTTGATTCTTCTGAATGGAATTATTAAGGACGATAACTTCCATTGATCAGGTTACTAAAATGGCCCAAATTTCATAGATGAAGCACTTTTAAAGGTAATTTAAGAAATACAAATACAACAAAATAAGCCTTTATCTATGTTTTACAGAAATGAGGGTTGACTATAACCACCAATCATCTTAAATAGTGGAATTCAGATGTGTTACTATGATAGTACATACCCAGAAATTGTTTTAAGGAACTGGGGCATTTTCATTTCCGGTAGACCTTTCTGTGGAAATGCCCATATACGAGTTTAGTATTGAAACGAGATCAAGTATCGATACCACTAAAATACCGAACCAAAAGTATCGATATTAGGTAGTACTTGCTCAAGATTAAGCAAATTTTTATGATTCTTGGTATTTACACATCATAACACAGGTAGTACAATACTTCAGTGTTTTAAAACAAATACGGCACTTAGCACTTGTCCAATCCAAGCGCGTAACATGAATACAGACCATAGTTTTGGCCATTTCTTTTTGAATTACTGTTTCTTGTCAGTGCTGCCAATAATTTGGCGCAGGTTTAACCTTAAGACAATTTATAAAAATCCCTTTCCCTTCCTAGGAAAATGGTTACGAAAAATCCATTTCAAAATGAAATCGAAAAAGTCCCTCAAAAAGGGAAAAACCCCCCAAATTATATCACTAATCCTAGGGAATAAAGTATTATGAGTAAATACCGACATTAAAGTATTGATACCGCGAAAATACTTGGTGGGTAAGTATTGAGTACAAAATATACTCAGTATCGACTAAAAGTATTCGATATCAAGCTTGAATTTTAACGCCAATCAAAAATGGGGCGGTAAATAGCCTATTTCCTCGCCTGCAACGTTCTTCGTATACTTATGTTCAATATTGAATTTCCCAAAACGAGGAAAGTCAACAAGAAAATTTCGAAAATTTTGTTCCGCATGTTAAGTGCGTTCTCGTTCGTTCGAAGACAATGCGACATTCTCCGGGGTATGTCAATTGGGAATTTCTTGTTTAACATTCTGAGTTGTCTAACTGTTCATTTGAAACGAAATGGAAATATGTTTGCCTACGTCGAGAGCAGCGAACACACATGAGAATTTGAGGATGTTTCGCTTATGGCACATATGGCTGTTAACAGTTTTTTTTGCCGCGGGGTGCGAAGGAGTTTTTGGCGAACAAAGTGAGAGACCAGAAAAAAGTTCGATTTTTATCTGTTAGAGGGGTTTTTTCAAAGTATAAAATTGGTGACTGATTGTTAGGATGATGGAGTACTTCAAATCAATCAAATCATTTAAATCGGCAGAGTTTAAGCATTATCGTTTGTTTTCTATAAAAACATTTGAACAGCTATTCATTTTTTTAATGATAATAAGGCCTTAATTCTTCATTTTTTTCAAATTTTTTTCATTTCTTGTGATACTCCATAACTGAGCGAATTTGACCATAAATTTTTTTTAAAGAATAAGCGCAAATTATTATTCACAGTCCAATTTTAGCATTTTCGAACAGAACATAGAATATTTCAACAGAAATAAATGGCTTTATGAGTCAACCACATTATTGTTAAATTTGAAAAACCAAATGATATTTAATTACATTTCATTAACGTTGTCATTATTCTCATTTGTTTTAACTACCATCCAATAGCGAGTACATAATTTATCAACCGTCAGAGCTCGCACGATTTATGAATATTTTGAATTTTTCTAAATTTTTTTACATTCTAGTACTGTGATACATTATTAAATATGATTATTACTGAATAGGTTTTTTTCGTTAATTTGACAATTCAACATTTTAATAGGCAAATCCAAATTCGAACTAATTTGGAATTTTTGACTGTAATTTTTTGCATTTTTGTTCGAATTTTTTTGAATATTTTTTGAATTTTTGTTTGAATATTTTTTGAATTTTTTTGAATATTTTTTTGAATATTTTTTGAATATTTTTTGATTTTTTTTTTTTTTTGAATTTTTTTTGAATATTTTTTTTAATTTTTTCTTTTCATTTTTTTACATATTCAAATTCCGAGGCATACTTATAAGATATTTATTCATCTTAAAACTTTTTAAGCATTGCGAAATCAGTCACACGACAACGGAGTGACAAAATCGGATGAAGTCCATCCGATGGCTATTTTTTGGGGTTATGTTCAGCAGAGGGCTCTGCGGTTATTTGCTTTGAAAATTAATTAAATTTGTTTTGACATTTCTTCTTTTATAGTGTATTTTAGAAAATGTTTTCTTATTTTACAAATTACCTTAACATTTCAATTATGTCCGTTTAGTTCAACAATTTAAATTTAAATCCATTTTTCAAAATAATCATTTCAATTCAACCTGAAATATGGTTAATTCAAAAGGGAAATCTTTATTTTTTCCAACAAGAAAAATTTTTTAAATTAAAAATATTCCCTGTTGAAGTCGTTTTGAATGTTTTTCCTTTTATTAAACCAGTTTTCTGGTTGATTTTTTTCTCTGTGTAGATATGGATAGGAGTGTATATGTACTTATTTTAACTGAGAGCACCTTGCTTTTTTTTAAATAACTCAAAAAGTAACCTTTTGATTAAAACGCACTATTTTTTTAATGAAAGCTGAAACTCGGAAGTTTTTTTTTAAACTAAACATAAAGTGTTACAAAAATTTTAATGCACTGAAAAAAATTATTTAACTTTTATTTTCATTTTTGTGAAAAAATTTTTCACAGTGTAAAATTTAAAAAAAATTGTTTTCGATTCCTTGATTTACTAACAATTAGTCGCGTTTTGTTTCATCTTTCTGCCTTCATTAGTATTTGAGATATTTAAGTTTAAGAAAAGGCTTTCCCAAAAATAGATTTTTCATGGATAGTTCAAGTGGTTCCTACAGTGTTATTAGCTAATACCTTTCAGGCGGCAAATCTTCCTAAAGCAGGAAAAATTCTCTTCATAAAATAGATTTTCAAAATCTACTTCAACTGCATTAAATCGCTTCCACCAACAGTTCGAGTTTGTAAAACATTAATTTGACCCAAAAAGATTGAATTTCTTGAAAGTGAAATATTTGCAAACCTTAAAGCAAAATAAACAAAATGTTTTCTTTTTACTCCTGCTTTTTTCAGGACACGGCTCCCTCACAATCGTTCGCCGTTCGAATAGTCGAAAGAGCTTTACACAAACTGGCGATCCGCAACAAACATCGGCAGCTTCCACTCCTTCGGCCTGTTCAACAAATGCAGTAACATTTCCAACACAGCCGTCAGTTATCCAAGCAACGGCATCATCATCATCATCATCCACTGGAACACAATATCTAACTACACCAGTATTAGATGAACATTCTTCAATCAATACAGCAACAGCAACAGCAATAACAAGTATAAGCACAACTGCTGCAGCAGCAGCAACAGCATCGACATCAAGTGCAACAATAAGTCCATATGAAAATCGCTCAATTGAAGCATTGAAAGCACTTGACAACAACAACGCACAAGCATTTTCCTCCCAAGAAACACAACAGCAACAACAACAACAACTATCTACAATTGGTTCAAAGATTGCAAGCACAGACATAAAGAGCGCCAGCACCACCGCCAGCCACCCATCCACCAACATGCAACCGACATCACCAAATGCCACCAATTTTATACCCGCCACCAGCGGTCTAAGCTCCAGCTCAAACGATTCCTTACCCGATGCATCGTCCTCGGCGATACCTTCGTCGTTCGATTTGGCTACGGAAAATTTACCCGCTGTCGATACACCGGATGCATGCGATAAGGCCGCACTGAGGTGAGTCTCACACGTTGAGGATGAAATATTCAACGAATTGTGTGTGATTTAAGATGTGATTGAGAAAACGTTCAATCCAAAAATGGTCATTGAAAGGTTAAGAGAGGAAAAGATTTTTCCTAGTTTCTGTTCTGCAGCATACCAAATCGATAGATTCAACCGCAAAAGATGGAGAACGGTGGAGGGTTAGGTCGGAAATGAGACTCGAGTGATGTGATGTGATGTATGTATGTACATTTTGTAATGACATTTGAAGGGCTTTCAGCTTGCTTTTGTGGTGTTTTATAACCGGATGTTTTAGGGAATCAAAGCTAAACTACTTATGTAGGTTAACATTCGCAACGGTAGCGGAAAAAGTTAATTTCCGGAACTTTGAACAGGCCTTTTTAATATCGTTTTCTCGAATCACATTTTATTACTTTTTTTTATATAAAAAAAATGTTTTTTGCTAATTCTTTGTTTTGTTCTTTGTTCGTTAAAGATTGCGACATCTCTTGCGGCTTTTAAATAGTGGGGATGTGTCCTCCGAAGTGCTACGAAAAAATTTACACTATGCAGCTCGCGTGCTCGAGGCGGTATTCCTCGATGAATCCAAGTAAGTTTTATTCCGGATCAAATATTCCTTCCTAAAACGTGTTCAAAAAATTGCTTCTAAGTGTAGCCATAGACAGAGCAATAATTTTTTGCTTTCACCCATAGAAAGTTCTAAATTTACTCCGCTTAAAAAGCAAATTTAAATTGTCTCAAAAAAAAAAAAAATAGTAAATTTTTCCAATCATCGAATCCAAATCCGATACGAGTTAAATCGTTTTATAAAATTAAAATGATGAGATTAGAAAGCTTCTTAGGCTGTTTTTGATGCATAGTGTAGTTCAATATCATAGCTTGCTTCAAAAAAAAAAAAAAAAAAAAAAAAAAAATCAGAAAAGGCTTTCATTAAGCAAGGATGATAGGTTACACGGTTACGACAATCAGATTTCAAAATTTAATTCTTCTGCGCATGTGCACTTGTGCCGTAGCATTAAAAGTATTCAACTGCTTTGGAATTTTTGACTGTAAATTTTTTGCGTTTTTGTTCGAATTTTTTTTGAATATTTTTTGAATATTTTTTGAATTTTTTGTTTTTTTTAAAATTTTTTTTTGGAAAAATTTTTTGAATATTTTTTTTCAATTTTTTCTTTTTATTTTTTTACATATTCAAATTCCGAGGCATACTTAAAAGATATTTCATCTTAGAACTTTTAAAGCATTGCAAAAGCAGTCACACATCAACGGAGTGACAAAATCGGATGAAGTCCATCCGATGGCTATTTTTGGGGTTATGTTCAGCAGAGGAACTCTGTGGCCATTTGCTTTGAAAATTAATTAAATTTGTTTTGACATTTATTATTTTATGGGTATTTTAGAAATTTGTTTCTTTAAAAATTTTCTTAACATGAATGTTTTTCTTTTCGATTGAACCAGTTTTCTGGCTGATTTTTTTCTCTGTGTAGGTATGGATAGGAATGTATTTGTACTTATTTTAACCCTGAGAGCACCTTGCGTTTTTCTTAATAACTCAAAAAGTAACTTTTTGATTGAAACAAACTTTTTTTTTAATTAAAGCTGAAACTCAGAGGTATTTTTTAAAAATGAACAGAAAGTGTTAAAAAAATTTTAATGCACTGAAAAAAATATTTAACTTTTATTTTCATTTTTGTGAAAAAATTTTTGACAGTGTAAAAATTCTAAAAAATTGCATTCGATTCCTTGATTTACTTACAATTAGTCGCCTTTTGTTTCATCTTTCTGCCTTCATTAGATTTTGAGATATTTAGGTTTAAAAAAAGGCTTTCCCAAAAAAGATTTTTCATGGATATTACAAGTAGTTCCTACAGTGTTATTAGCTAATATCTATCGGTCAGCACATCTTCCTGAAGCAGGGAAAATTCTCTTCATAAAATAGATTTTCAAAATCTACTTCAACTGCATTAAATCGCTTCCGAGAACAATTCGAGTTTGTAAAACATTAATTTGACCCAAAAAGATTGAATTTCTTGAAAGCAAAATAAACAAAATGTTTTCTTTTTACTCCTGCTTTTTTCAGGACACGGCTCCCTCACAATCGTTCGCCGTTCGAATAGTCGAAAGAGCTTTACACAAACTGGCGATCCGCAACAAACATCGGCAGCATCCACTCCTTCGGCCTGTTCAACAAATGCAGTAACATTTCCAACACAGCCGTCAGTTATCCAAGCAACGGCATCATCATCATCATCATCATCCACTGGAACACAATATCTAACTACACCAGTATTAGATGAACATTCTTCAATCAATACAGCAATAACAAGTATAAGCACAACTGCTGCAGCAGCAGCAACAGCATCGACATCAAGTGCAACAATAAGTCCATATGAAAATCGCTCAATTGAAGCATTGAAAGCACTTGACAACAACAACGCACAAGCATTTTCCTCCCAAGAAACACAACAGCAACAACAACAAAAACTATCTACAATTGGCTCAAAGATTGCAAGCACAGACATAAAAAGCGCCAGCACCACCGCCAGCCACCCATCCACCAACATGCAACCGACATCACCAAATGCCACTAATTTTATACCCGCCACCAGCGGTCTAAGCTCCAGCTCAAACGATTCCTTGCCCGATGCATCGTCCTCGGCGATACCTTCGTCGTTCGATTTGGCTACGGAAAATTTACCCGCTGTCGATACACCGGATGCATGCGATAAGGCCGCACTGAGGTGAGTCTCACACGTTGAGGTTGAAATATTCAACGAATTGTGTGTGATTTAAGATGTGATTGAGAAAACGTTCAATCCGAAAATGGTCATTGAAAGGTTAAGAGAGGAAAAGATTTTTCCTAGTTTCTGTTCTGCAACATACCAAATCGATAGATTCAACCGCAAAAGATAGAGAACGGTGGAGGGTTAGGTCGGAAATGAGACTCGAGTGGTGTGATGTATGTACATTTTGTAATGACATTTGAAGGGCTTTCAGCTTGCTTTTGTGGTGTTTTATAACCGGATGTTTTAGGGAATCAAAGCTAAACTACTTATGTAGGTTAACATTTGCAACGGTAGCGGAAAAAGTTAATTTCCGGAACTTTGAACAGAAGAAAGAAAATCGAATTCATATCGTTTTCTCGAATCACATTTTTTTAAATTTTTTTTTTATATTAAAAAAATGCTTTTGTTTTGCTCTTTGTTCGTTTAAGATTGCGACATCTCTTGCGGCTTTTAAATAGTGGGGATGTGTCCTCCGAAGTGCTACGAAAAAATTTACACTATGCAGCTCGCGTGCTCGAAGCGGTATTCCTCGATGAGTCCAAGTAAGTTTTATTCCGAATCAAATATTCCTTCCTAAAACGTGTTCAAAGAATTGCTTCTAAGTGTAGCCATAGACAGAGCAATAATTTTTGCTTTCACCCATATAAAGTTTCTAAATTTACTCCGCTTAAGAAAGCAAATTTAAATTGTCTCCAAAAAAAAAAAAAAATAGTAAATTTTTCCAATCATCGAATCCAAATCCGATACGAGTTAAATCGTTTTATAAAATTAAAATGATGAGATTAGAAAGCTTCTTAGGCTGTTTTTGATGCATAGTGTAGTTCAATATCATAGCTTGCTTCAACAAAAAAAAAAAAAAAAAAAAAAAAAAAAAAAAATCAGAAAAGGCTTTACTTAAGCAAGGATGATAGGTTACACGGTTACGACAATCAGATTTCAAAATTTAATTCTTCTGCGCATGTGCACTTGTGCCGTAGCGTTAAAAGTATTCTGATTGGTTCAAATTATTGAAATTTTTGACAGGTGAAAATTTATCAAGAAAAAAAATTTAAATTAAATAATTTATGTGTTTACAGCGTTGCCACTGACGCTCGAAAAACATACTACCAATTTGAAACTTTCACAAAACCTGGTTTTTACATACTTATATCGTCTTTAAGACATGAGATTCTTGTAAAGTGACCAATTAAAAAAACAGAAAACCATTTAATAACTTGAATTTAAATTAAAACTGGAAAATGTTTACCGAAATATTTTTTTTTTAAATTATTAAACTTTGTGGCATCACCAACAAAAACGTCACAAGTGCTCGGATGAAAGTAAAATCTGCGCACGTCGTAATCTTATATTCTATCATTCTTGTTCTTAAGCACTGTTGCCAGTTTTTTTTTTTTTAGGGAACATTCCCCTGAATGTCTCAAAACAAGGACTAAATACCCTAAAATTTAATTTTTAAATCTTCCAAAAACAAGATCTTGGTCCTATAAGGTCCCATAAAAATTTCCCCTTCCACTTTTCTGCCCTAAGGCTCCACTAAAGATCATAATTGTCTTTTAATGTAGGGGAGACTCCCCTAAAGTGGCAACAGTGCTCACAAGTCAATGATTATTTGAAAAAAAATAGAAATAAGCTTTATGCCTGGTTTCCAATAACGCAGGAATTCATTCGCAAATATTCAACACATGCAATCACACGAAACCACTTCCAACCAATTGCGATTTTGATTGTAAATGGTTTCATACATTTTCCTCTGTTGAATATTTGCAGAGTCTGCTGCACAGTTATTCCAACACCATTGGATACAAGGCATAAGAGAGATACAAAAAGCTTACTATCAATATTCATATTATGCCTTAATTTCAAATGTCATCCGCATTTTCATATCAAAATTAAGGTGAATTTTATAAGCATTCAGTTGAATGAGGAACTTTTGATAAGATTTTAATGTTTAGTCCCCAAAACAAGAAAATTGTTTCGTTTTTATTCCACGACTTGTATACTTTCACACATCAAACGTCTTTATTGCCAACAAAAAAAAAAGAAAACCAAAATTCGTTTGGTCTTTGATGTTACTATCAAAAGGTTGATACCTTTTATTTTCTTCCTACTTTCTTTATTCGAAGAAAAATCCCACCGTCAGTTTGGGTAATGTAATTATCGAATTTAATGCTCTCAAAAAAGTACAAGCAATTTTAATAAAAACGAAACGACTTTCTTGTTTCCTTTTTAGTTCGGCCTTCTCTCTGTTGAGGTCACTAAGACAAGAAAAAAAATAAAAATAAATAAAAGTAAAGCAAAAAAACAAGCAGGATTAAAGTAAACCAACGTCCGAACAAAAACAAATTTATCTTTTTCCAATAATAAATAACTTTCTATTTCTCTTCTCTCCAAAACATGAAATCGATAAAAAAAAAAAACAAACATATATATATATATTTATAATTATAATTTATTTCACCAAAATTATCGAAGAGAATCGAAAAAGAATTTGTGTCGTACTTCTTCGATTGATGAAAAAGAGTAAGTCTTTTCACAGATCAAATGCAAAAAAAAAACGCTGCTGGAATATCTTTTTTAGCTTCGAAAATATCTCTAACTCGCTAGATGCATATATATACATATATTTTTTTCTGATATTACAATATATATATATACTCTTATAGCTGCTCGATTCAAAAAAGTTGAAAAAAAACAATTAACTAAAATATTTTCTTAGACTTTTAGCTTTAAGTTCATTGTGTCATTGTCTGGTTCATTTCATTATCGTATTGCCGCTCCATCGTTAGTCGAAAAATTTATGTGTTTTGAGAGCTATCCATGAAGCATGAACTCGATTAGCTATTCTCTCATGCCAATTGGTACTTGGTATTAATTTTTTGTTTGAAAAAAAAAAATTTATATCATTTCAAAATAGTTGAATGAATAGTTGCAATCCATTGAAACTGAAACACAACAGGTCAAAACCCAAATGCTGCTGGTTAACTCAAACTTAAGAAATCTTTTAGTCCTCATTCATTGAAAAATATACGAAAAATTTATTATTTGTATTTAATGAATTAATTTTTACTCGAAAGGAAGTAAAATTTATGATCAAAAATAATCCGAAAGTCTTAAAATAAACCCAGTCCTTAAATACAATTTTAATCCCATTTATACAGTACGATTTTTCACTTAGGCAGCCACATTTCTGATCACAAGGACTACACTAGTTTATACAGGGTGTCCCGTTTGGAAGTGCTTTTTTTATAGGGATGGTAGGGGCGGCCAAGATGAACAAAAAATCGTTGAGAGGGGGTATCGCAAATGCACCCCTGAGGAGTTATAGGCCCTTAAAGATTTTTGGCAGTAAGTCGAGAAAAATAACTCTCCCACGATAATGGTTCATCGTAGAAATAAAAATTTTAATGCAGTTTGAAAGCCAATTGTATGTGCTTTTAGGCAAAATTAAATTGATGGTAAAAATTTGACCCATTGAAGGAAAAACAAACGGTGAAAGTGAAAAATTCTGAAAAAAATTTCAACTTTTTTACTTTGGAAGCCATTTTGGTATGAAAAGTGTCCAATTAAGACCCAATATTTAGCTACCAAAGTAAAAAAAAAAAAAAATATTTTTCAGAATTTTTCACTTTGACCGTTTACCCTCAATGGGTCAAAATTTTACCATCAATTTAATTTTGCCTAAAAGCCCATTCAATTAGCTTTTAAACCGCTTAACAATTTTTTTTCTACGATAAACCATTTTCGTGGGGGATTTTTTTTTCTCAACCTACTGCCTAAAACCTTAAGGCCCTATAAAAAAATCACTGCCGAACGGGACACCCTGTAAAATAAAAGGAGTCTCTCAAATAAATTTTCTACACTAACTCGGGCCTCCATTTTTTTTTTCGAAGAACTTGTTTTTGACACACAAAAAAAATTTGAGCGTTGTTAGTAGTGATGCCACGAATAGTGGATTTGGCCGAATACCGAATATTCGGTCAACCTCTCGGCCGAATAACGAATATTCAGCAACCGAATATTCGCCACGTAGTAGACAGTAGACAGCTTGGGCCTACTCGCGACTAGCTGGAGTCAAGACAAAAGCTGCCGGTGAAAAATTTGCCCACTGTTTATGTTTTCGAAGAAAATTTAGAAGAAGCTAGCGTACATTTAATATTTCTAAAGAATAAAATGCAAATCTGCTGTATTTTTAGTTCTCGTTAGTTAAATTTTTTTACGTTATTGTGAGAAAAATTTATTTTGTAGTTACTGCTGATTTTTTTAATAAGTTATTTCTACTATTCGGTATTCGGCCGAATATTTTAACTATTCGGCCGAATACCGAATACTGAAAAATGACGCCGAATAGGCCGAATACCGAATAGTGGCCGAATATTCGTGGCATCACTAGTTGTTAGTACTGTGCGAGCACTGAGGACCTAAATACCTACCTGTCGTATACGTAACGTACAATCGTATGCTCGCACAGTACAAAATACCCACGTTTTTAAAAAATGAAAGTGCAATTTTTTTGCTTATAACTTTCACATTTGTCATCCGATTATTGAGTTCTGTGGCTTTAAATGTTTGCTACGATTCTCGCAAAAACTGGTATGCCTAATATTGGCATAATTTTTCACTGGTTGCTAAGATATGGCTCGATAAGTGAGTGAAAGTAGTGAAAATTGTGAGCGAAAATTGGCCCTTCTGACCCCTCATAGAAGCCACAATTTGAGTCGTAGGGTGGCGGTTAGGCACTTGAAATATGCGTATGGTCTCCAGCTTCTCGTATTAGGTCTATCTAGTTGGATAATTTATACGGTAATTGAGTTATGACCCGAAATATGGGGCAAAGTAGAGAAAATTGACTTTTTTCACATTTTGGGCCATATCTCGGAAACGCTACTTAAATCCATCAAACCATTGACCTTTTTGGAATGCAAGAGCCCTAAGCTAACATAAAATAACCAATAGAAAAAAAGGGCAGAAACACTGTAGCATTGTGTTATCAAATGTCAAACGTTTGATTTCAATTTGAGATTCATTTGAGAATGGTAACATTCTCAAAAAAGGGGATTTTGTTCTCAAAGTGAAAAAAAATTTTAATATCAAACAATAATTCTCGATTTGAGAATGATATGAGAATCAGATTTGAATTGTTTGCTGAGTTTTCTATGCCTAACTTACAACGCTTTTAAACGCCAAGCGGCCAGAAAGGGGTCATTGGCCCAAACCGGGTCACCCACCCTACTTTCTCCTAGTTTTTTCTTAATATCTCAAGAGCTTTTCTCTACAAACAAATATAAAATCATAATTTAAAGGTAAAATATCTTATCTTTAAAATGGTCTATCATTTTTTTCTTATCGATGCCCCAGTTTTTGAATTGCAGAAAATTAAAATGCATAATTGGGAAATTCACAAAGATTTCTAAAATTAAAAAAAAAGTTTATCCCCAATTTAGAAAATTTTATTATAATTTTTAAGGATCAAAACATAATTTAAAAAAAAATTTTTTTCAACTTCTAATGCTTTTTAGTTAGATAAAAAATGTCACATTATCAAAATCGGTTAAAAAAAGGTCTTATGGCCCTAAAAAAAATTTCATAAAGTCATGTTAATTTTATAGCATGTTTCCACATAGTGCATTAAAGTTAACGCATATAGTTAATCACTGTCGTTTCCACTTGCGGACTGTGCATTAAATAATCAGCTGATTTCGTCAGAAGCTGCTGTAAAAAAAGTGAAAAAATTCCCTCTCTTAAATTTTGCTAGATATAAACGATATATGTTTATTTTACATTCTTCATTTGATTTCAATGTGTGAAATAGCTTAAATATTTTTACTTATTCCTTGGACTTCCCGTTTTCAATTTGATTTTTATTTCAGCGGTTCTTTTAATTTGACAGAACGTTTGTCATTTTACGTACTTTTCCATTGAGGGTTGAAATTTTTCGTACTTTTTTCAAACAAGTCCAAATGCAACCATGCTCTTTTATCTGCGTTAAATTTTAATGCATGCATTATTGAGGTGATTAACTTGACATTTTTGTATGGGTAATCACATTTTTAATCATGCGTTAACGAGTTAATGCAGGTAATTGAGTGTATGCCCTATGTGGAAACATGCTATTATATTCAAAAAGAGCTCCTGAAATTAAAATATAAAGCAATATGATGGAAACTGCTAAGAAAATCGTACAGTATAAATGGAAATTATTTACTGTTCTAAGTATTCATAATAGAAAAAAAAACCAAAAGAAAAATAAGAAAAAAAAATATTTAACAGTTAATAACAAGTACCAAAATTCTATTTTCCCAAGCGTACTCACTAAAATTCTTAAAAAAATCTAAATGTGAAACGACATCGAAGCACTTTCAATTTAACATTCCAATATGAATTTAACTCTCTCTCTCTCTCTCACTCTCTCAAAGAAATCTTCAATTACCTTAAAATACCTTCTTCAAAATTCCTCTTAAAGTGAACTCGAAAAGTTCGCTCTTCAACAAAACGACATCCTTTGAACTTTTCACTTTATTCCTCACCAAAAAAATATTTAAAAAAATAAATAAAAAATCAAAAGCTTCAAACTCTCTCATTTCCGCATTTCCATTTCCACCATCTGTAAATAATACATTTCCACCAACAATTACACACTCCCGTCGACGTTGTTAGGATTCAAACTTTTACAAAGGATTCTAATTTCATCGCATTAAGTTGAAATTTTGTAAGTTCGATGTCTGTATGTATAGGGAAAGCACAAAGTTTAGTCTTACATTTCCATTCACGTACAACTTCTGAATAATATTTCGTAACATTTTATGCAAAAAAAAATAATAAAAATAAGGGTGAAAAATTCAATTCAAACATGAATACATTTTCGAAAGCAAAATCATAAAAAAGAAAAGCTGCTATGAAAAAATAGCTTTGCATAACCTCGCTGTGAGGATATGATCTCGCAATTTACACATTCTGCATGAGTAGTTTGTTTACACAGTGTATTCAAACACATAAAAGGCTTCCAACGCTTGACCAAGAGTGTGCTCTGTTGTTTTACAAGTGGGAGTAACACAAGAATTTATCCATAGCCCCTCTCCCGCTCAATGCTACCAGTACTTACGACTTGATTAATCGTGCACAGAGCTTCGGTATTTCATAGAATGGCAATAGCAACAGAATGCAGTTAGGAGGGGGCAGTATGCTAGGCAGCAGGGACATTGCCAGAGACACATTGTGTTGGCCACTGTCAAGTACGATTCTAAGTAAATTTTCACTTGCTCAATAAAGTATGAAATTCGACAAAAGGCAAAAGGCAAACAAACAAAAAAATTGTTGTGTAACAAAGGACCAACAGGAGTTATTTCTCTAAACTAATTGTTCGTTACGACAACTGCACAAAAGAGCATTCGAATACGGACAGTTAGTTTTACTTTCGTTATTTTGAATTCTGCTCTTGTCGGTTTCTGTAAAAGAGGACTTTCAAGTTTCGAATCGAAGGATCAAAGGTCATATGATGAAGTCTTAATTTAAAAAGAAAAATTTCCTTACAATGCACTTCTGTTTGGGAAGAGGTGTGTAGAGGGTGTTCCATACTCAATAGATCAAAAAATAAGGACGTGATAGGGGGGTCCAGACGGATCAAAAATCGCAAATGCACCCCTGAGGAGATACATGCCAGAAACAATACTTGGGTTTTTCACTGGTCCTCCTCATTAACAGGCCGTAAATTCAAAATCACATATGATATGAAAAGCTTTGGGCGGTTTTCCGTTCACACTGCATACCACGATTTTAAATAATTCAAATCCGTTTTCTCTGGTACTACCATCTAAGCCTAAAATAGTGAAATTTTGGCTTTTAAAGTGATTTAATTCAAAAGAAATACGATCGAGCCTCTTTTTTTTACTCTTTTCGAAAACTTTGAGTTTTTCTCTTCAATTTGATATCATGGTTGCTAAAAAAAAAGTTTCACAATCAATGCAAAACTAAGGTTTGAAAATAATTATTTTGTATTTTTGACTCCCAGAAAAGTTATTTTAATCAAATTTATTGAGCACACTTTTAGGCAGCATGTGAAAAAGAAAAATCTAAAAAATTTTAAAAATTCTGAATAGTGTTTTACATATCCGCCTAAAAGTATGCTCACAAATTTAGTCGAATTCTTTCCGCACCTCTAGCTCCTTACGAGTGCGAGATGGACCCCCTTCCCATACAATTTTTTGCTTGTATGGGTTCCCACTATCACCTCCTTTTTTTTTGATCCATTGAGTATGGAACACCCTGTATATGTACATTAAGATGGATCGTTTTGTTCGACGAAAAAATAATTAAAATGTCCTAGTAAAAAAAGATTGTACAATTTTTTTGGAGAAAGAATGCCCAGGGAACCATAGGTCAAAGCCTAATTTTTTTCTTCCGCTTTTCAAAAAGAAAGCCCATCTTAAATATGCCTAAAAGCATGCTACAAATTATTGAAATTTCTACCTAATCAACAGGGCTCGGATTTTGTTGCATTTATAAATTTAAAGCATACTTTATGGCGTAAAATTTTGTTGAACTTGCATAAAGTTGAGATTCAAATCGATTTTTAACTTCAATATGCATTTTTTGAGGGTAGAAAAGAGGTTTGAAGTTCTTTGCTCAAATTATTCGCAAAATGCTGGTAAGAATTTTTTGCCCCATAAAGTATGCTTTAAATTTATAAATGCAACAAAATGCGAGCCCTGCTAATCAAAAAAGATTAAAAATAGAATTTTTCTTATTTTTATTCTTAGCATAATTTTTGGCATGAGAAATAATAAAATTTTCCTTGAAAAATCATCATAAATTGGCCATTTTAAGATAGTTATTAAAGAAAATATAAAATTTTTTCAATGGCTTGAGTTTTGGGGGACGTTGAAATGATTGCTTTTATGCTTTTTGAGATGTTTTCACCAACAATGATGACCAAAATAAGTCGAATATGCCATGAAAAACCTTTGTTTGCAAAAGCGGAAGTTTAAAATTCATATTCATATTCATATATTCATAAATTTCATATCCTAAACTTTGTGCTTGTGAGAATTTCGGATTTTAATGTAGGTGTATTCTCAATTAGTAGGGATTATTTTTTTTATTGAAGAAGAATTGATAAAATATATTTTATTTCTAAGTACAATGGAAACTAACAAAATCGAAAATTCCATTTATTATAATTAAAAACCAAATTTCTTTTTCTTTTTTTATGCTATGCGCTCACAAAATTTGTCCAAACTTTTTTCCAAAAAAAAAAAAAAAATTTCTTTGCAAACTCACTGCGTCCAACTTGTCGACTGTTCTTTGGTTGCAATTAACGCTGCGAACTGCTAAACGATGCTGCTTTATTAACAAAAAAATAAATAAAAAATAAAAACTAATAATACAAAATATTACAATATCCGACTTAATCACTTCTTACACAATAAATGCGATAACAGTCCAGCGGAAAGTGGGAACTGCAGTAAGGCACGTTGTAATACAAGTTGTAAGAACCTCGACTGCAGCCAACACAGTCACGATCGACAGAGTTACAAGAGCAATACCAGTGAATGCACTGAGGCAACAACGACGACGACGACGACGAGAGCATCTGAGGCGACTGTTGCCACAAATCAGGATAACAACAATACAAATAGCAATTGTAATTTAGAACACAATGAAATCGAAAGCACTGCAGTAGCGTCAAACAATCAAACGAGTAGCCTAACGCAGGAAACAAATCCGCCTTGTGGCGATGGGCATACTGAACCACGAGATGGTGAGAGTGTTGCAAGTGATAATTTTGCCGATGATCTATCCATTGACGAGACGACAAAAAGTATCGAAAGTAGTGCTTCAAATGTAACGGTGACTGAGAAAACATCAACAACAACAACAACGGCAGCGGCCGTGTCGAGTGCAAGCACCGAAAATGTTAATAATAGCAGCAGCAGCAGTAATAAAGCAACCATACAGCGACAAAGACGCCTACGCACACCGGTCTGGGCGAGGTCAATGTCTTCGAATAAAACGTACATAACAATGAAATTATTTTAAAATTATAAATCTTTTTTTTTTTCTATAAAGTAATTAAATTTGTTTTTGATTTTTTTTTTTTTTCTTAATTGTACAGAAATGATTTGATTTAATCGTTATATAACTGAGTTTATGAAACACGATAACACTACAACGAGACTCTATTCTAAATCTAAGCTCTTAACTTAACTATGTTGATCTATGCTTTCTCTTGTGCTCCTTTTTCTGCCGTCTTAACAAATACTGTCCTTGTCTTGTTCTTTTGCGCACTCACTTGATTTTAAAATAATAAAATATTATTAATTAATATTAAATACAATATATTGAGTGAACTTTCGAGAAGTTTTTGGACTATTTAATGTTGAGTGTACAAACCTTTCTTTGAACTTAAAAATGGAAAAAAGATTACTTAGTCTATGCTGGAAAACTATAAAAATAATTCTCATCAATGCTGTAAGGCAAGGGCATAGCGAGAGAAATAGTACATTTTTTCAAAATACTGATTACAACTAGTCATTTTTGGACCAGTTTGGAACTAGACCCAAACTAGACTAGTTGTAACTAGTTTTTTGAAAAATATCAGCGCCATAATTCTTAGAATTTTTTACTTATTCTATATATAAATTTTCATCGAAATCGGACGTCATGAATTTTTCGGGTTTTTTTGGGTTTTTGGTCCAAAACTCTCTAAACTTCTTCTTTCCTCCCCCACACTTTTTTTCGGTTAATGACTTATAATTGCTTAATATACCACTGTAGCAAATATAAGCGCTACCAAAGCACTATTTCTCTCGCTACGCCCTTGCTTGTAAGGTTTTGCGAAAAGATCGATAAACTACTGATGTACAAAATATCGAGCCCTGACCGCCAAATTGACGTAAGCGACAAAAATAAAATTTTACAGGAGAGCGATTTTTCTGAACTTGTTTGCATTGACTGCCATACAAATTATAAGACTTATAGTGCAATATCTCCGTTAATATTGAGCTTATGGTCGTTATATTTAACTGGGTGATGAGTTTCAGGCTGTAGAACATATTTTCATCAAAAAGTCAATTTCGGAGAAAATGTCACTTACGTCAATTTTGCGGTTATGGCTCGATATATTGGCGAGGGTTTTTTAGAGTTCGAAATAGTCCAAAAAAATTTAACTACAGTCAAATTTGGATAGATTGAACTAATTTTTTGAGGCTATTCACACTATAGACGCTCAAATTTTGTGAGTATGTTTAATTTTGTATGTTTAATTTGGTTCAAACGGCCTTGTTAAAATAATCCATTTTTTGAGCCTCAGTCTGTGTTCACACTACCAAGGTGTTCACTCTATCCAGACCCGATTGTGTTAACGAATTAACAAGTAAATATTGTTGCCAATTTCTTAATATTGTACTTAATACATAGAGTATTTTACTTTTTCGTTAATTTTAGAATCTTGTGAGTGCGAAATCTTGTACAAAACTGTCTCTGTCCTATACATAAATCTTTGAACTCTCTATTAACAATAAGAATTTTGTATGTCCAGCCCTTTGAAATTGTACATACGTTTTTAATACACACACAAACACAACCACACAAATTGTTTTCCAATGAATGCGTCTTCAAATAATTTGTCTGAAATCTTTGTAGACTTGTGCATTGCCTGCCTTTCTTTTTCGAAATGTATGCAAAATAAAATTCTTCTAAATGTCCTGTAAGTCTTGTTACGTCTTGTTAACCGATGAAAATTGTTTGCATGCATTAATTAAATAAGCACTAACGTCAATATTGAAATATTTTTAAGTCTTCAAGAGCCGAAAACGGTGATAAGAAATTGTTAAAAATGTGCAATTGCTAAAACCATGCAACGTATTATCGTTTCTCCTCCTCGCATGTATTTCTATGGGTATTTTGTTCTTGCGCAGCACGTCTGGCCAGACTGTTTCGATTAGGAGCCATTAGGAGCCGAAATAATTTCGTGTGTACTATTTGCTTTGGGAGATTTCACTTACATTGTCTGGCAATACCAGTGCAGCAGCTGTGAACGCGTTTTCGGCGTCGTTGTTTTCTTCCGCGACAGTTTATACGGTTTCTCAATAAAATATTGCGGTTTGTGTGTAATAAACAAAGCAAAAAAGTTAAAAACGAAAATGGCAAAAGTGAAAGTTGATAAGCTGCCGCTCAAAGAAACAAGAGCTGAACATAGCGACGATTCCGAGTTTTGCGTGAGTTTACTAGTGTTACCAGAGTATGAAAAAATAATTTACTGTTTTGAAGAAACAAATTGGATCGCAATTGAAAATCGGAAAATTTAAAATCAAAACTTATTGCAAGAAATCATAGCTGTTAAAAATGATTACTAATCGCAGTCATTATATTACTTTTGTTCAAAAGTTGAAATAATTAATTAAATATTTAAATCGTATATACGATTCTTTGCTGCTTGACCCAATAATTAAATGATTATGATTAAAAGTAATCAAATTTTAATCAAAAGTAATCGGATTATTACTATCCGACTTTTTTTGATGATTGATAGTATTTTCCATTTTTATTTACATTTTGATAAGGTTTTGATAGGTTTTGTGTGTGGTGATCAATATAAAAGCTGCTATATGATATTTTATATGATATTTCTGTTCTGTGACATCAGGTTGTAATTGGTTGGTTCATTGGAGATTGTAATAATTCCTTCAAAGTTAATCTTGTAGCTCAGATGGATATTGTCGTCAGCATACAATAATTGTCTTTTTGATTATTTTAAAAATTGTTGCCTTAAGCAGTAATTTTCAGAAAGTTTATTCATAAAAAAATATAAATAAGTACATATATTTAAGTATTCAAATGAAAAAAAAAGGAAAATTTAAAAAACACAGATAATGCATGAAAAAGAACAAAAAAAAAAACATTTTACTCCGAACTACTTTTCGCCTTCATTGAATCAAATATAAACCTCTACGCTTGACTCGCAAGTGTCTAAGAAAATTTCACGCAAGAAAACGCAGAAAAAAACCTCTCGAAATTTTTAGATTTTAGGCAAAAATTCTTAAAATAATCTAAAAGAATCAGAAATAATCATCAAAAAAGTCTAATTATTTGATTCCTTTTGTTTATATTTGATTATATTTAGTAATCCCAAGTAATCATGAATACAACTTGATTAATTGTAATCGTAATCAATTACTAATCAGAAATTTCTCACATCATTTGTAATTCTTTTTAAAATGTTTTCTAATTGATTACTAATCGTTATCGGAATTTAACAGCTATGAATTTAAAGTATTCGTATAGAAAGGATTAGAGTTATTTCTGTATTTTAATTTCAAGGACGACACAGCCAGCGTTAGTACAATAAATACTTCGCGGAGCAAATCGCCTTCAGCTCGTCGAACACGAAAACGCCGCAGTCAAAAATCAAAAAATAACCGCTCGTCCTACAAATATGAGTGAGTGTCTTAGACAGTATATATCGGTCATCTACTTCAAGAAAGTCATTTTTCCAAAAAAATTCAATTTTGACGAAAATGCTTTTAAAGTTTTCAATTCACTTGCATTTTAATGAAAAAATTTTTTATTTAAAAATTATTCTCATCCCACACAGAGATTATACTAAGTATTAATACGAATTTTTTACACAATATGAGGCATGATACACCGAATATTTCCTCATCATTAACCCTCAAATTCCTGGCTCCGTCTCTAGACGGATTTTTTTCAAAAATATTTCCAAAAAAAATAATTTCAAATTCGTGTTTTTCTATTTAAAATTAGTCATATCTGAACTTTTCATTGAAAAAATAATTATGACATTAGAGGGTTAACTCCAAAATCGTGTTTTTTGAGATATGACATTTTTGAAGTGAATGAGCGATATATAAAAGAGGTTTGCGTACATGACTATAATTTATAATCGTTTGAAAGTATTTTATTTATTCAATATTAACGAAACAATTGAAATCAAAAGAATTCAAAAATATATGTACGCAAACTTCTTTACTATTGAAATTCGAATGCAGCTTGACCACCACCTAATCCACTTCCACACAGCTGTCATATCAAAGAAGATCATGGAGCGGCGATTTTCGGCGTTTCGTTCAATCATTGGCTGGGAGAGGATCAGCCCTTGATTTTCGCCACATCTGGCAGCAACCGATGCACTGTCTATGAATGCCCGCGTGAAGGTGACATCAAACAGCAACTCTGTTATGCGGACCCGGACGTAAGTTTCCCAGTCAGTTGGGCACAAAAAAAAATTCTCAAATTACACATATCCAATCCTACTACAGCCCGATGAGGTCTTCTATACTTGCGCCTGGTCGTATGATATAAAAACCTTCGTACCAATGCTCGCTGTTGCCGGCTATCGGGGCGTTATACGCGTTATAGATTTGCATAAAAACGAAAGCATTTGCAATTACATTGGCCATGGTCAGGCTATAAACGAACTGAAGTTCCATCCACGTCAGCCTCATTTATTATTATCGGGCAGCAAGGATCATGCTATGCGTTTATGGAATACACAAAGTCACGTTTGCATTGCAATTTTCGGCGGTGTCGAAGGACATCGCGACGAGGTCTTATCGATTGATTTCGATCTACGCGGAGAGCGTATTATGTCAAGTGGTATGGATCATTCGCTGAAACTTTGGAATATAAATACGGAAGAGTTTAGAGAGAAAATCGAACTATCTTCAACATTTAATCCGAATAAATCGCAGCGACCATTCCCGACTGTAATGCAACATTTTCCGAACTTCTCCACGCGTGACATTCATCGCAATTATGTCGATTGTGTACAATGGTTTGGCGATTTCGTCCTCTCGAAATCTTGTGAGAATTCGATTGTCTGCTGGAAGATGGGTCAATTCACACAGACGGCTGATCAAATGCGTCCCAATGATTCGTCAACATCGATCATTACGGAATTCTCCTATGATGAATGTGAATTATGGTTCGTACGTTTCGGTTTTCAATCCATTCCATAAGGTCCTGGCATTAGGAAATCAATTGGGAAAGGTCTATGTATGGGAACTGCATCCAAATGACCCGCAACAGACACACGCTTCGTATCTCTATAACGTCAGGTGTAATTCTACAGTGCGACAGGTCGCATTTTCACGTGACGCAACGGTTTTAGTCTATGTCTGCGATGATGGTACCGTTTGGCGTTGGAACAAGAGGAACACCAGTCCCTAGCTAGAGGATTATGATGATGACGATGATGATGATGACGATGATGATGACGATAATGATTAAAATGACTGCCTAGAGAACTTTTCTATTTTTACTCATGCATTTCTAGTGTTTAAGATCATGAAGGTACATTTGAAAATGTATTCGCGTCATAAAATGTTTCCGACGTCTCTACAATTTGTTGTTTTGTTGTTATTGTAATCCCTTTAAAATATACCTAGTACAAAGAAAAAATATTGTTTGGTTTAACTGTCATTTACATTGACAACAATCCTGTTGAACTTTTCCCTTTCGATGGCCCTCTTCAAAAAATTCTGACTGGTCTATAACTTCAGCGATTTTTCTTTACTCCTTATGTCCTTCGGTGACAGTTAGTGATCGTTAATGGTCGTTAAAGTAATATGTATGCGAAAGGCATCAAATTTTCTCTCTGAAATTCAAAACACCTGGACTTGATAAAGGTGCGCGGAATAATTTTAGTTCGAGTTTCCATTTATTTTATTTATTTATTTTCTTTTCGTAGGTTTTTATCCGAGCTTTTATTCATGTTATTCTTTTTCCACGATTGAACAAGAAACTTCCTGTAGAGTATATAAGAGAAAAATGGATTCCCCATCGAAAAATACCTTGGGCAAATCGGATTTTACGTGCAAGTGACTCAGAAAGAGGAAACTCTTAAGCACTCTGATTGCATTTGCTTTTTAATTTGTTTTTATCAACAAGAGAGCGGCACCGTCCGCGAAATGGAACCGTAATTGAAAACTCAGTCAGCCGAATGGCTTTCGAATCAGAGCATGACATATAAATGCTGTGCCGTACGATTGGAGGGTAGCCCCATCATTTTTTTTTTTTTTTTGTTTCGACTCCATCGTCAGTTTTTCTTTGCTTTAATTTTTTTATTCCTGCAAATAGCAACATTTTAACGCAATTGGACTCATTTTACAGTACTTAATGGCGCAACGTGATCGGATGTTAAAATTAGATTCAGTGATTTGACGATGATGTAATTTAATTGACAGGACATCGAGTGTCGCTCGGAAAAGAAAGGCGAAAAACGTGGGAAACTTCTTAGCACTTTGAAATTGTAATCAGATCAATGTGTGACTTTGATGGAGAGAAGGAAGACAAATTTTATTGCTCTTTTTCTTTGAGGATTTTACCTCAGATAAATTCAATCAGGTGCACTCCCAATTGAGGAAATACAAAGAGCAACTTTAAAGAGGCAGAGGTCCATAACGCTGGCTTACAAATAATAATTTTTTAATTTTTGAGGACATTTAAATTCACTTTTCCTTTGAAATTTAGTCTTTTGAGCACAAAAAAAAATTTAAAAAATTAAAATTAAAATTTTAAGCCTTAAAGTATGCATCGTATTTTTTGATAAGCCTTAAATTTTCAATTTTCATGGCGTATGTTGCTTTTACTTCCTTACTTCACTTAAAAACAGTGGCGTGAACCGGTTTTGAACCGGAAAACCGCTTTTATCTACTGACGAACCGAACCGAGGTTTTTCACAAATGTTTGAACCGAGCCCCTTTTTGTAAAGGTTCGGGGTTTCATTTTTGCCTGCAATCATGCACAGTGGTCGCTCCCATATCCCAAAAATATAAAAATCGAAGTCGATATTTTTATGAAATTAGTATCGATACCATCTCTAATATGAGTAAGGTAACCATCGCTAGCTTTCTATTGTGCAAATTGTAACCCTAAATGGTAAAAAAAATTGCGTTAGAAGTGGGAACACGTATTAACAAATTTTTTTCAGTTTGAGAAATTCTCTAAACCGATGAACCGAACCGAAACCCCGGCTCAAAGAAGTAGAAAAACCGGTTTGACGAACCAATCCAAAAGCTCAAACCGTCGAACCGAACCGGGCAAATTTTCCACGCGGTTCACGTCCCTGCTTAAAAAATTATAATTTTGCTTTTTAGGGGCTGTCCATTAATTACACAGTGCGACAAAAATTTGACTACTGTTTTTGAAAGTGCTCGGTGAGTATAACAACGCCTCATACTCAGTTTTGTCAGTCACCCCTACTTTTTTTTAAAAAAGACTTCAAAAAGTGGGGCCGAGAATTAAATTCCTCACTTACTTATGGCTATATCTCGTAATCCGTTCAATATTTTAATTTCCTTTTCATCACAATTTATCGCTCTGAATTCATTTTAAATAGTTTTAGTACAAACCGACCCGAAAAAACTCTATCTAGTAGGTGGAAATTGCAAAAATTCCTAAAATTTCACGTGTTTTTTTATCATATTTTATTTTGTTTCGCCTATAGCTCCCAAGGCCATAAACATTTTGTCAAAATTTTTTAATGCAAATATAGAAAAACTATAACTAAACAACTTCTTTATATACACAAACTGCATCCGAGCAATACTTGATACCGTTTTTCCGCTGCAAAGTGAAACAATTTTTACCAAAAATCGGAAGAAAAAACGCAAAATCACCCTTTGGGTATGCACGAAGTTTTTCAATCCAAAGCAAATGGTTCAGAACCGTGAAAAGAATTTCTAATCAGTGTTGCACTGTTTTTTTCTGGATAATCTGCCAAGCAAAAAATTCCCTAAATCCCTTTTTGCCTTTGCGCACGCAGTTCTGTTATAAATATAATCTGGAAAAATAAAAAATTATTTGTAAACTAGTGTTCTTGACCGTTTTGAACCTTTAGCGTAAGGATGTCCTTACTTTAAAGCCATAAATATTTTTGCTTTATGGAATTTTTTTTCAATTAGAAATGTAATCGGTTCTTCAATAAAATAATCAAATAACCATCCTGAACTATATGAAACCAAAAAAGAGAAAATTCTCAACAATCAAATTTCGATTAGAATAAATCAATACAATTATTCAATTGAGCATTCAGTGATTCAATAAAAGCCAAAGCCAAAGAAATTTCACATCGGAATGCAAAACTTTTGTCAATAGGACTGATTTCAATTCAATATTAAAATGCCATTCAAATGTAATTATCGAGATATTTTCCACATTTTCATTTACATACATGCCTATGCATGTACATAAATTTGGGCCTTCAGTGTGACGGTGGTGAATATTTATGGCCATTTTGGTGAAACCGCAAAATAAATTTCAAAAATCTGTTATTAGTTTTGCTGTTGGATTTTGTGGTCGGTCTCATTGTTTACTTATCGAGCAATGCGGGTGGGAGGGCCTCCTCCATATGGAATACAATTGTGACATTCTAGATTGACTTCAATTGCTCCTGCAATCGGCGAAGGCAGAAAGTAAATATTTTGAGAAAATTCTTCGTAAATATCTATGAGAAACGCAGCACTTGTGCGGCTCTTTTAATTCATTTTACCTCCTTAGCTCCCTCCTTCTCTCACTCTCTCTCTCTCTTTCCCAAAATCGCTCGTTGTCTGTTTAAACTTTGAGAATTTTCTTTTTTTTATTAAGAAAAGGAAAAGTTCGTAGTTCGAAACGGAGCAGATGGCCGGAACGGAATAGAACGAAAGGCTTAAATGATTGTCCTTTTACTTGGTTCGAAATGATTTTTAGTTTTTAATTGAAATGTTGACTTAAAATTGATTTAAGTGCGAGTCTTCATAGGCGAAAAGAACAGCTGCTGTTTGGTATTTTTTTTTTTTTTTTGGATGAATGGAACCAAGACTAAGGAGTAAAGAGACGACTTTAAATTATTGGACCAACAGAAAAAGGATTCAAAACTTAGAAATAATTTTTTAAATTTTATTTTCCTTAATTTATGAGATATTTTTTGAGGTCATATTGCTTTATATGATGCATCTAGGGCTTAGTCGTATGATCAATTTTTCGCATGGACTTGTGAGGGTTCATCCTGTGGTATTATAGAGAAATAAACCATTTGGGACGGCAAATGGTGGTGCGTAAAATTGACTTCAAATCAACTTTAGGTTCGAGGATTCTATCGTGAATAAATTAACCCTTATTTCTTGGTTATCAGCGATAAGGCTTAAAAGATCAATATAAAAGTCGAAGATTCCAATTAAATTAAATATCCACTTAATTAAGGCAGTTTTACTGTACCAAATCTTATAAGTTCGACTTCATTGATAGCAGTCGGCTAGATGTTCATTTAAATATTTATTTTTCTCATCTTATTTTTGAAAAAATTTATTAGACATATGGGATACCAAATTAAAGGAAATCGATCCAGTATTTTGAATAAAATAAAAAATTTGGGTGTTAATTGGACACTTTTCATATCAAAATGGCTTCCAAAGTAAAAAAATGGAATTTTTTTTTCAAAATTTTTCCCTTTCACCGTTTGTTTTTCCTTCAATTGATCAAATTTTTACTAGTGATGCCACGAATATTCGGCCACTATTCGGTATTCGGCCTATTCGGCGTCATTTTTCAGTATTCGGTATTCGGCCGAATAGTTAAAATATTCGGCCGAATACCGAATAGTAGAAATAACTTATTAAAAAAATCAGCAGTAACTACAAATTAAATTTTTCTCACAATAACGTAAAAAAATTTAATTAACGAGAACTAAAAATACAGCAGATTTGCATTTTATTCTTTAGAAATATTAAATGTACGCTAGCTTCTTCTAAATTTTCTTCGAAAACATTATAAACAGTGGGCAAATTTTTCACCGGCAGCTTTTGTCTTGACTCCAGCTGGTCGCGAGTAGGCCCAAGCTGTCTTTACTACGTGCCGAATATTCGGTTGCCGAATATTCGTTATTCGGCCGAGAGGTTGACCGAATATTCGGTATTCGGTATTCGGCCAAATCCACTATTCGTGGCATCACTAATTTTTACCATCAATTTAATTCTGCCTAAAAGCACATACAATTGGCTTTCAAACTGCATTTAAGTTTTTTTTCTACGATGAACCATTATCGTGGGAGAATTATTTTTCTCGACATACTGCCTAAAAACTTTAAGGCCCTATAACTCCTCAGGGGTCCATTTGCGACCTTCCCTTTTATTCAATTTTTTGGTAGTTCTGACCTCCTCTAAAAGCTCCCGACCGGTTGACCATCACAAACGAAACACCCTGTATTTTATTTTCGTCTTGTATTTTTATTTATTTTCTTAAATATTAGGGGTATTCACAAAGGTGTGCTAAAAACGTTGGAAAGTCGAAGAGTAGGAAAATTGCGACTTCTTAAAAAATTTTAAAGCTTTTTTTTGTATCTTGAACAATTTTTAAAGCAGTTAAATTTTCCGACTTTCCTATTTTCCGACGCCTTTGTGAATACCCCTATTATTTAAAAAAAATTTTTGATTCGTATTTCATTTTTTTTATTTTTTTTTTATAAATGTTTTTTTGTTTTTTTTGGGTTTCTCAGCTTTGAAACACAAGCAGTACCTACAGTTCCATTCATCTTTCAATCCTTTAAGTCCTCGCCTTTTTTCGCCAAGAGTATAAACTTTTTTTCCTGCTGAAACAGCTGCGACATTTATCACTTCGACAAAAACCACCGTGTCCAAATAGCTTTTAAGCTGTCTTCTTAGTTTCTCGTCTCTTGCCCCCCCACACACCATTTTTTGTGCGGATTTTCTGCTGCAATCACAGCCGCAAATCCGACGTTGCACAATTGAAATGAATTTATACGCTTAAAGCACACTAAAATCGCAGTGGGCCACCACCACAAAGTCCCAACTGCCGGAACACCTTCGGTTAAGGATATTTTAAATTTGAAATACCTTAGTGTGACTTTCTGAGTTGGTGCGAATAGTGCTTAAAGTGCCTGTGGCAAAGAAGATTAAAACAAAGTTGCTCACAGCAACAACGACGACGATGATGATGATGATTGTGTGAGACGATGGCGTCCTACAACGATGTCTTCAAATGGATTTTGAACGTAATTCGGCTATTTAGCCTTTTATTATTGTTCCTTTGTTGTCATATTTATTTTTTGAATTATGTCAAAATTTAAGCATAATTTTCTTGTTAAACAATTCAAGTTATTTCTTAATTTATTCAAGCAACTCTCGAAAGTCTGCATGGTCTCTTAAAATAATGGAATATTTGAACTGACATTTCGGATAAGTCTTGCCGTTCATGCTGATGAATGAAACTAGGCCATTCAATTAAATTTATCGATTTCTCTTCTCACACTCGGCTCTGTTTAGGGAAGTTTCGCATTACAGCTTTTAGTGACATTTGACGCTGTTTTGTCCTATCCGAAACTCCTCTGCAATTTTATCCTTGGCCCAAAATGTCAATATCAAAATGGACTCACTTCGTTTTCCCACTGATTACTGTCATTCATTCAGCTGGGGGGATGGATGAAAGAACACGCAAAGTTGAATGTCTTACTTTAAGAAAACTTTCCAAATTGCTCCATCGATTCCCAAGTAAAATTCTCCGTACTCCTCCTATTCTTCTCTTGTGTGTGTGTGTGTGTGTGTTGCGCTGTGATGTATGCTCCTTTAAATTCTCGTTTTTCCGGCTTTTGTATTTTTGTGCACACACACACACAATCATACAATCAGACAATCGTTGGAGCGAACAATAGCGAAAAAATTGATAGAGGGAGCAAAGGAACAATGAAAGGGAAAACAAAAACATACAACGGTAGGTACCTCAACTAAGCGATGAGGAAAGCAACAAAAGGCAGACAATGAAGCTTTCCATTGTTCAAGCCGGCAGCAAGTTTCAAAGCAATATTTCGGGGGTTTTTTCTTTGATGGTTGGTGGATGGTGTGGGTAGGTACCTACTGCGCACAAAGTAGGTATGTACAGAAATTTGACATGATATGAAATATACTTGTGCTCCGAAATATTTTCACCTAAAATCAAACGAAATCTTGAAGCTTTACCTGTGCCACGGGTTTTATCATTTTCTGATTGGATTCACACAATTTTTGGGCGCAGAAAATTCTTACTTTTCGATCGTCATAGTCAATGAGAGAATATTGAATCACAAATTTTTGATACATAATAATATTCCTTAACCCTTTAGCAACTCATATAGGGTAAATTTGTTCCGCACATTTGAAAACGCATTGATAGCATTTATTATTCTCAAAATTGCTGTAATTCGTTAAAAGTATGTGAGAACCAGGGCTCGGTTTTTGTTGCATTTATAAATTTAAAGCATACTTTATGGGGCGAAAATTTTTCTTACCAACATTTTGCGAACTTGAACTTCAAACCGCTTTTCTAACTTCAAAAAAATTCATATTGAAGTTAAAAAGCTATTAAAATCTTAACTTTGAGTGAGTTGAACAAAATTTTTTACTCCATAAAGTATGCTTTAAATTTATAAATCCAACAAAATCCGAGCCCTGGTGAGGACAAATTTTCTACCCATGCGTTAAAGGGTTAAAAGAATTTTTCTAATTTTTAATTTCGATTTCTTCTAATGGTCATAAACTCTAAAAATTTAAATTTCTAGCCATTTTTCATCGGCGTTCTCCACATCGGCAAGTTTTCATTTTTTAATGATCAAAACGAAACGTGTTTCTTTTATGGATTGTGATTTTTGTCATTTTCATCGATGTCGAACCACATTTTCTGGGTCTGTTAAGAAAAAAAATCAAATAACTAAAACAACAAATCGATTTCAATCACAATTAATGTCTTTTCACAAGCATATTTTATTAGTTAGTGCAAATTCAATCGATGTGTCATCTCTTTAGAACTGAGTGTTTCATGTCTTATTGTGCGGCACATTTAGACCATAAATCGATCGCAAAAGACTTAGAAAATTCATTGCACAAAGAGATATTTTCTTTTACACTTAGTAAGCGAGATCAATTGAACACTTTAAACTGCAAATAAATATATTTTTCTATCAGGCGAAAAATTTCGGGAATGTTCTCTGGGTAAGTTTTATGTGTACAAAAAAATATCAAAAATATATGCGGAAATTTCTGCATTATTTTAATACGCGATAGCTTGTGTCAAGAGCTGTATTTTTTGTTCTTGAACTAGTCTATAGCTAGAGTTATAGCACTTTAAAAGAGGACACATTTTGTATAGAAAAAAGAAAATTTTTTGAATATTTCTAAGTATTTAAAACTACATACAAAAATCATCCTTTTTTAAAGTGATATACATAACTCAATAAGGGCACGTTTTAGACTCGTGGTCCAAAAACAAAACGGACAAAAAATTAATAAAATAATGCAGAAAATTCCGTGAACACACCCTGTATATCAAAATATCTTCAACCGATCTCATGCTTTGGTTAAGCGATTTAAAAAAATTTTAGTTGATTGATTAGAATTAGGTGGCTCCCCATAGATATTAAGGGGTTAGTCTTATGTAACCACTTTTAAAATTGAATTTTTTTCTTTTATACTTCGATAGTAAAGCCTGAAATCCACTATAGAGTTTTTTACGTAGAGAAAACATTGTAGAGTGTAGAGAATCTACCTTTGTTGTGTACACTGAAGACCTTCTCTACAAATCTACAGCTCCACGTAGAGCTGCCGCCGACATATTTATAGTAGAGATCTTCCATGTGCTTCATGGCTATTTAAACTGCAAAAGAATGTTTTCTCTACGACTCTAAAATAGAGAAAATTACTTTGACAGTGAATGTAGTCGTGGAGCACATACTACAGCTGTACTCTAAATATGTCGACGACAGCCTTATGTAGAGCTTTAGAATTGCAGAGACGGTTTTCAGTGTATACAACAAAGGTACTTTCTCTATACTCTACAATGTTTTCTCTACGTAAAAAATTCTATAGTGTATTTCAGGCTTAAAACTTGTTGAGAATATGCTATGAAAAAATCGGATCGAAATTCCAAGTATTAAAAAAAATACAGCTCAAATTCGTGGAGCACCCTAAGCGATTTTTTTGGGAATTTATTAATTTTTTATCGATTTTTTTACAAAACAAAAAACAATAGGATTTCGACACTTTTCCCACAGTCCGCCATTTTTATTTTTTATTTTACATAAAATCCAATGATTCTGGTAGGGACGATACTTACAGAAGTACTTAACAATAATCAATTAGATTTTTTACTTCAGTCAACCTGAACAGCCTCTACCGTGTTGCCCAAGGACCTCCTTTTGTTTCAGTGCATACTTTGACTAGAAAAAAGGAAATTAGGGGGATTCATTCAGCCTTGGAAAATGCCGTAGGAAATGTTCCCATCGCAAATTTTCACATTTTGAATGAAAAGGGAAATTCACAAGGAAGGTGAAATGGAATTCTGGCGAAAAATGTCGATGTCGGAATGTTTTCGATTTTCATTCGTCGCGCGCGAGGAAAACACCCGGTTTTCAGATATTCAAGGGTGTCACAGAATCCGATAGCTGTCGGAATTGGAATTTTAGTCGACTGATTTTTCATATATATTTCATAGACAGCCGGATAAAATATGGTTCTGTGCAATTGAGAACCGATAATAGTTCCTATTGAAAACAAAATTTGTAAATTCTGTATGCAATTTCGATCGGTTTTAATTCCGATTCCGACAGATATCGGATTCTACGACACCCCTGATTGATTCAAAAACAACTATATTTTCAATTAATCCATAAAATTTCCAAAACTGAATGAATCCCCTCCGATGGGTGAGAAGCGCCCTGGGGACCTTTTTCATTTTCAAACTGAAATCACTCCTTGAATGTTATGCCGTGTTTACACTTAAGGCGATTTTGTCAAAATCTCTTTCAAAGCCATCGTAAAAAAGTGTAATCGTCAGAATTTCTTACATCAAAATCGTTTTTCTTTTGTTTGTTATTTTATTGACGATTATTTTGAAAGAGATTGTGACAAAATCGTCTGAAGTGTAAACACGGTATAAGAAAAAAATTTGTTTTGTCCAGTTTAAGTTACAAATAAAATCACATAAACAAATTTAAATGATTGAACTTAATTTTATTGCAAAAACGAATTACAATTTATGCCTTTACATCAGAATATCCCCTTAAATGAAGCAGAATTATTACACTTAAAAAAATGTTTATTAGTTGTTATTAAATTGCGTGAAGAAAGTGAATACGTTTCGCAATTTAATTCCAAGGTTTTCCTTTTAAAGCATATTGAATAATAGTCAAAAGAGCTAGACCTAGAAGACTTAAAAGGAAACCATTAAAGAAAATTTAGATTTATATAAAAATAAAAAATAAAAAAACAATTAATAAAGAACGAATTTGAGGCAACAAAATTTCGTTTAAAAGCGTAGTCAATTAGATTATTGCATAGAAATGAGCACTTTCAAGTGTAAATATTTTTTGAAGATTCCCTGTAGGGAATGAATGGTCACCAATAACTGCTGATGTTATGTACTAGTGACATGTCAACGGCAATGTCAATCACAATGTTGTTTAACGATGAACTAAAAATGTACTTAAAACTTTCGTCTTAACCTTTTCATTACCAAATTAAATACTTCCGTTCAAAATTTCGTATAAATTATCTTAACTTATATGAAAGGTTCAAAGCAATTTTTGGGTAACTAAACCCTTTCAGCGCCAAAGTAAGCTTAAATGTACGCGTCGTTTCTATCTCATATGGAGCCTGCTTACATGCCTATTGCAACTTGTCGTCTTATAATTGACCAATGGGCAAACAAATCTTTCCAGGATAGGTGGGAAAGTATAGATACTTTCAATAAGGCCAGGCAGACCTGGCCTCTTGTAAGTCAGAAAAGAACTGAGGGGCTCTTAAAGCTGCCTAAATACCGACTTTCGGTGCTAGTCGGAGTACTGACTGGACACTGTTTGATTGGTACACACGCAAGAAGACTGAGAGCGCCAGCTTTTGATTTTTGTAGAAGTTGTCAGGACGAGGAGGAGGAAGAAACCCCTCAGTACCTGCTCTTACATTGCCCGGCCTTTTCGAGGCTAAGACAAAAATTTTTTCGCATCGACCCTTTCAATATATTGAGCTTCATTGAAAGCACTAAATAAGTTTTTAAAATAAAAGATGTCCGTATAACATGCATATATATCTCTGAGAAGAGATAGGGTACCACAATGGACCTTCATGGTCTAAGTGCGCCCTAGGGGCGGCCCATCTAACCTAACCTAACCTACGGGTCGTTTGCAAAAAATTTTATTTTGGTGTATTATCGCAATATTAGGGAAAGAAATAACTTCTGTCATTGGTTGAGCAGTAGTCGCAATCAGCCAAACTGTCTCAGTTTTCCTGCACGGTCTGTTATGTAAAGGATGATGGATTGAATGTATGTATGTATGAACGTAAATAAGAATGTTTATTTGCTTGTTTTCAATTTGCTGCCACGGAAATCTTCTTCGAGCTTGATTTTATCTTAATGAAATATTCAGAAGTCTCGTGGAAATCAGAAACCTTCGTCGATCTCATCCTTTAAAGATGGCGCCGTGTCCTTGTAGCTTTTATATAAGCAGCACAAGCTAGCTTAATGCGAATTTTCTTTAAATCTAATAAAATATAAATGAGATTTTCGCACTTGCCATTAAAAACTAGAAGAAGAACATTCAAAGCGTTGGAAATATTCTTTAGCTATAATGTTGTTCCTGCTGCTGACTTCCTTCTAATTACTCTTAATCCCGTCTGGTAGGAGTTTTCGTCCTTTGAGCTTAAACGAAATGTGTGGAAAT
The DNA here is from genome assembly GCA_020466095.1 of Chlorops oryzae. Taxonomy (NCBI): domain Eukaryota; kingdom Metazoa; phylum Arthropoda; class Insecta; order Diptera; family Chloropidae; genus Chlorops; species Chlorops oryzae. The sequence goes on from CM035807.1 coordinate 112,836,228, forward strand.
TAGCTTCGAAATTTCATTTGATATGTCGAAATAACATTTTCACCTCAATTTTAAAGCATTTCAATATGACTACTGGCAACTAACTACTCACAAACATCTTCACAGACGTCCTCAAAAGACATTTAATTTAATGGCATGTTATCTCACAGCCACCCCATGGACCGAATTGAATACGTTAAATGAGTCGAAATTAATGTCTGCGATTTTTCATGCTCGAACTGAAGGGAAGTTTTGCCGTTCGTCCGTTTGTCCCTTTGTATGCTTGGTGGTTTCATGCCGCTTTTCGGTTTATTTAGGTGCGCCTTTTGAGTCCCTAAAAATTTGTGCTGGGTCATTTGATTCAATCGTTGTCAGCTGCAAATAAAATGAAGATGAAAAAGAATAAAATAGATTGAAAAATTTTTGTTCCGAAAAACCCTGAAAGCTATTTGTGGGCATTTGTTGCTTTGATGTCTCTATTAAATCTGATTATCCTTTAGTCTAAAGCGAGTGAAATTTATTAAAAAGCTGCTACACAATTTGAACAGGACGATGCCTAGGCCAATTTGTCAATCGCTATTTAATATTCTTCTTTTGTTAATGGCAAGTCTGTCTGTTCGCCCTTGATGTGTATCAAGATTGCTAATTGCTTTGGATAAGGCATCAGAATAACCAACAGAGCGGTCGATGAAACGACGAAATTTGCTCTCTGGTGTGTCATAGAAATAGTTAACATATAACCATATTTAAGAGGAGAAGTTGTCCTTCAGCCTAAATCCATCATCAAGAGATTTTCTCAGTTAATTAAAATGCGTTTAAAAAAAAAAATTATTTTGCACTCGGTACCACATTTTACATTATTTTAAATAAAATCTAAAAAAATTCCAAAACCCTTTCCGCTAGCATTTATGGGGATTTCAACTTATTTATGTTTCCTTATCTCGGTTTTGCGGAACGATTTATTTTAATTAAAACTATTTTGCTCGTATCTTTTGTGGCCTAACACAATCCGATGTCGGTGGGAAAAAGTTCATACGTACATAATAACGAGCATGATTTCGAAAAATTCGATAAAAATAAAGAATTATTATTTCATGTTGCAAAAATATAATCCATTTGACTATGACGCAGTGCGGTGTTATGTTTCAGTGTACTTTACAAATTATTGCGATTTAATGTTTGAATTTCAAATTGAAAGCTAAAATTTCAATGTTTTTGATATTTTGTTTTGAACGCGAAAATATTTTAGTGTAAATATTTTGAGTTGTCTAAAATAAAGCATTCACTATGTTCCTTTCAATGTGAGTATGAATTGTTTAGAATAAAAATAAAGAACTCAACTACATCTAAAGTGCCTCGAGCTTTCATTCGTCCTGTTCAATTTGAAATTTCAAGCGAAGGCTTTCAATTAAATTTTTGTCAGAAGTTGTTACGATTTTTTTGTATAACAAAAAAATTTTTTGAAATTGTGTAAAACGACAGTCAAAGGAAAAATATAAAAATTAAATTAATTGCAATGAATATCCAAAACGAATAGTGAATAATAAAAAGAGTGAAGTGTTTTTATACCCGACACACTCTGTGTCGAGGGTATATTGCGTTTGTGTGGTTGTGTGTAACACCCAGAACCAGTCGAGATAGTCCATACAAAATATATATAGAAATGATCAGCGTCACCAGGAGATTCGATTTAGACATGTCCGTCCGTCTGTCCGTCTGTCCGTCTGTCCGTCTATCCGTCTGTCCGTCTGTCCGTCTGTTTGTATACAGTTATCTTATCGAAGGAGTTGAGCTATCTTGACAAAATTTGGTATGCGTGCTCACGGGGACATGAGTAAGAACAAGTTCGAGAATGGACCCGATCGGACCATTTTTAGGGGTACCTCTAGTACTAGGGTCTGTTACGAAAATCACAAAAACTGCTCTAAACTCGAAGTTTTTCAACATATTTTGATGAAATTTGATATTTGAACATGTTTCAAGGCAAGTAATACGATTTCCAAAAATTTTAAAAGTGGGCGTGGCAGAAAGGCGTTTTTCGAAAATTGTCCCCTACACCCGAACTTCAAATGGCACTTGAACGAAAGTTGGCACTTATGCTTCTTTTGTAGCCATAAACATTCTCCCAAAAAATTTCCTAGATCGGTCCATTATTAAGGGTACCTCCAGTACTAGGGTCTGTCACAAAAATCTCAAAACTGCCTCAAAATCGGACTTTTTCCAAATATTTCAATGAAACTTAGGATTTGAGGGTATATCTAAGCCTCCGATTAGAATTCCAAAAAATTGGAAAAGTGGGCGTGGCAGAGGGGCAGTTTTCATAAAGAAATATAACAAAAATCGGTGTATTGGGCCCCCATATGGCCTTAAACACCTCTTGATATTAAAAATTATTTCAACACGTGTGTCTGTGTCGGGTATTCTATTGTCAGGCTCGCCTGACTATAACACCCTTACTTGTTTTATATTGTGGAAGTCTGGTTTGTGTATTAGAGCCAGGATTTCCAGCCAAGTTGTACTCTGCGATTCCCCCTGAACGGTCATGTTTTAAAAGCGTTGAAATCTAACAAATTTTTGAAGTCCTGAAATCGCAATTTTTGCAGGTTAGATTTTCCGTGGAATTAGGTGATCTCTGTGATTATGAATTTTTTCTCCGCATTTATTATTATTAAGTAGGCTAAAAGATCTTTTGTGCAGCCCGTATTCCTTTAGCAAAATTTAAGACTATTAAAGAATCATAAAATTTCTAAAGGACTAAAACGACTAATTGCTTGAAGGACCATTATTCTTGCCCCTAGATACGCGAGTCTGCGCCTAGCCGGAGCAGGGCAAGTACATAAAACATGCTCTGATTTTTCCTGCTCTGACTTGCAAAGTCTACAGAGATCTTCGTTTATCACCCCCATCTTTTTCAGGTGATATTTCAGTCTACAGTGCCCCGTTAAGAGTTCAGTATAGATCTGGATATTATTTCTGCTCAGTTTATGTGTAGCTTCCGCCCTAATTTTCGAGAGACTTATGAGCCTTTTTGCCTGCCGCATGTCCTTGTAGACATTCCAGCAATCATTTAGGCTTTGGTATTAGGTAATATTTCGATTAGGTAAATTTTTATTCTACTTTGTTTTGTGTTACACAAATCCACATAATATGACTATACAGAAAAATCATATTGATGCAAGTCAATCAATCAAATGTTTCTACATGTAGGTTCTCTAAGCAAATGTTGCCATCTCTGTGCAGCAAATCTTCCAAATTTCTGCTGTCCCTTTCTAGGGGAGACTGCAGACTTTTGGTTAATGCAATCACAGGGCATGGCGCTTGTGCAAAGCACCTCAAGGTGATAGGAGTCACCGAAAATGCTGACTGCCCGTGCTGCGGAGAGGAGGATGAGGAAACGGCCGAACATTATTTGTTCGACTGTCCAGAATTCTCACGAAGCAGACTGATGGCATTCGGTACGTGTGACATATACGGAAAGAATGCTCTTTCCTTATCTTTCAGGAGTCTTCTAAGGTTGATTCTATAGAACTGAGAAGACCCTGTAAAGAACATGCCATCTTGGGTCAGTACAAATGGACAAATTGATGTCTGAGTGCTGTCCTTGAAAACAGGCGTTTAAAAAAAAAAAGTCAATCAATCACAGGTACGCCCGAGAAGTATGCAACGTTTTTTTTATTTCGCCATTTTTAAGGATGTTCCACCCGACTGAGCGTATTGAAACTTAGCACACTTAATCTTAGCATTAAACTCTATTATTGACAATTTTAATTAAGTTTGTCGCACACCTCCAACAACAAAAAAATTGTCATGGAAAAATATCCTTCAACCGGAGCATGTATTGATTTCAGCAAAAATGCCCAAAAAATATTTTTCTTATATTTTTTGAGTAATTTTTTATATATGGGCTTTTGAATGAACATTATATCTTTATAGTTGTCTTAGATATGATTTTTTAAAAGTTTTCTCTAAAAAAACCCTTTTTTAAGGATACTCAAGGACTATAAGAGATCGAGAGAGAAAAAACTTCACGAACATTAAATAGTTTGCATTTACCTTAACAGTAGGACAGGTAAAGTTGAAATCGGCTTCTGGGCAGATTCACTATGCTTATAGTGCTATACCCTTTGCATCTTATACCTTACTGCGTATGAGTAATGTGAATTAAGTATACGACGTATCTCGCGTATGCTTAACAAACATTACTCATACGCAGTGCGGTTAGAGATGGAGATTTTTGCAATTTTAAGCCATTAAAGGCACTTTTTCTGGGTAATTTAGTTCCTCCGCACCTTTTATCTCCTATTCAATACGAAGAACTTTGCCTTTCATTTTTTATTAAATAGTACACGGATCATAAGGAAGCATATAAAGTTTGTGTCCATTGAAAGTGAGAAAGTTGTAAACTAGGTGAAATTACTGATTGTCTACCTTCATTTCGTTATTCAAATAAATGTCAAAATTTTCAAGTCTGTTTTAAAAATCAAACTCTTAATTTTGATTTTTAAAAATCCCGCTATCTTCACAATGCGCCGGTTTTTGACGCAATCAATGCGACGATAGTGTGAACGCATGTTTTGGACTCTGATGCTGACAAGTGCGATCGTCTTGAAGGATTTTTGTCTCAATTTTATTGTTCCCCGATAGCTTTTTCACAATATGCGACGTTAATGAGAGTATCAACAATTATTGTGGAAGCTGTCGAAGTTTGTGTCGATCTTGCCTGATAAAAATCGGCCCAGAATGCCGTATTTCCGCAGGCAGTGGGATCTCAGCTTTAGATGATAAATGTTTTTCAAAAACGGATGGATATTTCTCTATTATTTAGATGAAATTCCTCAATCATAAAAATGCGATGATTAAAAAATCGTATTTTTCAGCTGAAATCCATCCCACTGTGCACCGTTGTATTTTTCAAGAACCGATGAGAGACAATTCCTACGATGTTCTTCATTCAACAGACTATTATTCGATGAAATATTGTTCTGAAATACTGAAAAATATTTAACAATTAACAGAGACATCACACACCCAACTGAAATCGTTCTAAATTTTGTGCCACAAAATAAACGAAAATACCAAAAATGGGTTAATGGGTTATGTCCATTAGACACCCTCAAAGTGTAATATCAAGTTCAATCAAAAAGTCTTGTAGTTAGTCACTCAGCAAAATAAAAGAATACTTCCTTATTGTCCTTCTCTTTGCAATGTCATCAATCATCGCCAGTTTGAGATGAAGAAAAATGAGAAATACCTTCTTAAAACGAACACATTTTAAAAGCATCAAGAGACGAACAAAAAAAAATAAACAAATTTATTTTTAAATACATTTGGGCACCAAAGCGTATGCCCAAAGGGGGGTGCCCGTCAGGACTGTCTCTTTCCCAACTTAATTTTATGTCAATAGCGAGTACTTAATTTCTTTGGCCCTCGCAATTCAATTCAGTTAACCCAATAACAACAAAATAAATATATTCCAAAGTTTGGCTTTTGTTCTTATGTTATCATAATCTTCTAATGAAAGTCAGCCGAACTATGCCCGAGGGAATTCGGCTGCCAATGCTGATTGGGGAAAACGGAAAGCCACGAGAAGACAAAAAAGTTCAATTGAACGAAATTCAACGTTAATCATGCGGAAAAGCGGCAAGAATTTTGCACTGCCATGCGATTGTTAGTATTCGCGTCTGGTCTTGTGCCTTCGATGCCGCAATACGAACGCGCGACCATATTTTCGAGATATTTGCTGCTGCCTGTCGCTCGAGGTCTCAAGTGTCCTCAGTCGTTGCTAGTCCTAAGCATTCTTTATTTGTCACTGAAGCGGCAGTTCGATTTGGGCGCTTTTTAAGGATTTCACGAAAAGCTCCTGCGAGCGGCTGTGATGAATTTCGCAATAATTTTAAGAATTTTTCTATACGTGCTTGAACTTATTGATTGGCGAGACTCTCGCTATGCTGCCAGACTGCAAGGCTTTGTAATTGATTGTGAATTTCATTGGACGCGTTGCTAAAATATTTCAAACCTTCTTAACCAATGATGCTGTCTGTATTCCTGCTAGTATTCCATTTTTAATTGAAATTTTATTCTCGTGCGAATGAAAATTTTTATTTTTCTGGCAGCACTGAAAATCATAAATAATTTTGTCGCTTGCCAAAAAAAAAAAAAAACTACGATTCGTTTCCAACTTTCATTTGGCTCAATGAAGCGCAGAATGCCGTGAAAGTTTTTATGGGGCTCATAAGGAATGCGAAATCAGTTGGATTTGCGCGAAATGACGAATATTTTACGAGGTGAAAAGGCTCATAAATTTCGGTCGACAGCATTGAGTCATGGCGGTGAAAAAAATTCTCATTAGATAGGTGGGAAAAAGTTTTTTGTTCTTCTCCAAAGAGTCTGAAAGCATGGGTCGGAGTTTTGAAATAATTCAAGTCTTTAGTGTTTAGAATTTCGAGAAAATTTCGCCCTTTATTCATTAAGGTGGGATCGCACAATCTACGCAAATAGCACAATATTTAAAAATAAATTTGTTTATTTTTTGTTCGTCTCTTGATGCTTTTAAAATGTGTTCGTTTTAAGAAGGGATTTCTCATTTTTCTTCATCTCAAACTGGCGATGATTGATGACATTGCGAAGAGAAGGACAATAAGGAAGTTATCTTTTATTTTGCTGAGTGACTAAATACAAGAGTTTTTAATTGAACTTGATGTTACACTTTGAGGGTGTCTAATGGACATTAACCCATTTTTTGGTATTTTCGTTTGTTTTGTGGCAAAAAATTTAGTGGGGTGTGATGTCTCTGTTAATTGTTAAATATTTTTCAGTATTTCGGGACAATATTTCATCGAAAATAATCTGTTGAATGAAGAACATCGTAGGAATTGTCTCTCATCGGTTTTTGAAAAATACAACGGTGCACAGTGGGATGGATTTCAGCTGAAAAATACGATTTTTCAACTATTGCATTTTTATGATTGAGGAATTTCATCTAAATAATAGAGAAATATCCATCCGTTTTTGAAAAACACATCATCTAAAGCTGAGATCCCACTGCCTGCGGAAATAGCACAATCTGGGCCGATTTTTATCGGGCAAGATCGACACAAACTTCGACAACTTCCACAATAATTGTTGGCGCTCTCAGTATCGTCACATATTGTCAAAAAGATATCGCGGAACAATAAAATTGAGAATTTTTTTGATAAAAATAGAAAATTAAAAATAAATCCGCCCTGAGTAGGACTCTAAGGCTAATGAGGAACAAATAAACAAATTTAAGAAAGATTACAAAGCGTCGTTGTTGAAAAGGATTATTCACCTTGACATTTTCCGTTATTATTTACTGTCATGTGTTGTGAGTGTGTGTGTGTGTGCACTTCCTCAGAATCAGCTTAATTAGGGTGCTTTCTTAAAGTTTTCGGTGTGCATTTCTCACACAATCAGCATGCGTAGAGCAGCAGCACGTAGGGAAAATGGATTTCTTTAGGGATTTATTGTACCTAAATTCAATTCACTTTGCATATGAATGCGAAGGAAAATTGAAAACTTTGTGAAAGTTTTTATGCTTTTTAAAAAGTGAAACCTTTCGTATTTTATTTTTGGATATGAAAGAAGGCACTCTCTGCATTTGGAACGTACTCCAATGCGCATTGTCCTTTTTTTTGTTCTCAAATCGGAAGCAAAGTGAATAGAAGGGATAATCAAGCACGTAATGTCGAAACAATACGATCATACAATATGACCTTACAATGTAAATCAGCAGGAAGAATTACATGGAAATCGAAATTTATATCCTGTTGAGTATATTCGGCTGCTTTGCCTTTGATTTCACCAACCATTGATCGAAGTGATGATAGCAATAACAATGGCAGTAGTAGGTATACCAAATCAAATCAATCCGAAAATGAAGACGGCATATGATTATTGTAGGAACTCTTTGTCTTTTGATTTGGAGTTGAAATTTCTTAAAAAATTTATGAATTTATTTCCTCCAAAGGATAGACAGGCAAGCCAAAAGTGCTCTCAAAAGCGCTCATTTCCTAGGGAAAAAAAGCCTTGCATACTTTTGTGCGCCGATTTCTTTCGGGAGTGTATATGTTTGTGTGTATTTTTGTGCGTTCGCATTTAACCCCAAGTGTTGTTTCATCGAAAAGAGTTTTTTTTTTTTGGTTGGAGCCCGAAGGAATGGATCAATTTTCATACTGTCACAGGCAGCATGAAAAAGGAACAAAGCTTTCTTATGATGTGGCGTGTTTATTAGCGGGTTTCGTGCTTCAGCAGAATTTATTGTGTTGCTTTAACAAAGACATTGCGCTATATACACATGTATAGGTATTTTTTTTTTTTCATTTTTTTTATCCTTTATTGCTCGTTCCCCTCATCAGATGTGAGTTCGGTTTACGCTGGAAAAGGAAACGAAGAAAAAAAATGCTTGGCATTTCATGTCTATAGCACATTTTTGTTGTATTGTTTTTATTTCTGTTCCATTTCGGCGGCGAAAAAGAAAATAGATAAAAAAATAAAAAAAAATTTTACTTCACCGTCTTTTTAAATTCCTTAAATTTGCAAAGCATAATTGATATCCTTTTATACACGATAGTGGAATTTTTCACTTTACTTTATTTTTATTTATTTTTTGCTTTTGTTAGATAAAGCAATTAAAGGACCTAGAATTTTTTCACCCAACTCTTGGAAAACTCCTTGGCGTGGCTCCTTTTGGTTGGCCCGTTGATTATATTGAATTCTTTTGGCTTTCGTGCATAAATTTCTATGAAATTCTCTACGATTCCGAATGGAATTTTTGCTCGTTTCACCAAAAAAATGGTTTTTTGGTCTCAGTTTAAATTAAACGTGCGGCCAGAATCTACACGCACAATAAGCTAAGCGCGCAATACTTAAAGGAATTTCATCACTTTCGCAGATACGTTTGGCAAAAAAGATTTCAAAAAATATTTTTATTATTTATTTTTATTTTTTTTTTGAAATATTTTCGAATTTATTTGCGGTCTGGAAATCAAATTAAGAAAAAAAGCAACAAAATAACTACAAAATAAAAATTGTAAGCGTAATTGTTTTAAAGCAAAGCTGCGGGAAATTCAATTAACTTGAAAATGTCACCAAGCGGAAATCCTTGTTAAGCCAACGCGCCATGATACTGCATAATTGAAGGCACCGAAGAACATGGCATTATGAATATTCAAGAATGACACGAGGAAACATGTGAACGTGAAAAAACACAAACACACACATGTCATGGATAATAATTTTTTCCATAATTCCCCCAGTTCGTTTGTGTATGTGTGTATGTGAAAAGAAAATTGTAATTGTGCTTATTTCGTAACTATTCCCACACCTCAATTTTGCGTGCTTTTCTCCTTACGTCATTCGAGCTTTTTATCATTAGAGGAACCCAGTGTTAAGTGTTATGCTTGCTCAAATAGAAAATAAAGGCAAAGGAAAAACCTACGGGAAAGCAAATTGAATAAGAAGGAGAAAATAAGTTGGAGGAAATCGACTAAAGAATGCCATCGAGGAAAAACGGAAAAATGAAAGGACATATTTATGCATATCCCAACCCTTTTCATTGGG